>CP135555.1:8333733-8387253 GCA_032402905.1 Khaya senegalensis | reverse complement strand
ACCTACGAATCAAGACAACATAATTGACGGCTGGATATGGGCCTAAAATCAAGATTAATTGAGCCCAAAGAAAAAGAAGTAATCAAGTCGCATCTCCTTCTTTAAACTAAACAAATTCTGAGCCTTTGATTTCATTTGCTGATATGCTGATTGTGATTGATTGATTGGCTTTGCTAATTTGCTTGCAAACCAATTTTAGTACATATTGATTCATTTCTTGAAATAAAAAAATAGACCACCCCTCTCTCCCTCTCTCTGTCTTGTTCTTGTACATGAACCAATTGAAGCAATTTCTCATGCTTCATTTTGACTTGGAATCTCCAATAATGTGTATTGCGCCATCTACTTTCTACCAACTCTTACCATCCCATTTGACTTGGTTTATTTCCACTCAGCTAATTCTCTTGCCTGTTTTAGTTTAACCAGGCATGCTGTTTTTGTCTGAGACTGAGATCATTAACAATAATTTCTGTACCTTCTTTAATTATCTGATCTTAAACAATAATTAATGGACTGATTAAGACTGAGACTGGTTCCTTCTTTTGTGCCCACTAAGTCGTACGTCTGTTCAAATTTAATTTTATACCTAACGGAATCTGAGATAAAGCCTGCCTCTGCCTGTATGTTAAAGACAAAAACAAAACAGAACAAAGCAAAGCAGCCCCGCTTTGGTATTCAATGACATTGCCTCGGATCCCGGATCGATATTCATCTTCTTCTTCTTCTTTCAATTTTCTTTAAATCAATCAAACTTCAGACAAAATTTAGAGAAATTTCCCCGAATGGAAAACAATGCCATACACCATTGGATTCTCTCGCTTGCCAATCTGTCGAGCAATTTGGTTTCAGATTTTTAATCATTGTTTAACCTATCTAATTATGAAAAGGATGAGTGTTATTAATCCTTTGAAAATAGTAATTTACAATTGTTAACTAAGATTAATATTCGTGGAAGTTGAAGAGAGATTATAAGTAAAAGATTGTTTAATCCCATGGCTTAATTTAAAAGGGAAGAATGACTCGCGTAAACCCACGTGGAAGTAGAGCAGTTGACCAAGTCAAACGCCGTTACCAAAATTCACAACTACCCGGGACGTATGTGTCATCGACGTAAAATTCAAGAAAGAAAAGCAAACTCAATCCAATATAAGAGCCTTATCCATATACGGTGGGGCCCATTAGAAAACCTACAACGTACGGTAAAAATAATGCATTCCCCTTATCTAATCTGCTATCACGCCATCACTGTCCCCCGCACTCCCTGCTTCACGCCGAAGCAGTTTCTCCCTTCTTCTTTTTTTATTTTGAACTTTTAATTTTTAATTAAACTCCAACATATTACTCTTTAATTAGTGACGTTAATTAAATGAAAAACTAACAATTACCTGATGAAATTCTCTCTTCGTTGTTTTGTCTTGTCTTGTCTTGTGCACTCAGGCTCAGCCATGGGAGTGATAACTCATGACGTGGTTTCTTTTCAAGGAGACAACCCATCATCATATTGATTCGTAGATAGGAAGAACGCATATAGACAAGCTATGCTATGCATAATTGATAGGAATTGAACGATTGTTAATCATAATGGCTTATAAAATTTAGTTCAAATTCAAGATTTGAATTTGAATTTGAATTTGAATTTGCATTCGTAGCTTAAACAGTAGAAAAAGCAAACAAGCAAGCACCAAGCAGAAGGGAAAAGGCAGAGTAACCTGGCATTCTGAAGAGACGTAGCAGACCATATATGTCATCAAAAGGGGAAAAGGAAAAAACAAATACAGCTTTCAAAGAAAAAACACATAATAAGTAAAGCTTTCTTATTAAAATTCAGTGATAATTTATATCCTGCCATTGCCATGGAATACAATGGAGAGGGCTGTGGATTATTCTTCTTCTTCAACCAGCAAGCGCTAAGTTACAGGAACTGAAAGAGATTCGAGCCAATACCCAGACTCAAATCCATGGAAGAAAAAGAAAACCCACGTTATTACAACAAAAAACCAGTGAAATACCCCCATCCCCAGTACTCTTACTTCCTTTATATTCAGCTTCATCCATGGCCCAAATACTGCAAACTCATCGAGATAGTTTTTAAAAATATATACTTTTTATTGCTTCTTAACTAACTACACTCATATTATTTAGTAAAACAATTAACCATATCTCTATCACAAACGACTGCTGCTGCTTTAACACTTGGCTTCTTTGCAAAAAAGGAGGAGCTTAGACTAATTGAGCGATGGGTTTTCAGTAAGTCCAATCCTGAGGAAGATATATTTCGTGATTTCGTGCAGCGTCGAGTTTTAGACTTCGTAATTGCAGTGCTAACAGTGCATTTCTTCTGGCTATTAGAGCGTCTGTAATTCAAAAGACCGAAAATTTTATCAGACATGCTATTTCTCCCGAAAAATGAAATAACAAAGAATTATTGAATCAAAGACAAAGACTTACCGTCGTTTGGGCGAAAAGCGGTGTTGAAGGGTTGGTGATGCTGGACATAACCGTTCATGTCGTCAAAATTCAGATTAATAGCATGGACAACCTTTGTAGGGGGTGCTACAGCAGATGAACAGAAAAAGATAACATACAGAGTAAGAAAACCAAACCTATACAAGAAGAAATATAGTAAAATCATTACCCAACAAAATCCAATTACCTGATTTTTTGCGAGATTCAGGGGGATTATTTCCGTATCTGCGAGGCAAGAAAACGCCAGTACCAGAACATTCCCTCTTAACACCACCAGATCCACCAAAGGTAACAGGACGCTGTTGTGGTTTTTGTTGATATTGATGCTGCACTTGCAGAGCAGGGCATGCAGATTGAGCCAGCTGCCCAAGAGGACGCCCGCATCTTCCCTTTTCATATGCAAAATTTCTAGCTTTGCTGTGGATCTGCTGTGGCTGAGATGACCACGTTGGCTTCATTACTTGCTGTCTAACTCGAGCAGAACCACCGCACTGAGTCTTTAACATGACGTCCTGCTTCAGATATTGTTGGTACTGAAACAAAATGAGACAAACTTAGTTTGGCTAACAGAGAAAAGGCAAGAAATTAAACAAACCCAGTTGTAAATTGAAAAATTAACTCCAAAATAACTCACCGGATTTGCATACGCAACATCGAAATTCAAACTTTGGCCAGTGTACAACCCAGAGTTCGGATTTCGGATAACATGCACAGCGCTTGAACTGTTGGGAGGAGCAACCAGGCCTCTTGCATGGCTATTGTTGTTATACTTGACTGGTTCAGCACTGTTACTCATCTTCAACCTCGCAACTTGACCAGCAGCTGCAGAAATAAGGTCCCACGTGTTGTTTAGACCACCAAATGGCGTGGTTGGAGGAGAAGACACAAGCGAGGGGCTGTTAGGACTCCCGTTGCTTGACATGGACCAGCTCCCGATTCCACTCAGCGTCGACTCGGGCGACCCGGCGACAACCCAGCTCTTCGGAGCAAAATGACAGCACAAGAAAACGTCAAAAATCAACACTACAAAACTTACCAAAAAGAAAAGAGAAGGCACTGGTTACGTTTCCGTACCTCGAGTTTGTCTGGAGTAAAACCGGCTGGGACACCAAGTTTCTGTGCTGAGTGAGTCAGACGCCGAGTTAACCCAGCAAGGAAGTCCTCCTCGTCGCTCGCGTTTTCTGTCTCCGTTGAACTCAGCACAGACCCGACCGGAGAGCCGAGAGCAGAGTCAGGCGAGTCAAACTCGTAAGGGAACTCGGTAGGAAAGCTGAGAGCCGGCTTCAGGTTGGTCTTCAGAACATTCTTCCGGACGGAAGCGTTCTCTTTGTCCAAAAGCACATCGCCATCAGTGAAAAACTGAGACGGCAACCGGAAAACGGCGTCGGTCAAGGACTCGGCCATTAAAACAAAGAGAGGGAGCAGAAAGGAAGAAAGATTTATGCACTGCGTTTTCGGTCCGCTTGGCAAAGATTTAATAGAAAGAGCAGAAGAGGGCCCCTAACCAAAGAAGGAATGTTGACGACAAGCTGCTTTTATTAAGGATTCAGGGTTTGCTCCGAGACAGTGTTCAAAAAATATATATATATATATATTTATAAATTTGAAAGAGACGACCCAGTGGTTGCAAACGTTTGTGCTCTCTGTAAACTACTTGCCATCTGTCGTCCCTAAATGCTTAATTACCAACTTAATGGAGCCTTTAAATATGGATTATGTTAATTAAATAATTAAAACTAATTTGGAGATCGAGCCTCCGAAGTAATATGCAATTTGACTATTCATAAACAAACAATTGTCGACGGTGGAACCCACAATTTTATTAATCTGAAAACAAACAAGCAAATGAAGCGTTTAAGGATGAGCACATTCACATCATATTACTGCTTAATTCCCTCCACTAATTAAATCACGGACATAATCATTACCGCGTCTTCCTCTTCTATCTCTCCATGCATAAATTATATATAATTAATTAATATTAATTATTTTCTTTCTTTTGCTTTTATAATTAAAAAAAAATCCAAATTATTTTGTTATATCACAAAAAGAAAGCTTGACTATTTGAAGATAATTCAAAATCTCTGTCCCTCCATCTCCGTTCGAGCATGTACGTGTCGTGTTCTGTGAGTAAGTCCATGCCAAAATGAGTAGTAATACGTAATTACAGTGGAACAATTTCACGGTTTTTGCCTACCCTAATTGCTGATTATTCCAGCACAGCAGCCTAGGTGTCACACACAACCCGTTATCTCCCAGGTGGCTGCAAGATTGCCCACCTTGCTGTACGGGGAATCTGAATCTTTTGGCGACGTGGCGCTCTGACAGATTCGGCAGCTTAACTGTTATTGTCCTTGCTGTAATTTCGCCTCTTTTAACGGTTGTATTTTTATGCCGTTAACTAACGCCGGTTAGCTTGGAAGAAGCTAAAAAGTCTTTCCTCGTTAAAATCGACTGTTATATCCCGGACTCGAAATCTGCTTTATGATGGATTTAATAATTTTTCCCGCGAAAAGTCATGGTGGTAATTAAATAAATAAAGAAAAATATAAAATGAAATTTATTTCGGAAACTAAGGGAGCGAAGTAAGGAAGTTGCGGTGGGGCCCTCTGCTAGCATCTGAAAACGACATCACATTTGTCAAAAGGGCGGGAACTTTTTTTTTTAATTTTGAATATTAAAAAAATAATAAAATTATTTTGATTTGACGGGAGATTTTTTTTTTCCCTGTGTATGATCGGTTTTGGAATAATAACCTCCGGTCATTCATTTTTTATATTTTAACCATAAAATGATCTGATTTATCCAATTATATCAACTAAGTCCCTAATCCTTATTGAATTTCCTAATTTACCTTGTGATATTGTAGTTTAACAGTCATATTGCGGGTATATCATACGTGCTTAACAATAAAAGATGCCCCATTTGGCAATCCAGTAGCATCGAGAATCTATTTGATACAAAGAGATAAAATATATACTTATTTATAAGAGCATATATGATTGGGATTCAAATGTTATTATCCATATAGGATATACGAGGTGAATTTCGAAATTTCGAAAATGACATCATTTTGAGAGAAGGAATTGAATTTTGAGGAGGGTAATAATGTCTTTTAAATTCTAAGGCACCGGCCGTGCCTGCACTGGCAGAACTGCCATACGGGGCTGTGCCTCTCATTTCATTGGTTACGGTGGTCTATTCGAGCTGGGATAAAGCTCAGCACCACCCTCAATCAAACTGCGCGTGTAATCACGCATTGTGAACATGATGATAATGTCCAAATCACTAATTAGCAGCTGCTGCTTCTCTTCTTTTTCCTCTCTTTGTACTCACTGAAGATGTTTCCTGGAATTTCAGGTTGACAATCGATCAGTGTAAACAGAGCTTTTTGCTTAAAGTTCCCGCAAAAATTTTTGAAATTGGCGCCAAAGGACACAATCACTCAACCGTCACTTTCAAATATCTACTCAACTGAAAACACAATAATAAATAAATATTACATATATTTGTTTTGTATTTTAACTGTGTACTCGTCTTTATTTATTATTTTATTGCCACTAAAACCCAAGGTCCCATGCTCAGTTGTTTCTGTTTGTGGTTGCGGGTTATCATCTGTTTCGTTAGGAGAGTTAGTTGTATTATTTAGGGGAATTCATACTTGCCTTCCGGCACTGTGTGAATATTAAGCTACTTAATGAACAAAAAGTCTCCTAATCCCACGTTCTGCACTGGCGCTTTTTATTTGGTTAGAGTTTTCATTTTGCTTCGTATGTTTCCGGGAGTTTGCTTTTTGACTTAAGATGGTCAAAGTAGATGGATAGACATAGTTTCATAATTTTGGATAGAAATAATTATTTATAAAATTAATGAGAAATTAATTATTCTTTAGCCCGAGATGACAAATTACATGTACCCAAAACTCAAATGTTTTTGTTTTAATTTATATATGATAAAATAAAACCCAACTGGAAAAGTGATTGATCCATTGAATTCAGACTTGATGGGATTGACAGATCCAAAATAGGACACCAGATCTACAAACCCATTTTGTTTTTGAATCGTGCATCTTGGCTATGCACAATGAATCCAAATCATCAGATTGTTTCTTTCCGAAGGCAGTTTTTGGCTTGTCATCTCCGGAAGGAATAATCAAAGGATTGAGAATAAATCTGGCTTAATGGGTGGCATCTGCAATGAACTTGGACTCCAATTTCCTGATCATTTAAAAAACCAGACCAGATAAAGATGCATGTTATCAGAGGCTGACATGTCCATGTCTTGAGCTTCTGGAACAGAAGTTCATGTTCTTCCAAGCCGTCAATTATGTGTTATTTTATAATGTATGAAAATGTCTTGTAGTTATGGGCAAGTAACTGGCCGTGGGAGAGGAGTGGATGCACATGATTCCCCGCGGCTTCTTTTATCATATACCTTTGGAGGCACTATCTCCAGCAGCTGTTGTTGCAAGTGGGTTTCGGGAAGGTGATTCGGTAGTGGTTTTGTCAATTCCTTGGGATGACAGAGTTTTGGCGCAACCTGGGACCATTTACTAATTTATATGCAGTACTGTCAAAATTGCATTTTATTTCTTTGTACCTGTAACAGAACAAGAGACGGTTTGTCCTCCAGCACAGCAGTTAAACGGATTTGTGTTTCAGGAAATAAATAAATTGTTTTCCGTTATAACAGGAACATAAAACCTGTTACACGGAGAAAAGAACGTTAAGAAATTCGGAGGCTTTATTTAAATGATTTAGTAAGAGATGAAAGTAGGGCTCGTGGCCAAGCCAATGGCAAACAAGCAATGAAGCATGATTTCTTGAATTCCAAATTGGACAATGATAATTATAAAGCAGAGATAATAATAAAACCATACCGTGCACATTTACACCAAGTTATGGGGGTCTGTGTATGGAGGGACATGTCTAATTGTTCTACGGGAAATAGCATAGTGTGTCGGGTAGCTTTGTTTCTTGGGAGATTCTTGAAATTATGTTAATGGTCTCCACTACCCACAAGGCTACACATACTTGCATCACCACTTTGAAACTCTCCATTCTTTTCCATGTCTACGCCCATAACAAGAAACCCACCATCACCAAGCACTACCCAATTAAATATTTCCATGTTCATGATGCCCCAATTGAAAACGGATGTAATCTAGTAGAAATCATATCACAGTAATCTAATTAGTTAGGGAATGATTAGAATAAAATAAACTGCCTACACCTCACAAGTGGACTTGCATTTCATGAATCATGATATAACAGTCTTTGTAGGTCCACAATATAACAATCTTAAATGAGTAATATAATAACTTCAAATGGCTTCTGGCCCATATGGATAAAATTTACTGTGGCAATTAAATGGATAATAGTGTACTTAATAACCAACATAATAAACATATGACAAACACGTGTTCATTTATACAGTGCTGCGGCCCGGCAGCCAAGCCCTCAATTATTGCAGCGTCGTTATCATGGTCATTGGAGTTTTTCTAAACAGATGGTCTTCAAATTTCATCCACATTCAATCAAAATAATAGAAAAGAAATGTCAACTAAAGCACGCAATAATAGAATCGTAAATGCAGTAATTACCAGCAAGACAAACATAAAATAAACTTGTGAAAAAAGAAAAAAACAAAAAGGCCGAACTAAGACAATACAATCTCCCTAGCATTAATGGGAGAAAGAATGAAAATTTATTGTATAATAATTTATAAAAATTACATGTTACTGATGTACATTCAAATGCGGGCTGAATACTAGTATGCAAATACATTCGATCTGAAAGAAAAGGCCGTTTTATTTTGGGTGATGTGAAAGCATATATTAGAATTTGTAATATACGCAGAATATTGTGCAGGACATATGTCAGTGATTCAAATGATAAAGAAAGTTATACCGCGGAATGATCTATTGCTCACTCTTCTCCAGAGATACCTGTAAGATGGACATATTGAACCCACAAGACAATCATCAATGCAAATGCTGGTCAAATCTTTATTTCAAACAATGAGTTCTATTTTTAGTTTTTATTTTTTTGACTTTTCTGGACATATGCAGAAGCAAGAATATAGCTGGTAAATCACAAGAACTGATTAAAATATTAAAAAATAAGGTATTTAGATGCAACATGCTACAAGACATTAGAATGTTGAAATTACCAGGAGAAGATCTTCATCAGTGCCAAAGGATTTCCGGGCTTCTTCTAGGCGCTTTGATGGTAACCTCTCATGTTTCCTGCACAAGATTTTCAGGTTCATAAAATTAAACTGGATTTTCAAGTGCAAATTTCATGCAAATGTTTGTAAATCCCCTGAAATCCATTAACAGGGCAAAAGAAATCTGGCCAACCTATTGCACCAAAAAAATCTGACTCATTTAGAACAATCAGCTGCATCCAGCATACTATTACTGGCAACTGTAGTAAACTCCATCCCATTGTATATCTAAATAAGACAAGCATTAAGCATGAATGACAAATTCCTACACTTATAAATATAATTAGCTGGATGTCCTAATAATTCCATGACATGCATAATATTTGATAATATTTCTTCCTGTGGTGATCAATATAAGGGAAGCCAGAAATGGGAATGAAGAAGATCCAGACTGTACCTAGAACTTGCAGGATCTCTGATTTCAAACTCATCTGTACCAGCATCATAGCCACATATCACAACATAGTGACCTAAAATGGCATCACATCTCCTCAAATATTAATTCAAGTGTGGTAGAGAAGTAAAAACAGTAGACAGTGAACAAAGATTACCACCCTCACCAGTATAACCAGATTCGTTGCCATAAAAGCCCGGGACAATGACATCCTCCATCCATGACCGACTGCCACACAGAATTTCAGCAGAACATTTAACAAAAGGGCATAATTTTAATTAAAAGCCATGCTATTGTAAGAAGTAAGCCTTTAGTTTAAACACTAATTGTCATAGTGAAAGTAAAAGGAGAAAAACATTGCAATGATGACAACAATTTCAATAAAAACAAACCAACAAAGCCATAAAAGGGAGAAAGATATTATGGGAAACAAATACCTTAATTTATACTGGTCAACTAATGCAATCACAATATAGTTCCCTGACAATATCATGAGGGAGATTTCTACTACACTGATTGCCCTGCACTGTAAAGGGAGAAGGTTCATAGGCTTATCCCAAGAGAGTAGTTGAATCACAAATGAAGGAACACCTTAATGTTGGTGAACAAAAGCAATGTTTTTTCATCCAGTTGTAGCATTTATTTTACCAGCCACAAATTTAAAGCGCATTCAGATGACTGAATCATACCTCTATATTAATTCCAGCCCCTCTTGCCTTCTGGAATAACATATCCACTCGTACCAGATCAGTAGGCAAATGCTCCTGCACAATAAAAAGAATAAAACTCAATTATCCAGTGAAAATGACATAAAGTAACTAGTATGTTAACACTCAACTATAAGTTACACAACGCAAAGCATCATTGAAAGGCCATAAAAAATGACAATACATTTATAGTAGCAATGAGTAAAACAGCAGTAGAAAATAAAATCTCAGTCCTGTTTTCTTTTTTATATGCTAAGTATTGCTAACAGACATAAGCATTCTTGCATACATAGCGGTAGCAACTATTAATCCAAATTGCAGTTGATGCATAGAAATTGAGATAGTCATGAAGACCTCAACCATTTGAAGGTGAGCTGCACATGTTAGATGATGTATGTGATCCATAAGGAATCACAACAATCAATCAAGTGCACTACAAAAAATACACAGAACCAACACGATCTACTTCAAACATTAAAATCAAAATTACATTTGGATTGACTACAACAACTGAGCAGAAATGTGATAACAATGCTTGCAAATTCCCAAATTGAAGTAAACAATATTGATACGTACTCAATGTTGGGGTTAGGTAGGTGAAAAACTTCAACTGCAAATGAATTGCTAAGCCAGTAAGCCATTAAAAGTACTTGTGCATAGACCAGAAATCACCTTGTAATACGTCTCAACAGAGTAATTGGGGTTTGCTCCAAATGTTACTGTGAAGTAGGAGAACCTAACATTAAATTTCTGCAGTAAATATGCCAGATCAACTGTCCAAATGCTGGAAACAAAATATCAGAATGAGATTCATCAAAGGTTAATTATGTCAGCCCATGCTGAATGCTTAAAGGAGATATCTTTGTGTAAACCTAAATTCTTTATGCAAGTCATAGAAAACAACAATGTCTAGACTGTGTATTGAAGGACACACCTAGTAGTGCAGCATAGGTCTGCCAAACTGTGAATAGAGCAGTTGTTGATTCCAATTGTTCTCAGTGCCATCAAAACACATGCAAGACCACAATCCCAAGAAAATAGCTGATTCATGTGTGGAACCTAGAAACACCAGCCCAACTTATTCAACTACACATATGCAGTAACAGACTGGCCAAAATTAAAATTCTCACATAGCATACTGAAGAAAAAAGGTATCAACAACATCAAGATTTGCTCACTTCAACAACGTGTGCAGCGGGCAAGACAGCATCGCTGCATTTTCCACTGAATGGTGACTGCTCGGATGGGCAGCATTCTACCATCTTTGCAGGGTTCACATCTGATACATGCACTTGTCCTTCGTCTTCTGTTTTAAGAATCTTGTTTAAAAGAAAATAGAAAGGCCACATCAAGGAGCAAATATGCTATGGAATTCCAGAACAGCACTGTAACCCAGACACCAAAAAAGTCTGAGCGGATAACTGGCAGTATTATACTAGTTAGCTTTGCTTTAAGCCTTCCAAAATTGGTCCTAGAGTAGTACTTCTCCAACCTATTCAGGAATTACACAAAACAAAGATTTTGTGAAATTCAGGGTTGACAAATGAAACAAAGATTTTAATTCCGAGTTTCACAATTCTGAAACGTGTTAATGAGGAAGGCATCAAGGCGTGGAATCATAGCTCGTGAACTACCTTCACATCCACATGATTAACTTAATGGGCATTTGAATCACGTAAGAAAATGAAATCAATTTCATCTGAAATCAAATTCGATTAAATTCACTTTTAAAAATGATTAAGCCTCTTAATATTGAAATTGTCAGCAATTCTTCTTCCATTCTCGCTCTATGTCACATTCAACCTGAAAAACAGACAAATCAAAATATTTTCTCATTCATTCCAAACAACAAGCACAAAACGAGACTATAATTCTCTGGTATCTTTCCAAACTATTAAACAACGTCAAAGAGTATTTCAATCTAATTCCATTCCATCAAGCTAAAATCAAATCGAACCAGCATGATTTTGTTCCAAACAAGGCGTTAACAAGCTCAATTGCGCATGCAAACGAATTCAAAGCTCAAACTGCTTCATTTCCAACAACAATAATCACAGAAATTTAAAATCAATACGGTTCTAGCGACTATTATTTGTCATCCAAAAACATCGAAGAGCAATTAAGTGAACGGCGCCGTGTTTGATATATCAAAGGAACTGTACGCAATACAACTACGTTTCAAATATGAATTAAAAAAAAAAAAAATGAACAAGCAATGAATCTCAAAATGAATAACAACACAAATCGATCAAATAAGCAAACCGAATTGATATTTCAGCAGAAGAAATTAAATAAAATCATAATTAAACAGTGATCTAATCTCGAACTTGATATACAATTCATTGACTATACAAAATAATAATAAATAATCCTTAATTATGCGCCTTAATACGAAAACAGATAGGAAGTTATACCTGATGGGAAGAAAATAAGAAAGAAAATAATAAGGACGAAGGAGTAAAAGACGCTTGTCCAATGAACAAAGGTTGATAGGATAGAAAGCTTTGGTGTTTTCTAAACTTTGATCGTCTTCCCTCCGACTCTGACTTTGAGCTGTTTCCTCCTCCTTTCTGGTCTTCTTTAATGCACGGAAATCAAAACAAAGCAGCCATAGATTTGTCCTCGTTGGCTCTGTTCTTTTCTATTTCCCATTATTTCGAAATTTTTTTTCCTTTTTTTATTTATTATTTTATTCAATTTATTTTTTTGATTATTAAAATATTAGTTATTAATATTTTTTAATAAAAAATTTCAAATAAATATAAAAAATAATCTTCTAGAATCTCGATTGACGGTCATGTCATACCGTGTGATTAATTTATATGTTTCAATATATTCAAGATTATCACATGATATTATATTATTAATTTATATATTAATATGCTACTAAGTATGCCCCGCTTAATGAAAGGTGGGCATACAGAATTTTTCCACGAAGTAAAGCCGGACGGCCCATGAATAAGATGGACCGGTATGAAATTGGTCCACGGAATTCGTTATTGCGGGAGCTCATTGAAATTGAATTAGCTGTGTGGGCACGAGTTGGCCGATTGAAATAAATGAGCTGAATCTGGTCCCTATGTACACTTTGAGATTAGATTTTGTTGGTGTTTGTTTGCATTTGCCAATGGAAATTCCTTAACGGGCAGTCATTCATCTCGGAAATCAGCCTAGCAGCTCAAATTCAAGAGGTATTTGCACAGACAATGACTACAAATTTACACAGATTGTCCATGCTTCTTTCTCTTCCTGCAACAAGAGCACGTGAAAACAGAAATGTAATGCGAAAGGCCGGATAAGGGAGTAATGTAAAGAATAAACTTTGAAAAAGTAACCACCGTGTTCATTTCAAAAGTAAAGGGTTATTTATTTACTATTTGTTTTTACCACCAAAATTTACTGTAACATCTACTATTTGTTTTTACCACCAAAATTTACTGTAACATCCCATTTGACGAGTAATCTTCCATCCTAGACCCTAGTAGCCTCTAGGTTATCACTTTGAACCAAAATTCCAGTCTAAATGGTTCAAAAAGGCTCTGTTTTCGAGCAACAAAGAGATCCATTAAATGCTTAGAGAATAGTCCTAGAAGAAAGAAGCTCGTTTTCTATACAATATAGCCACAAATACCGGGCCAAATGTCACAAAATGCCCCATTTTTTTGTCATTAACAAAGCTGTTCAGCCCCTTGACGACAAAATTTGAGTCAAATATCAATATAGTTTCAGCAACTTTGTGGCTGGCAAACAGAACCCATCAAAGCATTTCAAACCATAGATTTATTAATTAATTTTAATGGACCGTTGGCTTCATCATGCTGTGGGTCACTAAGTAGTTGAATCTATGGAATTGGACCCGACCACCTAGTATTTTCCCTTAGTCATAGGCCGAATGAATTATGAAGTTAAATTGACTTAACAATGCAGTCACATACGTCCGCCAAAACCTTCAGAAAGGACAAGTACACTCACGTATTTCCGCCAAAAACTTCAATAATAATTTGAACGTATTCTCTACTCAGACGATGAAAGTGAAAGAGAGACGTTATAGCATGGCAGATGTCTATTTGACGCTTTCTCTCTTCATCTTCAAAAATCGAATTTTGAGACACAACACGACCAAGACGCAAATCAAAACATTTCATTATTCTTCTGACACATACTGTCATGTTTCTTTGTAAATCATTGAAGCAAGTGATATGCTGAGTATCAACTAAGCTGATTTACCCAACTGTTCTGCTTTTCGGTTCAAAAAAACTGTTTTTTCTTTTCGTAGACTTTTCTTTGTGCGTGGGGGGAAGGATGGGAGGTTTAGTGAAGAAGACTGGGAATGAGACTGTGTCTGAGTCAGGTACCGAGTTGAAAGAGAGTTGTTCAAATGGGTCTGGGTCAAGCTGTGAAGACTCAACTGAGGAACTGAAAAAAATTGGGTCTGGTTCTCCAGCTCTTTTGGGTTGGCCTATAAGAAAAACTGAGGTGTCCAAGAAAATCTCGGTTACTGATGGAGCGAAAAGTGAAGACAGGACCCAGTTTGATGATTCAAAGTTTAAGAAGTCGGGTGCAACGATTTCAGGTTTCCTCCTTTTCTTTTTCTTTTTCTTTTTTTTTTAAAATTAATTTTTCCTTCCTCACCGTGTTTGGTTGCTGATAAAATGTGGGTAAAGGAAAAAACTTTATTCGTATCTTTTAGTTACAGTCTGTTTCAAGTAATCCTAACAGAAGTTTTGGCTCAGCTGACTCGTTTCAAAATCTGGTTCTGTGTGCATTCTGCAGAAATGTAGGAAAAGTCGAGAGTTCGAAATTACAATTTAGGAGGTATTTAGAAACAAGTACACGAAAAAAAAAATCAAAATTTCTGATCTTCTAAATTTGACCATGAACCTAAAACAGGGTTTTTTTTTTTTTTTTTTTATTTTTAATGTTTCTAACTGTTTGTTAGTGTGACTTGCAGGTTTGGTTATTACACATTTATGTAGTTAATCTAATTTTGTTTTCTGTCACTAATTTTTTTCCCTGCTTGTGAATTGAAATAGAGATTGAAATGATGAAGGAGAGGTTTGCAAAATTGTTGCTTGGTGAAGATATGTCAGGGTCTGGCAAAGGGGTTTGCACTGCTTTGGCTATTACCAATGCCATTACCAATCTCTGTGGTATTCTCTTTTTACATGGTTCTTTCTGTTGGAATTACTGTTTCAGTTCTTCGCTACTGTAATTTGTAATACTTTTCTATCATTTTCAGCAACAATTTTTGGGCAATTATGGAGACTAGAACCCTTACCTTCTGAGAAAAAATCCATGTGGAAAAGAGAGACGGAGTGGCTTCTTTCTGTCAGTGATCACATTGTTGAATTGATACCAGCTTGGCAAACATTTCCCGATGGAAATAAAGTTGAGGTAACGCAATTTCTAGTCCTCATTTCACTCCAGAATTAACTTTTTATCTTATTGTGATAATGTTTGCATGTGCACTTGGAACCCTGTTTAGTTTTAAGAAATCCCAGGAAAAGAGAGACGACAAATGAACTTCTGAATTGCATAGCATCACTATTTCCGACCTGTTAACACTATGAACTCCTCTGAGATGATATTGCTTTTGGGGTTTGAGCTCAATAAGCATATTTTACTGCTCATGTTTGTTATGTTGAGCATAACTTGAAACCAAGTTATTGGGCATTAAATTTGGTGCTTCTTGTCTTCAATTTTTTTAACCATTTGTTCTGCATCTTGTAGGTCATGACTTGCAGGCCAAGATCAGATATTCTTATCAACCTTCCAGCCCTGCGAAAACTTGACAACATGCTTATTGTAAGATTTAATTTTGATTGTTCATACTCTGTTATTCTTAGTTTTATGAGTCATTATTAATTTAACATCTGGATTATACTATGACAGGAAATATTGGATAGTTTTATCGAGACCGAATTTTGGTATGTTGATCAAGGGATTATAGCCCCCGAGGCAGATGGGTCATCCTCTTTCTGCAAAACATTACAACGTCAAGAAGAGAAGTGGTGGCTGCCTGTACCACGTGTTCCACCTGGTGGTCTCACAGAAAATTCAAGAAAGCAATTGAATCACACGCGTGAATGCACAAATCAAATCTTGAAAGCTGCAATGGCCATCAACAGTATTACTCTAGCAGAAATGGAAGTGCCTGAGTCATACTTAGAATCTCTACCAAAGGTTTTAAAATAAACCATTGTACATAATCAATAGAAGGAACATTTTTCTAACATTCCAAATTGGCTAAAAATTTTGAGTCATATTTAAGTTGTTTGTTTCAACTAGTTCAGCACATTTCATTGATTGCTAAAGTTGTCACTATTCAATCTGACTTAAGTTTTCAATAATTTGTTGCCAGAATGGGAGAGCCTGTCTAGGAGAAGTCATATACAGGTATATTACATCAGATCAGTTCTCTGCTGATTGCCTGCTTGACTGCCTTGACTTATCCTCTGATCATGTTGCTCTCGAGATTGCAAATCGTGTGGAAGCTGCAATATATGTTTGGTGTCAAAGAGCTCACTCAAAGCCCTCACTTAATCCAAGTCGATCAACTGCAAAATCATCATGGGGGATGGTGAAGGACCTAATAGTTGATGGAGATAAGAGGGAAATGCTTGCAGAAAGAGCTGAAAGCCTCCTGCTTTGCTTGAAGCAGCGGTTCCCTATTCTAACGCAAACTTCCTTGGATACCAGCAAGATTCAGTGCAACAAGGTTCAAATTTCTCTCTTTTTAAGGATTATTTTTACTTCATATTATAGCATTTTGTTTTCATACACTCTGTGTAAACTTCATCTAAAACTTTTAGATCTTGAACTTTTCAGGATGTTGGAAAATCTATTCTTGAGTGCTATTCAAGAGCTCTGGAGAGCTTGGCATTTAACATTGTGGCCCGTATTGACGATCTAATATATGTGGATGACTTGACTAAAAATTCAGACAAACTGTCATCGCCTGCCAGAGTCAGTGTAATTGCTCATGAGAAAGTTTTCATCCCAAATAGTTTGTCCGTCTCGGGCACTCCACATAAATCAACTTTTGCAACACCAAGCTTTTTACCTGTACCTTTGATTAGTCCTGCAGGAGGAGAAAAAACTCCTTTTCTCCATAACAGCAGCAATCAGAACAAGCCTCTGCGACGTGGATTTGGGGTGAAGAGAGTCTTGACCAACTATCTTGGTGCTGAGTCAAAGGCAAAGATATGTGACAATGCAACTGAGGAATCATGTTCAATTGCAACAAATGACACAGAAAATCAGGACCCTCAAAAAAACGCATCAGCTCACCCAAGTGGGACGAAAACAATACAAAATCAGCCTCCATATACTGTCTCTTGATATGGTTACTTGATATAATTTTTGGGGAGAAATAAAAGTACAGATTATGAGAATTACGATAGCATCTTTTTATTGTGATAGCATGTTCTCTGGTAGTTGACAATACACTTCTGTTTGGCTTGTATTTGAATGTTAAACTGAGTGCAGTTTGAATATAGACATTAATTATAACACAGAAAGTCTTATATCTAATTATTTTATTACAGTAGTGCGATAATAATAAAATTATTTAATTAATAAAAAAATTATTTAAAAAAATTAAAATAAATTTTATTAATTAAATAATTTTGTTATTTAAATATTTATTATTAAAAATAATTTTTTAATAATTATAATGGGATTAAAATAAATATATTAATGTTTGCAATAATTAACAGTTGGATCGTTGTAGTACGGGGGTGAGTATCGCAGCGTGTCAGGCGGGCTACCCGGGTCTATTATCCGTTCGAGTCGGTGGTTGAATAATATGAGCCAAATGCGTAGCGTTCATCACGTGCCCAAGATTCCTTGATCCAAGAAACAAACCGTTTCAAACGATATTACAATTTTTCTGTCTTAAAACGTGTCTTTGAATATTGTACACTCTTCTTTTGCAAAGCGATTAAAGCAATCTACTTTACCAATCTTTCCTCCGCTTTTTGCGTTCCCCCTCAGAAACTTATCAAAACCCATTTTAGCTATATTTCTTCTAACACCACGCGCCGCCGTCTGATCTTGAAAAATGACAACCAGCATCCACATCACGGCACTGGATGGCATCGTGAACGTGAACTCGCTCTTCACACTCGCTGTCTTTCTGGGGCTGACGTGGAATCCCAAGGACCCCAGTAACTCCCTCATCGTGGACAGCGCGTGCACCCCGGATCCGCACGTCGGGAAGGACATGATCGCCTTCCACGTATACTCCTTCAGCTCCTTCTTGTTCTCCAGCCTCATAGCTTTAGGCCTCAAGCAAGCCATTCGCCTCGTTAATACCTCCGATTGGGACGCACAGTCGCCTTTTCTGGGTCTGGTCAACAAGGGTCTTCTCCGAGTCGGGATGCTGGTTTCGGCCGTGGGTTCAGTCAGCGGGTGTGTATTTTTAATGTTGGCGTTGATCAACGTTGTTCAGATTAAGCTAGGAACTTTGTCGTGTAAAAGTGGAAGTGGGCACAGTCTTGCTGCGGTTGTGCCGTTGGTGATTCTGGTACCGGCTGCCTTGTTGATTTATGTCTGTCTTGTTTTGTTTGCTTTTTTCAGAAGTTAGCTTGTTTATGTTGAATGTTTTGTAATGGTTTAGCAGAGACCATGATGGGAAGAGGATGAATTTAGTAGAATTGAGTCATTGATGTCGTTTTGGATTATCATGTCTAGTAGGGGTACAGGCTTTGAAATTTCCAAACTAATCAGATATCGTGAGATTCCTTGTACTTGATGAGATTATTTATGAACTTATTACATTCTTAGACAAAATGCAAGTTTGAATGTTTCCATTGATTTTGTTGGTGTTCTTGTATACCAGTGAAATTATTATATTCTTAAAAGCTGATGATCTCTACTGGGTTGTTGGTGGAATTGTGGTTGGGTTGTGGCACAGTTTACTTGTTTGCACAAATGTGCAGATTTCTTAAATGGTCCACTGCAAATCTGCTCCATTGCTGATCTGCTATGCTGTCAGTTGTTCTTGAAATCTTTTTATTTGCTGTTATATTTTGAAGGATAGAAAGTTAGTGGAATGGTGACAAACTTTTTCAAGCACTAACCGTCATTGGCTTAAAATAGACAGGTAATCTTAAGTTTTATCCTAGAGGGTGTAGGTGAAGAATAAACAAAATGTGTTTTCTTGTAGTGCTTCCTCCACTATGATTTGTGGGTTTGACGTGGAAGCATCTTTGAGCTGCTTGTTTCAGTATAAATCCTGCCAAATTTTGGAGTGTTTATGCATTGCATTATAGAAATGGAAACTGCAATTAAGTACACTTGCATTCTAGTGTTTCTAGTGATTCTGGGGGCTGCTGGGTTCCATGGAGTTGATGGGGCTGGTGAATGTGGGAAATCATCCCCAGACACAGAAGCCTTCAAGCTGGCTCCCTGTGCAATGGCAGCAGAAGATCCAAACGCTCAAGTTTCCAGCCGGTGCTGCATTCAGGTAAAGAAACTCGGCCAGAACCCAAGCTGCCTGTGTGCTGTAATGCTGTCCAATACAGCTAAGAGTGCCGGCATCAAGCCAGAAGTTGCAATAACCATCCCCAAACGTTGCAACCTTGCTGATCGTCCTGTGGGTTACAAGTGCGGAGGTACACTTGCTAAGCTTTCTATTCATTTCTTCTCTTTTGCTGCTTTCTCTTCTGTGTGCTCCTAATTTAGCTTTAATTGCCTCTGCATTTTTCTTAACTGCTTGTTATATGTTGCAGCTTACACGTTGCCTTGAAGATGAAGGCTATGGTGCCTGTGGCTGTGAAGGGCGTAGAAATGGTCTGCTGGATTTTGCATCCACGTAGCCAGTTTATCAAGCTCATTTACTTACTGTAAGGTCCAGGCATCTAAATAACAACTAATCATCGTTTACTCGTCATTTGGTTCATTCTCTCTGCTTATTCCTCCTTGTATTACTGAACTCCTTTTACTCCGCAATCACCAAGTCAAAAATAAAGTCCATTATACAAATTTAGAACGTCGATTAACTGATGCAACCGGAAGATGGTCTGTCTATTAACGGGTTAATCAAGTTTATATGAACATGATTAGGGACCTATTATAGTACCAAATTAGTAGACATAAATTGCAAATAACAAACAGAAGTTGTTTATCAGATGCTTTCAAACTTGAAAAAGAACAAAGACGATCCCCGATTCATGGGTTTGAGGGAGAGTAAGCAAAAACTGAGAGAGCAAGCAACTATAATTAAGGTCAGGGCTGAAAACCCAGAAAACATGTTTCAACTACATGGAAAATTAACGAGTTCGATAACGCAAGAGTCTTTGTACACAAGATTCTGCTCAATATATTAACTGCTTGCCAAAGTTGATTAGTTGGAGAAAAAGAACCCAACATGTTGCAGCGAGTCTTGGCCGTATCACTCTCTTCTATTAATTCTCAACTAATTATTATTACCATCCTTATTGCCATAATTAGAAGCTTTATCTTTACTATCACCATCGCCATTCCTGCGACATAGACACAAGAAACCATTTCAGAAGCTGAACAAAACCAGTAGGCAAACAAGCAATTAAATAACCCATAGCTAGAAGAAGCAAATGGGTGGTCGGTCGCGCATGGAACTTTTCTGTTAAATTATTCTGTAAATCTTCATAGCATATACTAGCATGCCAAATTAAATATGTACCGAAAATGAACAGCTTGAGAGTTTGAAAAGTGACCCCAAAATTGTAAGTGCATCTAATTAAAGCACAAGGGCAAACAAAATAAATAAAGTAGGCAATCTACCAAATTATTAGAGGATTTAGAATACCTTACTATATATGTAGGTGGTGAATTTGCATTTTATTTTGGGCCAAGGCTTCAGTAATAGAGCGAACCTGCGGAATGGAAATAACAAATTAGTATGTAAATTACATGATTACAGTTACATTAAAATTAATCTGTCCAAACTACAGATCAACTACACACCCTGCCACCAATTTCCTCTTGAAGCACTATTAGAATTGCTTCCACTTGGATCATCATCCTCTCCCCCATCCTTCTTGAACTGCTGATAACAAAAAAATTCGGTCAAAATTTTAAATTAGCGAAAGTTGGAAGGCAAAAAACCAAAAAAATACATACAGGCTTGGTCCTTTGGCCATGCATGCATAATGATATATAGCCTGTTTTGAGAAGCACATATCAATATATGATTGACAGTAGATTTAATTATGTTACACTTACAACAGGATGATGAGATTCAGTGGTTGATCTGGTTCTTGGAGGGTAGTTTTCTTGGCCACCATAGTAGATTGATGAGCTTAAATAGCTAGGTTCAGCAGGTTCGTTCTGATAAATGGAACTCTTGTCTTTGATGTTGCCCTCAACCTTGCTGCCTTCAGCTTGCTTTCTCAGTGACCCTATTATTCCACTGTGGGAAGAGTTCCTCCCTGGCCCCTGAAATCAAAATAGAGCAAATTTCACGCATTTAAGTCTTCCACCGTCAAGTAAAACATAAGATGCAGTCGTTGTTTTAAAGAAAATATTTACCGTCGATGGTGGTGAGAAAATAGATCCAAATATTCCACCGGTGGAGGAAGAAGAAGAAGAAGAAGATGAAGAATCCTTGGGACTAAACAGATGATCAAAATTGATAGATGAAGATGAAGAAGAACCACTCTCTTTCCTTTTGTTTTCCATAATGTTGAAAATTAACTGGAAGCTAAAGCTTTCTTTGTCAACTAACGAACAAAACTACTCTTTGATAGTTTTCCCTTAACGGGGAAACGACCTCACTGACCGAAAAAAGAGAGATTACTACTACTACTACTACTACTTTAAAGAAAGAGATGGGGAGCAGTGGATAAGATTTGCAGAGATGCAGACAAGCAGATAACTAGGAGGCAGATAGCAGAGAGCACGTGAGGATTGCAGATGTTGTAGATATTGTGAAACGGTTCTCTGCTATTTATAGACCCCAAAAATAATTACACTCTCTCTTTGATTAGGATGCTGACCACATGGGGTCTCATTCAGTTCTCTCCCCTTCGACACATGGTTGCTTTCTCTTTCACCCAAGTGGATTTGTTGCCAGCTTCAATCCCTTGCTGCCACGCGTCCCCCATAATCATCTTCTTCTTTGACCTTTTTCTACTCTCACTTACTCAAAAAGTTTAAGCTACGAACTCATAACAAAGAAATAATTTATGTAACTTTTACTCTGGTAGAATATTATTTAATTAATTATAGGATTTTTGGGAAGTTTTGAAGAAGGGTCCCAAGTGTTCTAGATTATTGCAGTCACTCTGAAGATAAACGGATAAGGTCGTTTGCCTTTGCAGCAACTTGGGCCGATGGGACATGCTCGATTGCTCCAAAACAGTTGACTACTCCAGACTATTATTCGTCTTCCACTCTTTCGTTTGGTCTCAGTGACATCCACAAAGGAAACCAACATACCATGCGATATTGGAGATATTATTGCAATCTTCCTTCAAATCTTTGACAAATCAACGACAGAATATATGATTTTGAAAGAGGTAGAGAATGTTAGCGCATGTGTTTTTCCCGTTCTTTGAATATGAGAGGCAGGTACAATTAAACTATTTGGTTAATATTCAATGGATAGAACATGAATGTCTCTATGAAATGTCCCAACGTTTTTGGTATATAAAGAACGGAATTATTCCAGTTTATTACTTACAAAGAGTGGAGCACGAGGAAGCATAAATAAAGCGAAGTTATTAGAACCCATTGGAAATTTATGTAAGAAGGAAAGCTTTCAATGCTAAAGATTATATGTCTTCGATGAATGTAATTAAGGAAAATCCACAGAAGTTTTGGTCAAATAATAAGGAAAAGGAACGTATAACATAGAAAGAGCATACGAACTGAGAGGCACGAAGAATATGTACAGACAATCCTTGTGCAATACTAGCAGTGATGATATAAGGTCAACTAGGTATCCTGCGGTCCTCTGATAGATAATAACTTGAACAAGGAATAACTAACCCTGTGCCTCCTAACTTGCATACGTGTCATGTTAATTGGTTATAAATGGATGAAGAAAAGAAATTAATACCTAATTAAGTAGAATTGCAACTTAATAAATATATTTTTAATGGGTCTGGGTCATATTCGACAGAATAAATTTTCTTAAACATTGTTTCTATGGTTGGGCATCAATCAATCAATGAACAACGATTGATATTTGATGACAATCAAATAATGGAGAATCTCATCCTTAGAAATCAAAAGCTTAACTAAGGATTATCATCATATTAATTTTATGAATAGATAATGTGATCTGTAATTTTGTTTATGTCACGTGTACTGCGGCTATAATCTTTGGTAACAAAGCAAGATATTCCAGGGCTTATTACAAATGATTATCCTTAACTTAGTTAATCAAGATACGGTAGTTAGAGATTGTTGTCTGATAATAAAATTCCTTACGGCTCCTTTTGGATAGATCGGGATAGGATAAGTGCACCAAACGAAACTTGCTGAATCTAGTTTCATGGCATATTCTTCTAATCTCTTTCTACTTCTCTTTTTCAAGAAAATTGCTGATTCAAAACATATTATTCTGGTTTTCCCCATTGCTTTATTTATTTACTTGTTTTTTTATAATAGACGTATCGAATCATTTAAGTGAAACACGCGTCAAAGGATTCAATGTTCTATTACCTTATTACTTTATCTGTATAGAGGTCAACTTCTCCATAAAAATGAATCGAAATCAACCTATATATTCTTGTAGAATTATATTAATTAATGCAAGAATATTTGAAATGAGGAGATTCTAACAACATATATGATTAGTGTCAAAGAACTTTGGATACCCAAATCAGTGTGGAAAATGTTAAAAAGTGTTGGGTGTTTTTTGGTTGAACGTGCACGAAATGCTAGCACAAATTAGTCAAAGTTTGCTTTTGAAGAACCAGATCTTCGTAAATAGAAATGAGATGGAGTTATGGCGATTCCAATGGAGGATGGAGTACTTGTTCTGATTTCAATCATTCAGTTGACGAATTATGCATGCAGCCACTTGTCAAATTGGTATGATGAAGTGAAGAACCACGTATTCTGTGGAATCTAACTGGCAATTGGTCATGTAGTTTTCACATGGTTATCTGGCTTTAAATTCAACACTACGTTATCTGGTGACTAATTCAAGTCTTGGGTTGTACAAATTAATGTGTTTGATAAATGTTCTTTTCTAGATTGCTATGTTTTGGGCTTATAACATGGACCTTTGCACTTGCGAGGGTTTGAAAAAAGAAATGAATGGTGTGGTTTATTTTGGTCCACAATTCTTGCTTTATCTATGAAATCAGTATTTTTCACGACAAAGGTAATAATAATAATAATAACAATAAAATTATGAAAATCGCTTACAATAATACACCACAGTGAAAAATGTTGCTTCATTCCACACCTTCTTATTCGCTAATGTTGCCGATGATTTGAACTGTAAAAGAAATAGAAACTTGCATGTAATCGTCTTACTAATTTATGCCTAGTAAACATTATACAGTCTTATTAATTAGTAGAATCGTATGTATGTATCTGGAGTACACTTATTATGCAGTGACTACAACTAGATCAAGATCATCCATGAAATTTCCATGGATGACACTGAAGCTTTGAGCAAGAACCTTCCCATGTGCTTCTGCATTCACCTTTTTCGCCATCGCAACACTTGCACACAACCCCGAGCTGGGTGGCAAACGTCTTTGAATACCCTAAACATCAATCATTTAAAAGCACATTATTTTTTAGTTCATCAGCATACGCAGAATTTCGGAGAAGAATACCCTAAACATCTATCATTTAAAAACATACCATTTTTTAGTTTATCAGCATAAGCTGACTTACAGAGAAGATGGAGAGAGAGTTTATATATGCTTACCAAGTTGATGGTTTAGGATTAATGGCCTGCTGGAGCATTGAGATACCGTAACAATCAGCGAGAGCAAGAGAAACAACTGAAAACGCTCAGGCTTAGCCATATCTGACAACTAGAGCGATTGGTGTCCACAGAATTCTAAGCTTGCTTTTGTTTTGAAATAACCTTGAAAATTAATTGGGTAGGTTTTGAAGGATAGCTATTTATAGTCGAATGGTGGAGATCGTCTAGAATAAAGGTCAGCCGACTTGGCGCGGTGTTTTGATCCTTCTCTAAGTCTTACGAGGATTTGTGACTTTCAAATGAATTTCGTGGGGTTCCACCAGCATTTTCTACATCAATTTTGGCTTCTCTTTCCTACGTAATTTTACCTTTCTTAATTTGTATTTATTTATGATTTATGGTCAAGAGTGGTTACTTTTTGTGACGTAAAGTAAGTAATTAGGTTATGGTCTTAATTTAAATACAACTTCTGGTTCCTCTTATGCTACTATTAATAAAAATAAAAATCTCAATAAATATATGACTGAAAAATATTAATAATAACAATAATAAAGGTGACATTAATGCTTATGACATCCAATTAACATATATAAATTATTTTATAAAATTTTTGTTTGAAAAAGAAAAAAGTCAAATTAAACGCGTGGATTATTTTCCTCCTCATTTATTAGTTTCAATTACAATTTTATTTTTATTCAGATCCATTCTTAATGGTAATTTTCAACTTAATTGTCAATGAACTGTTTTCTTCCCTGGTTAGAAAACTAATTGTCTAAAGTTAGGTGTTTTTTTTTTTTCTACATAGCTTTAAATAATATAAAGCATGCATTATCTTACATTGTTTACTACCATATTTTTCCAAATCCATTAGTTTGTTCTTGCCTTAACGTGTACTCCGGATTAAATTCAGGACTCGAGCTTGGCTGAGCCAAAGCCATTTTATTGTAAAATACAAACCATGATTCGGCATTCCTGAAGAGAACCAGGATATGTTCATAATTATTGAGTTCTACTGTAATTACGAATTAAAATATAAAATATTGCACTTTCAAATACTTTAATTGATCTTGTCCTAAATCTCTGGATGATTTCTTAAGACAATATAGAAAGACAAGTAATTGATTCCTGTGTATCTTACTTCATATTAAATTAGAATTCATGGGAGATGCACAACATTATAATAATAGAACGTTCGATGGGGTAGATACGAGTCCAAGTCCTCTTTGTAAAATACAAATTGTTCAAAATATTGAATCAATTTGAACTCCAAATTCAAATAGAAATTCAACGAAACTTCCAACTTCAATGTTTAATGAAGTTATCAAATGAGTGTAAATGCAACACTTTTTCACCTTGTTTGAATTCAACCTATTCCTACTAGTAAATTAAAATTATGAGACTTGACTGCAACGAATATTTAAAATATTCTCCATTATTAGTTCTTTTCTAAGAAAGTTCAAGCAACTGAAGAGAAAGTCACCGATACAATGAAACTTATAGGTAACTTGCTGCATAGGCTTTGCCTTTTAGATTGAATCATTGAAAGACTCGAAGACCAGAAATATAATATGTTGAAATAATTCCAGAATACATGCATTTGCACATGGCTTAATTTACTAAGAAAATAAAATGAAATTACGTCCCTGTTCTCATCTTGGTAAAGTAGAATATATAAATCTTGTCATTTGAGTCAAGGTAATCGAATTCTAGATTTAACGTAACGAAAACGTAAAAAAAAAAATAAATTTTTTAAAGAAATTATTAATAAAAAAAATGACACGTTTAAAATTATTAAATTCTCTTGTATTATAAATTTTTTAAATTTTAAAAAATTAAGAATTAATAAAAACATAAAAAAGATTTTTTAATTCAAATTTTCTATTAAAAATAGAAATATTTATAATTTTTTTTTTTATAAAAAAATCCTATTAGAACAATTCTAAATGCCAACTTGAGGTCATAAACACTTATAATTTGATAAATATTTGGCCAACTTCACAATATAGCTCTGTGTTTTTTTATTCTCATTATGATGTCTATGCCCCAGATTTTTCACATGTTAATATATTATGAGCACCCGAATTCTGAGGAGGAGCTGTTTCCAAATTCCATCTACTGGCAACTTGCCTGCTCTCTATTCCATGCCTACTCCTTTGAATTGTCTTCCTTCTTGCTAAATGACAGATGAATGAACCATTACTTAATTCACAGAAGTTAATGAAGCAACGAATTAGTTTCAAGACCATGACGTTTTTGCGGCGTATGAGAGGGTTTTCTATCATTCAGACTGATTTATTTGCTATATATTGTGTGTTCAAACTATTCATGATGCAGTAAGATAATAAAAATAATAATAATTTTTTAAAATTAAAAAAAAATAATTATGACAAAATTTTTATTAAAAATATATATATTTATATTAATTTTAAAATATAAAATTTTACAAAATTTTAAAAATATTTCTACTTATAATTTTTAAATTAAAATATATTTGAAACAGATGAAAATAATAAATTTTAATATAAAAAATAACCTTAATTGGACCATCACTTTCAAACAAATTTATTCCAGCTAAGAAGGCCAAAGACTTCCAGCAAAGCTATTCTAACATGTATAATAGATGCTTTGTAGGTTGTAGAATTTATTTTGGTAAACCTCCTTCCCTATGTAACCTCGTTCATTTGTTGAGGCTAGCTGCTGAGGTTCAGTTATTTGTTCATCAAAATTCCAGACACCCTCGAGTCTCCACCGGAGCCGCCGAAGCATCAAGTTATCCGATTATCCGTGGTTATTAACTTACAGTTACTTCTTGGGCGACAAGACATAATAATATCTCTTCCTGCATGCGTCTCATTTTGATAAAATATTTTAATTATTTTATTTTTAAGTATATATAAAATAAAATAATTACCCATATAAAAAACCGCACGACAAATTGTATTTGCTGAAATTCAAAGCATTTTCATGTATTCATATTGGAAACTCACATGGCCTCAAGAACCTTCGCAAGAACTTTTAAGACTTTCCTACCTAGCAGATTTGACTATGCTGCTATTTCAAGACACTGTAGAACCCCGTAAATGGTAATGACAACGGTGATGCTTACACGATGAAAATTAGGGGCAGCAGTTCTTGCCTCTCTTGGTTCTCCTGCAGGAATTCCATGGCTCTCGCAGGTGGCTAGAAATCTGAAACTAATGTTTAATAGTGCCAATAATTTAGCCATTTTGCAGTTACTAGTTTTGATAACGTTGAAGATGGCCACAAGTAACCTATGTTCTCTAGATTCAAGTCACAACAACTCAATTCCGCATACGTATAACATTAACCCTATTAATAGACAGACAAGTACCTAACAGTTGGTGGGAGGGAAGGGGAAGGCATTTTGCCATACATTTTTGGAAGCAAACAGTAATTAATTGTATATACGACTTTATTAGCATAATTATTTTCGTGGCATCAACAAAGAGTTACTATGGGCTTTTTCGGTCAACTAATTTTTTTTGTAGTTATTTCTTACATGTTAGCTTGTCCACTCTGCGTCCACCCTCCTTTCCTCCATTGTCTGTTCTCTTTATTAATTGCATTACAATGGATTTCATCTGTAGGCTAATTTTAACTAATTTGTCCAATTTTGCACATCTTCCTGAATCTTTTGAATAAATTGCAGATACACCCACAAAGTTTACAGGATCAGCACAGAATTTAAAATGCTTTTCAAGAAAAGTTCTTCATATATTATTTTCTTTAAGAGATACTCATAGAGAATATATAAATTATTATTAAATAGATATGTGGACACTATGATAGACTTATCTCATTTAGTACTCTCTTGTAAATGGTTAATGAAAAAATAAAGGTAAAAATCAGAGAGGATTTATAAACTTAAAGATCTCTAAGAAATTGAAATATAAAATAGACCGAAGCATTCAATACTCATCTGGCTCATCCAATTGCTACTTGATTTAAATAAAACGACAAACTTTGGAGAAATTTAGAATACCCAATGAACATAATTGCTATATTATGACTCTATTTAATTTGGTAAACCGTCTTCTTCTCTTTTTTGAGGCAGCTAGAACTCATTCATTACCAGGTGGGGTGTGCGATTTTGGGCCAAAAGTTCAACGATTATTGTTTCGTCAAACATTCAGTTCAGCCTCAATTGGAACGGGTGAAATCTTGAGGTTTTCTGAAAATTGCCCGGATCCTGGTGCCAAAAGTTGAAGCTTTCGGCTTGGCAGCACAGCTTGTATGCCGTCCAATTCTGCATGCATTTCGTTTTGAACTCAAGAATTACAACACATTTCAAATGTATAAAAACCATAAGCAGGACTATGCTTGGTCAGAAAAATAATCATGAAAATGAAATGATTCTTAACAATTTAACATTAAAACGTTACTAATTACTGTGAAATTAGTAAGTCTGCAGTTTATGAAATAAGGACGTCCAGGCTAGAGGAATATTACTGTGTGTGACACTAATAATGAAGTAAATGTAGTCATACTTTCTAGCTTTTTTGCCTCTGTATCAGTAAGTCTGGCTGAAAATCCTGTGATGACGGTATGGTAACTGTAAACAAGAGCTTGAGCAGGCGTGCTATTCCCACATGCCATTCAAAAAATAAAAGGGTCAGTTAGTCGATTCAAAATGCTTAACAAAATACAGAGAAAAATTAGAGAATTACATGCCCTCGACAACTTTCTGAAGATATTCCAGGTGAACGTCCCTGGTTGAATTTATAGCCGGATCCATGTATACTATATACACCTGTATGACATTGCAGCAAACCTTCAGCGATCAGAGCATAATAACTTAGTTTGTTGGTGAAACAAAAATAAAAGAGACGATGAAAATGTTGAAGCAGTTCTTGCCTTTCTCGGGTCATCGGCTCTGGCATGGCTCTGGAACATGGCCAGAGCTGTGAAGCTGATGGCTAAGATTGGTAGAGATCTGGCCATTATGTTACTACCAAGCAGAAATTTTGTTTTTAATGTGTGTTAACAGAAGTAGTACTCCACAATTTGCTTGAAGAGTCAGGAGGGAGAAATATTTAACATACAACTTCGGAAGTTACAGTTTTTGGCTTTCTTATTAAAGTTATTGATAGCATTAACAATGAATGAGTGTGGCTTCTTTAATAACTTTTCTGTTTCTTTCAGGTGACTTTCAGTTTGCTCATTTTGCATATTTTCTTGAGAGTGATAGGTATCTCACATAATGAAATCTTACCACATAAAAATTTATCTTAAAATTGAACAATTATGACTCTAAGTATAATATTAATATGTAGTTATATTGGATGGTATTCAGTTCGTCCTACCTAAATTTTTCTTATTATTTTGTTCGTATCTACCATTAACTCCTCAAATTAATACTAGTAATTTGGTTTTCTTGAAAGTTAAGGTTCTTTAATCAGGACTAATTTATTGAAAAGGAAAATAGGCTTACCATCTCAAATTTTAATGCATTGAAAAATATTGCTTGCTTATTCAGGGAATGGAAGAAATTTCAATGGGATTACAGTTTTTCAATCTGTAACATAATTAACATGATCATAAATCTAGGTCAATTATCTGGAGGTGTGGCATTGGAAGCAACAATGGGACTCCTCACTTGATGCACACCATCATCCCAAACCAAAGAACCCGAGATCATGTTCTCTGGTTTTTTCAGCGTTGCTGTAATTCTCACAACAAAGTATTTCTTCTCGCCTCGAGATTTGAAAGAAAGAACACTTGGTTGAACTTGGATATTAAGTCCAGGCCGAGTCTTCACAATTGCCTTGTAAGTAGACACTGCTGACCCAACGTTTGTGACAGTTCTATGGAAAACTCGAGCAGTAGATTTTCCATACTCTGTTGATAAAGCAAATGAAGGGTAGTTTAAATCCCATACAGTTCCATTTGTTGCCTTGGAACAACTGCTGTTATCCCCAGTAACAATTCTTAGATTTTTATTGCTGTATCCTTGTCCACACAGAAATTTCACATAATCAAGCTCTCCGGCATCATATATCAAACCTGGGTTAGCAGCCTTTATCGGATTTATATGACCTGATCCGTATGCGAACTCTGCATCAATGTTATCTTCAATACTCATGGGAGAAGCTGCAATGAATTCAAATGTAGCCTTCGATGATTATTAATTTAGTCCTAAATTTTACTCCGGATACAATTTCTGATTGCTAATTACATCTTTACCTGTTGTCATCAGAGCAGATTTAATAGCAGCAGGAGACCAGGAAGGGTGAAATGACTTAATGTAGGCGGCTGCGCCAGTTGCATGTGGGCAAGACATGGATGTGCCAGAAATTATATTGAAAGGAGCAATTCTTCTATCGCCTTCCAAACCTGAAATAGTTGCAGCCTCCGACCATGATGCTAAAATGTTCACTCCAGGAACCGTTAGATCAGGCTACAGAAAAACAAGAAGCCACAATTAAGAAACAGAGCTAGGAACATAAATTAAAATGGAGAAAATTATTCACCATACCTTCAGTATATCACTTGTGATTGGGTTAGGCCCTCTTGATGAAAATGAAACCACAACTGGGGCCAATTCATTATTTTCTGTAGTACTCTTCAATATTGTAGCTTTTGGTTTCCTGTTGGTTTTTGACAATAATGCTACTCTGTTAATAGTCTTTCACCGGGTAGATTGTAACAGAGAAATTCAGGATAAGTACCTAGTTGAGTTCAGGTAACTTGAGATCTCCCTTCCATCTTCCTCGTCCAAGAAAGAATTAGGCAAAGGAAAATTGTAGGCAACATCTCTAAAAGAATCGCCTCGCATTACACTTCCGGCTGCTCTTGCAATTGACGCTGCCCGCCCGCTACCCAACGCGTCACACAGAACAATTTTTCCTCGTACCAAGTTCTTGTTCAAGCTGCCTAGATTGCAAAACCTGCAGCATCTCATAATAATGTGCAATTAAGATGTTTCCGACATTGCCTAAAGAGAAACATTGTGGAACATTTAATTTTCAGATTACCTTGATTGGGATCCATCGAAACCGCCTGTTTTGTTCGGAGCATCTCCTCCATAGATGATAGGAAACATTTTTCCTTTCCAGTCAATGGTATTAATAGAAATACCGTATATGCAGAAGAAAAGGTTAAGGCATTGTGCTAAAATTTCATGGTATTATGGAACTTATAATTGACCCAAGAAAAAGAACATTGCACTCACCTCATAAACTTCACCATTACCCAACTTTACCCGAGACACAAACTTCCTGTCTATAGTGCTAGCAGCAACAGAGAGAGACCAAGGGGAAATGTTTGTGATTGTAGAAAGATCAGGGCCGGAATTACCGGCAGAATTGGATGTAAGAATACCATTTCTCATTGCATGGAAAGATCCAATGGCAATTGAATCTTCAAAATAATCAAAAGCAACTGAACCCCCAACTGAAATAGAGATTATATCAACACCATCAGCAATTGCATCATCAAATGCTGCAAGAATGTCAGCATCTGGGCAACCATCAGACCAACAAATCTTGTAAACAGCAATGCGGGCCGACGGAACCCCTCCTCGAGCTGTTCCAGAGGCGAGGCCAAACAGACTTGCCTCGCTAACTAAGCCACCTGCTGCAGTGGATGCAGTATGAGTTCCATGACCTTCAGAATCTCTTGGAGACTGAAAATCTAGTTCACTGAATTTTTTATCACTTCTGTAGTATTTAGCTCCAATAATTTTGCTGTAATGAGTTGCAATTTTGATCAGAATCACTGAAACTCTAAAGCACTTTCAAGTGTGTGTGTTTTGGTGTTTTAAGCTACGTTTTAAAGGAGAATTACTTGTTACAAGTAAAATTGGAAGACTCTTGACAAGAACCCTTCCATCTTCGTGGAGGTGGACCAAAATTTTCGTCCCTAAAACTTTCAGACTCGGGCCAAATTCCTGTATCAAGCATTCCAATGATGATATCACTTTCAGTAGTTGCTCTTCTGACATGCTGAGGAAAACCCATGAAGTCCCAAGACCTTGTTGTATGAAGCTGTTTCTTTTTATTACGGAAAACTGACACTACTCCTTCCATGCCTGAAAATCCAATGTTAATGCTCAATTAACAAAAGAATTTCATGATTTCTAATCACATAAACAAAGAAATACTGATTCAGTGTTAATGCTGTATTTATAATGCATCAACCTTTCAGCGCCTGCGCCTCGTCATGGGTCAGCTTGGCAACAAATCCATTGAAACTTCTTTGATAGCTGTGGAGTAAACGATCTGATGCACCACTGTTACATGCAATGCAATCAATTAGTAAAGTTAAACCTCGATAAATTTTAACAATGTTCTTTGGTATTAAAGTGCATTTATCATGCTCAAATGTTAAGGTTAAAAAATGCTGATTAACCTTCCAAAAACCTCTTGTAGAATGGTGGTGTGAAGGGCTGATGCAGAGAATTTACCATTGGGACGGTTGCCCATGTACACAATGTATTCCTGCATCCATAAAATAAGAAGTTTTAATGATGCTGGGAATCAATTGTTGTAGGATCAGGGGCAGGAACCTGACAATCCAATGGGCTTTTGGAGCCCAACGTTTAAATTTAACTCTAGTTTCACCACAATGTTTTTGTGGGTCGCCATCTCGGGCTCAATCGATGGGCTAATACCTAGCCATATTATAGCCCAATATAAACCCTGTTATGTCAGACCCATGATGGTCCATTCATTTCTATTTAAGTTGCCAAAAAGGCATAAGCCCAGGGTACAAGACCAAAATATCATGTCAGATCCCTTGTCGAGTTGTCCACAACTAAAAGAAATTCTCATGAAAATGGCGAATATGTGTCATAATAATGCATTTCAATATCTGAAAGTTACTTGATGAAACCGAAAGCACTCTTTGTAAGATATTAATTAAACAGCAAGAAGCATAAAATAGAGAAGACTACCTTTCGATCATCACCCGATGCGCCATTGCAGCCGATAAGCAGAGCAGAGGAGAAGCTCAGTAGGAGAAGCAATGGACGAGCAATTTGGCTTGCCATTTTAGGTTCTCTTAATAAGACCTAGAGGTATGCAGTTTATAGTTCATGCAATAGAAGAATGGGCTCCATATATATAAGTTGGTAGATAACAAATAAGCTTTGCATATACATCTCATTGGTTCTTCCAATAGCTCTAGTGAAGCTCGCCAACAAACCAATCCATCCAAAAGCCGGCTCCAACAAAGTTTTGCCTCTTATAGAAAATTCTAAAACCAGGTTTCTCCACAAATTTGCATTGATATTAACAGAAATTGTACTTCAAGCATATACGGGGACAGAGACTAATTATTCCTTTTCAAAAACCATTTACGTTGTGATTTATAAAATTGTCGGAAAACATCTGATGGTGATAACAATTGACATTTTCTTTTATTACAATATTATTTCACCGATTAGTATTTATATTTATTTCCACTGTTCTTTCTGCCATTTATGTACTTACAGGCGTACCATTGCAACGAAGGATTGATCCATGAATAATGATCGTTGCCGTTATCGTCATGTATTGATATTTGATCCATGCACGAAAGAATTGCGTAGATAGAGTTATGCCAATTTCAAATTATGAAACCAACTAACCATGCCTGTCTATTCAACAACGATGTGATATTCCATGATGCCGCCAATTTGCCACATATTTGACAAATGAAAGTCAATTTTTCATTCTGAACATTGTCACTAATTATTCACAAAATGCTTAACGAGGCAAACACTTTACAAGAGAGAGCTTGAGAAAAGTCTGAGTGCTTTTCTTCTTTGGGTTTTAACAAATTAGAACTGCACCAATCAAATTGTTTCAGATGAGGTGTCTATCGTTACCCACAAGGTAGTGTTTAGTCTTACTCTTTACGTTGTGGTAAACTTTCCTAAAGTTCATCTTTCTCTTGTCATTACTATAAATAGGTGCATTTGTAATCGGTTTTTGTATTGATGTGAAATACAAAGTTGTTCCTTTCTAAGCAACTGTATTATGTTTGTCTGGCTGCAACGGGAATCCTCATTGTTTAACGTTTATGCATTTACCAGGACAAATAATGGCATCTGAACTGCACAAGTGCGGCTGTGGCCTTGCCATCTTCAGTTTTCAGTACAATTTGCACTATTTTATTAAGTTAATAATAATTAAATAATTATGATCATTCTGCATTATTGAATATCAATCAATTCCTTGAAAATCTGAGTTACTGAATATTTATAATTGATATGAAAGGTTGATTACAAATGGAATTCAACATGTGTTATTCGATCACCAGGAATTAGTGGTCAGAAAATTACAATGAATTCAATGTCTGAAGTGAACTGTGCATTTTCATCAATGCATTAAATGACCTTTCTTCGTGCCCATGGCCCTCCCCAATTTTTGTTTAGCTTGTCCAATGCATCTTGGAATTTTATGATGAAACATAAACAACAATGGGGCTCCTCACTTGGTGCACACCATCATCCCACACCAAAGAAGCAGACGCAATGGTTTCATTTATCGCCCCTTCCACAGTGATCGTAAATGGTTGTTTCTGTCCAAGAGATGTGAAAGATAGAACACTAGGATTTGCTTCGATTTTAAGGCCGGCAGGGGCTGTCACCGAAGCTCTATATGTAGACAATGGCGATCCAACATTTGTTACAACCCGGTTGAAAACGCGTCTGCTAATATTATAAGATTCTGTGGGCGAGACAGAGAGAGAAAATGAAGGGTAATTTAGATCCCAGACAGTTCCACTAACCATTTCTGAACAACTGCTATTATCACCAGTCACAAGTTGAAGAAGGCTGGTGCTGTATCCATGGGCACACAAAACCTTTACATAATCAATGGCCTCAGCATCATATACCAAACCAGGATTTAAAGCCTTAATTGGATTCACATGGCCTGAGCCGTATGCAAATTCGGCATCTGTGTTCTTTGTTGAACTCATAGGATTAGCTGAAAAGAGAATAAATAAATTGAATGGATCATTTAGCCAAAACTCAAAAGTTTTGATTGTGCAGTTATTTTGAAGATCAAGAGATATATAGACATTACCAGTGGTCATAAGTGCAGATTTGATCGCACTAGGAGACCATGTTGGGTGAAATGTTTTGATATAGGCCGCTACACCAGTAACATGTGGGCAAGACATCGATGTTCCTGAGAGAATATTGTATGGAACAAATCTAGTGTCACCTTTAACTTCAGAAACTGGATTGACAGGAGACCATGCAGCTAAAATGCTAACTCCTGGTGCTGATATATCTGGCTGTAATTAATGACCACAAAAGTTCCAAATTAGTCCTGATTAGAAGAGATATAATTGATTAATAAGTATTCTTAGAGCAGAAGTTAACATAATTCTCATAAATCTACCTTGAGAATATCGGATGTAATAGGATTTGGGCCTCTGGACGAAAATGATGCTACATAAGGAGCCAATGTATCATTGCCCTCAGTACTTTTAGATATAGTGGCAGTCGCATTTCTGTAATTAATTTGTTCAGGCAATTTCAAAATAAGCACGTTTTCAAAGTCTTAAAAATATAACTGATTTGTTCAATCTTAGAGGACAAAAGTGTTATGAAATTTTCCGTATTAGATACCTGGTTGAATTTAGGTAGAGAAAAATGTTGCTTCCATTGATTGTGTCAACGTAAGATGCGGGCAAGGGAAAAGAGAAGGCTGTGTCTCTGCTTCTTTGGCCTCGAAACAGAGCGCCAGCTGCGCCAGCGTAAAACGGCCCTTTCCCAGAATCAAGGGTATCACAAAGAACAATTTTACCCTTCACTAAATTTCGATCCAATGAATCTTCAGAGCAAAACCTGCATTTCAGCACTATTTTTTCATTAATTTCTTCATTATATATCAACACCACACCGATGATGACCTTGATGGACTCTTTACGTGCACTTGTGCGCAGCCTTCTTTCCCAGCAAAAAAGAGAAGGGAATTTACCTGGACGAAGCATTTGTGAAACCTCCGGTAATGTTGGCGGCATCTCCACCGTAAATAAGAGGATACATGACATTCTGAAGGTCAAATGTGTTTATTGAAATTCCCTGCGCAAACATAACCAAAGAAAAACTAAATCGAATTGTTGTTTAATTATCACAATTAAAATTATTTAACGGGCAGAGGAAGCATATATACCTCGTAAATTTGGGTGTTTCCTAATTGGATTTGTGTGGAAAACTTTCGATCAACGGTGCTAGCAGCCACAGAAAGTAACCAAGGAGCAATATTCGTGATAGTTGAAGGCGAGGGACCGTCGTTACCAGCCGAAGCTGAGGTCAAAATTCCATTTCTCATCGCATGAAAAGATCCAATGGCTATTGAATTATTGAAATATTCTTCGGGATTTGACCCTCCAACTGAAAGAGATATAATATCAACGCCATCTGCAATTGCATCATCAAATGCTGCAAGAATATCAGCGTCGTAGCAACCATCTGACCAACAAATTTTGTATACCGCAATTCTGGCTGAGGGGACCCCGCCGCGAGCCGTCCCGGAGGTATAGCCATATAGGTTTGCCATGCTAACCAAGTTTCCTGCTGCTGTTGATGCAGTGTGTGAGCCGTGTCCATTCTCGTCTCTTGGAGAAATGATATCATCTGGACCAAATTCTCCATCACTTCTGTAGTATCTTGCTCCAATGATTTTGCTGCGTATCACAAAATTGTAACTTTTGACGATTTTCCCTCTTTTATGATTAAGATATAAATTAACTTGAGTATTTGAAATTTGGTAAAAACCCTTTTTTTATGATTTTTATAGTATTTTAGACTGAGATTAAACAATTGTATATTATATGAGTTAAGATGAGTACTTGTTGCAAGTGAAATTGGTTGAGACTTGGCAACTGCCTTTCCATTTGGCTGGTGGTGGACCAAATCCTGTGTCGTTAAAACTACTAGACTCTGGCCAAATTCCAGTATCTAACACTCCGATGATTGTATCACTTTCAACAGCTGGTGTTCTTTGAACTTGCTGGGGAAACCCCATGAAATCCCAGGACCTTGTAGTATGAAGCTTTCTCTTTTGGTTTGGAAATACAGATACTACGCCTCCCATTCCTATCCAATATTAACAATTAATTATTTTCAATTTATTAGCTATTTAGACAAATACGAATATATATATATAATGTCACCCACCAGCCATTACTTGAGCTTCCTTCTTGGTCAGCTTCACGGCGAATCCATGGAAACTCCTCTTGTAGTTACGAAGAAGAGATTCCGGACCGATATTGCTAAAATCATTCACATAAATTAATTAGTCGACCAATCCCAAAGATTAACAAGTTTGATATCATGCAACTGTTCCTTTTTGTTTCTTATTTGTAGCAGAAATTGACTTCTATAATACGAAGGGTTGGTGCAAACTGAGTCTTCTCTTGGTAGGTTAAAATTTGAACCAACGTTTTTTTATATAAAAAGTTATTGAAAGACAAAATTTGCCTAACTCTCATTCAAAGAGTTGCATAATTAATGCAATGAAGTTGATCATTTTTCTTTTTGAATCTTTGAACCACTCTCTTCAAAAGAATTTATGGCTTAAAGTTCCACAAAATGTGGATATGGCTACCTGAGAATTCTTAGATGCAAACAAGTCACAGCTTTTAACTGGTTAAACAACATAGGATTTTGTGCTGTTTCAACACATTCTTACAAAACAGTCGGGCGCCTATAATTTCAAAGAAAATGAATGGAAAGGAATGAAATTTATGCACAGATATATAACCTGCCAACGACTCGCTGTAGCATGCTCATGTGAAGAGACGATGCGGAAGCTTGGCCTTCGCCTTGGGGCTGATTGCCCATATAGACGATATAAGTCTGCAGTATATATCAAAGACAAGTGCAATCATTTTGTTAGAATTAATTTTCTAGGTACAGGAAGGAAGAGAAATCCAAACCCGACTTCTCTCACGAATCAAAGAACAATAACACCAAATTTTTAATCAAAGAAACTAATAACAATTTAACTAGTGATTAGCACAAGTATTTGCCTGCCGATTGTCTTGAGAGGCAGTGCGGCTGATAAGCAAAGCAATGGTGAGACAATGCAGGAGAAGCCATGGGAGAAGAGAGCTTCTGCTTTTCATAATTGGAAGGGGTCAGCAAAAAGCTTTGCCAAGTGTAGAAGAAACAAATAGTACGTCAAGCAAAGCATTAGAAAAAGGGTTTTTATAGATGAAATGAACGAATGTTAGCTACCCTTAGAGTTTACCAAATTCTGTAATATTTTATACTTAACGTTTCTGTATCTAAAAATTATCAAATAATCTTCTCACGCTTATTGGTTATTTATTATATAGATTAATGTAACTCAAATGACACTCATAGAACCTTTGCAAATTGCAACTGAACAAGAAACTACACCACCCCCGGTAGACGGCTTCATATTTTAATGAACCCTATAGCTGTCAATTATTACTAATACTTCGACAAATGGGTGTTGGTAGTCGATTCAACGAGTAAAATTTTGGAGTTGGTATTAAAAATTTAGAGATTAAATTTCATTTTTACTAAAAATTAAAGAGAAATAACATGAATACTCGAGCTTATAACAAGTCTATTTTGATTAAAACTATCCAAAAAAAAAAAAAATTCTTGAACAGAAAGAGTATTATTGGCTAATGATGGGTGAGAAGGATTATAGTTTGGAAAGTCTCAAATGAAGACCTAATCAACATCAGGCACTTGGTCGTAAATGCAGGCTTTCAACTTGAATGATGAATAAAAATTTCTTGTCAGGAATCGTTCGTCATAGATAATTGCCATTAGAAAGACTTGCTAAGTCAGAACTCAGAAATATGCACAAGTGTTGCTGCTTCAAATACGAACAGCTTGTACTTGGTCATTCTTTCACAACTTTGAATGAGATTTACAGTACATGGAATCATAATATTTGGATCTGTGACTTTTTATGATTTCTAAGTAAGGACTTAATTGGTTCATTTATATCAAATAAGTCACTATTCTTTACTAAAATAGCTAAAACATCTCTTTAATTTCAAGTTGCTTATTCATTATTGTGATAGTTAAAAACTGAAAATTTGATGTTATAATATTAATTTGGTCATTCAATATAAACTTAGGACCAAGTTGATAAAAACAGATAAATTGTGTCCTCACTTAAGAAACAATAAAAAATCAAGGAGCAAGATGTTATTGTTCATAGATATATTAGGAGTAATTCAACGTTGTCTCACTGTGACATGAGGCCAATATAGAGAACAAATTTTTAATTTATTATCCTCGTTGTGAATGTGTCTAATACATTTTCTATTTTAAATATTTGGTAAATTCATTTGGAATGGGTGAAATTGTAATTAATTTCAAATCGTTTACGTGGGTGTTTTATTTAATTAGAAAAATAAAAGTCGTGCTTCGTGATGAATAAGAACTATCTTTGCAATATTCAGTTATCAAATATTTATTACTAAAATTTATATAAACTCGTATACTTGGTCTCTGGTTAGTTGGGATAAAAGAAAGAAAATTTCGGGTACCCATTTCCATTGATTGATTCAAATGCTAAACCTTCCATTGGCTTGATCTTAAGTAATTTAATAAACTAATAATTCAGAAGTCAATGAAACCACAAACTTAAAGATAAGTTCATTATAATAACCTAAAAAGGAAAAAATAGAAAAATAAAAATCCTGAGAATCAATATCGAACCACGCTCTTGGGCATTACAATTGGCAGCTTCTTTTTTATTTTTGTTAATGGAGGAGTCAAGGTCAACACCCTACCAATGATTGTGATTAAGACATTTTAACATCACCAACTTTTTGTGTGAGCTCGGTTTCTTGGTCATAGCTTGAACAATTTGCCAAATTAATCATTTGAATTAAGAATTAAAATGTTCTCCAATTGATGCCAACTTCTCAGAAGCTTATATATATTTTAGTTTAGGCAAGAGATTGGTTGCGTCGACCTTATGATAGCTGGTTTGATTATTTTATAACTCAGGAATTCTTTGAAAATGTTATGTACTTAGAGGTATGAAGAATCTCTTTTCTATTATTCCCTCTATAATTCAAGTGAACCTGTATTTTATTAATAGCCAGAGACAAAAGCTTGTAATCTTGGTGAGTTTAGACTTTAGGTTTCATGTCCAGTCTACCACTGTACAAAAGATTACTATCACGTTTATCTCTCCACAATCGTTTCCCAATGTGATCACTTGTTCCCGTCTTCTATCGGCTTCTACTCATTCCTATTTTGTGTCTGTGAGCTGGCTTGGGATTGAGTTGTTGATTTTTAGTTTTTATTTGTAGTGAAATAAAATTATTAGTACAACTTACTCATTGAAACTATTTTGTCTTTTATTATTTTATTTTATTTTTTTTATATATATCTAAAGGTTAAGTTGATTCGGGCTCACTTCATAATTCAACTACCCTAATAATACAATGTAAAACATCAAGAAACCTCAAAGTGATACTTCGACTTATTTCAGGTCCAATAAAGAATTCTCTCATTTTCTTTTTGGCATTAACTTTAAATTCTCCTCCATGCATGCATCTGTTAAACAAAAAATGTTTTATCCAGTGAGAAAACTTCTTTTAAAAAATAAAATAAAAATAAAAAAATCAACTTGTCACTTGATAATTTCCATAATTATCCCAATTATTATTAGTGTTCAAATATTAAGTCTAGCTAACCACACAGATTTCTACTTTGTTTATCACGTTTTTGAATTTGAGAAACAGTATAATTTAAACATACCGAGTTTGGCTCGGTTACATCCCACATGAAAAGCCGTTTTAAATGCCTTTCCTTCAGTTATTCTGTTTTTTTTTTTTTTTTCTTTCTAGGATTATGCAAACGATGGTCTCTCTTTCTTCTTTCTCTACCTGAATCTTTCTCTTCGCAACATTTTCAATCGTCAAAACATCAAGATTCTGCCGTTCAATCTTGTTTATGGTAATTAGTTTCTTTTTTTTTTACTCACCCCATGTTTGTTTCTCAAGAAAATTTTTAAAAAAATGAAAATGAAAATGAACATGCATGTATGTGGAAGCACCTTTCGGCATTTTGTTTCATGTCTGTTTTTGATTTTTGTGATTTTGCTCATTAATTTGTGCGTTAATTTGTGATATTCACCGTGTCCGGATCTAATAGGTTTAGGTGTTTTATAAAGGAGAGAAGACAAAATAATGGCTTACAAGATTGAAAACGAGTACGATTATCTGTTCAAGATTGTATTGATTGGAGATTCTGGTGTCGGGAAATCCAACATTCTTTCCAGGTTTGCGCGAAACGAGTTCTGCTTGGAGTCTAAGTCCACTATTGGTGTCGAATTTGCAACCAGGACCCTTCAGGTTAGGTTTTCCAATACCCTAACATAACTGGTAATTTTCGGAAATATGCTCCATTTATACATTTACCTGTAGTTCCGATTTTTTACGAATGCTATGCGATTTCTTTTTGCGTTGATCTTATGTGGGTTCAATTTCATAGGCGAAAATCCTATAGTTCATTGCAGATAATTGTAGCATAGATTTTGTTTGCAATGAGGTTGGCTACACATGCCTGGGGCACATCTACATTGATGTTTGGTTTATTGGTTCATTAGCATAAATGCCGTTCGTTTTTTTGTGGTTGATTTACCAAAGTGGGTGAATCCAATGAGAAAATTATTTTATTTAGATCGGAAACTAGAGATCCTCCAGTTTTGTAAAGGTAGTTTGAAATCTGTCTCTGAGTTCAGTCCCTGAAGAGTTTTCTTGCTGTTTGGTCGGCTTGTGTGCTTCTATATCTACAGGTGGAAGGGAAGACGGTGAAGGCACAAATATGGGACACAGCTGGCCAAGAGAGGTATAGAGCAATCACAAGTGCTTATTATAGAGGTGCTGTTGGTGCGCTTATGGTTTATGACATAACCAAAAGACAAACATTCGACAATGTCCAAAGGTGGCTCCGCGAGCTTAGAGACCATGCGGACTCCAACATTGTCGTCATGATGGCCGGAAATAAGTCTGATCTCAATCATCTGAGAGCAGTCCCAGCAGAAGATGCTCAATTATTAGCCGAAAAAGAAGGCCTCTCGTTCCTCGAAACTTCAGCATTGGAAGCATCTAATGTCGAGAAGGCATTTCAGACCATTTTGCTTGATATTTACCACATTATAAGCAAAAAAGCACTTGCTGCACAGGAAGCAGGTAACTCAACCGGACTTCCACAAGGAACTACGATTAATGTTGCAAATCTGTCTGGTAATATGAACAGAAAAACTTGTTGTTCTAACCAGTAAGGTATCAATTTCTATGTACAAGCAGGAGAAGTTGAAAGGCAATTTTTTGTTGAATTGGGACACTTACGAAGAACCCATTTCTTTTGACATTTATAAAATATAAAATATATATAATTTTCTAAATGCCACCCAGGAATGAAAGTGTTAATAGACTTATTTTTTGGTCTCGGACTAATGTACTGAGGGATATGTAGGTGGGAAATTATTGTTGATTCTTTCAAATGTGCAATAAATCCTTTTATTATTATTCTCGATATTGAAATCTGATACCTTTTAATCTGAGAATAATGGTTTATTCCTTGAGGGCTTTCAGTTATTGTTAAAAATCACATGAACCGGCCTTGAGCAGAATTCACGAACCTCAGTCGATAACATTCCTTATCATTTTAATAACCTTTTCGCTACCTAAACATTCCAAGTAGCGTGGAATAATATTTGCCAAAGAGTAGATTTCACGCGTTATAAGAGTAATTCTATTCGTATTGCGACGGTTCTTATTTTCAATTATGGATTCACAGAGACTGCTAAAAAGAAAAGGCTAGTATTAACCCGAATCCAATGCGGTTTCAACTGGATCTGCTCACTGCTATAATGTGAGTCATGGGCTTATGGCTATTGGATCATCAACTTAATGACTTCGAACCGATGCTATTAGTACTCTTGAATGGCCACAAACTCTCAGGTTTACTCTATTGCTTTTTGTAGAGCAGGTTTTTTGTAAATCAGTAGTCAACAATGGTAGAGTTTCAATGGCAGGTTTACTCCACTGCCTTACCACCCAATACAATTATTGGTGTTTTTCTTTAATAGAAGTGAAAATTTCTCTTTGAAGGAGAAAGTCTTGCATAAAATTGCTCCTACTTTATTTCTCCGCGAAAGAAATACGTGGGTATTGGTTATCTTTTCTCCATTCTATTAAATCTCACTTATGGGTATGTACATGGAAACATAGCAAGCTTTCTGACTTGGTTGAGGTTTTTCCCATCTAGGCCTTACAACATCATCTGGTTAATAAATTTGAATAAGCTCTTTCTTCATGAATATGTCCATGACCCCTGGATTTTTTGCTCCACATCTAAATTTGTAACTTCTCTGTCATATGGAGGGCCTAATTACCAAATTCCCATGTTATGACCAAAGCAAAGAATTCTCCTTGTTACTATTAAAGAAATGCAAAGCACCAACTGCCATACTCACAAAAACTTCTTTTTGTTTTACAAAGATATATCGTTTTCATGCGTTTTACTTTCTTAGGTTGTGTTTGGACAGTGAACAAATCTTTTGGAAAGATGGAGCAACAACAAATGGAGAAGAGTAAGAGAGATGAAGCTAAATAATCAAAGCATCACTCATTTACATCTATCACTCAAGTTAAATGGAGAAAAATAAGGTTATTTTTGTTATTTTATTATTTAAATTAGTTAACCAGCGCTATAAAATAATGATTTTTTTGTTAAAAAGTAATTATTGTTAATTTTTTAAAAAATTATATTTATATATAATTTCAATAAATCTTAAAATAAGTACATGAAAAATAACTCATAAATAACTAAACTCTTTGTTTTATTAGTGGCATAACATCCATCAAAATCGAGAACATTACAAGGACTTTATGCCTTAGGAATATTCTGCAAGCTAGAGAAGAGAGCCAGTGGCTCTAGTCCTTCTTGAACGAAAGTTTCCTAATCTAGCAAAAAATTGAAGTTTTATTCTAATAATGAGATTATTCCATATTTGATGCTTAATCATTTATAAGAGAGCCTAGCCATTGATTATATTATATGAAGGTATAAAATTGGTGGCATCCACCATATGAAAGAATCCCATAAGCAGCCAGTAAAATTGTCTCTTTAATGTTGATCACTATCCCAAGTACACAAGACAGATTCTATGTGCTCATGCGACTTTGCTTCTGCTTTTGTGTCACTTTGAATTTATGCCACCAAAAAAGAAACTTTAGACAACAGATCAATGGCATAAATTACATCTCCTTTAATTTTATTAAGGATGCTTCATTATCCTAATTGAATTGACCAGATAATTTATCAGGCCCTGGCTTCATGGATTCTGAAACTTTATTTACTTCTGAGCCTCTCGTTTTCTCATATATATCACGGAGTTGATCAAGATTCCGGAGAAAGATATTTGGAATAAGAATGCAATGAAAAGGCTGTTTCAATGACTGACTAACATAAAGGATAAATTGTCATATTCGTTGAAAGAAACATTATTGATGTGATTTATGTAAGTTTTGGAAATTTGAATGAATGCACTGAAGCCACAGACCTGTTCACAACTCACAAACATAAGATTCATCCGATGATTTATCCACTGAAACAATTGATGCTGAGATGTAACAGAAGACATGTATGCATCTGCCTTCTAATTGTTTTTACGAGTTATTTGAGTCGTAAAATTGCAGCTTTTTTCACCATTTCAACATGTAATGCCTGTGTAATTTTTTCAGATAGGATTGACTTCATTAGTTGATCTATCAACTCGAATTTTCAGGATTTATATCGCTTCATAAAAAAAGGTTAAAAGTAGCTACTTGATCATATTGGAGCGCAGGCAAATAAGTGCTTGCAATTTGAAGTTCAGAATCCAATTAGAAATATTCTATCAGCATGCAACATTTTTAATACATGATTGTACAATCAAGTACCATTTCTAAACTTAAATACTGACCAATTTTCCTGTATATAGTTCTTAGGAACCAAATGAAGAATGGTGGTACATGCAGATAGCAGTGACTTGATTTCCAAATATAAACCATTCATCATTAACACTGTATTATTTTCCAATTAAGCATGTCTTAAAAAGACGTGGAATAATATGCTTGATTGAATCGGCTAGCTTCATTCAACCCTAATCATGTGCAATTTCAATCGATCTGCGCACTCCTCTAAATTGAGTTATGCCTTGGATCCTCAGCCTCATTTATATATATTCGATATACTGTGTTGTTAGTAGTATTAACTCTTAAAAAACTCTTAAATTCACTTTATTGCCATTTCTCTAACCAGCACAATGATAAAAATGCACCCTGTGCGTAAGTACCATTCAATTAAATCATGTCATGTAACAGGAGATACTTGGTTTTCAGTGGTCCTTCGTCACTAGGCCTGGTACCAACACTAGAGTATGGCACTAAATCTCTCACATGTGGGTATGCGCATGCATATATAGCAAATATCTGACTTTGGTCACTGCAGGAAAAAGGCAAAGATGGCACAATAATTGAGCACTAAGCCGCTAGCACGTATACTTTTACCCTTCTATGTCTGACAACGTGTGGTTGATAATTTTTCAATGAGCTCTTTCTTCCGGAATCCATCAATGACCCCGCAATTTTTTTCTCCTCACCTAACAATGTAACTACTCTTTCAGCTCAACTTGATGGATGAAATAATTAATTGCCAAGTATCCAATAGAACAAAGAAAAGAATACTCCCAGCTAGCATAAAAGAGAAAAGCAATCACAAATACCAGCTCCATTACTCACAATCAATACTCTCTTTGTTTTTGCAAAGATATCACCTTTTGGAAAGATCTGGCGCAAGCAATAGAGAGGAGTAAGACAGACGAAGCTAGAGAAAGAGATGAAGAAAAATGGGTTCATGATTCTTCTGTGGATTACAAAGGAAGGATTCCTCGCCGAGCTTCAACTGGTGTATGAAAGCATCTCTCTTTATAATTGGTCCATATACATCTTTGATTGCTACATACACAGTATTACTCATCAAAACCTGTTCTCTTATTTTCCAATACTTGTGCTTAATCTAGTGTTCTCTAAGAATATTAGATAATCAAGTCACCATTATTTTAAACTCTTATCATGTAACATCTGTGATGATAAATCAAACCTGATTGTCCATAACAAAGCTATTCTGTGACAGCTTTGTGACTTCACATAAGCGTTGTAAATAAAATCGTGACAAATATTTTGTTACAGCAAATGAACTTTCTGCAGCATATTTGTAGTCGCTAAGACTTGTATTGGTGTCTGGTGTCACAAAAAAGTTTTGACGGCCTAAGACAGCCACAAAGCCCCAAATTTAATTTAGAAAATATTAGATATAATAGTTTTATTATATCATTGTGCTTATTAATTTTCACTGGTAATAATTAATAACTACAATTTTGATGAAAGAAAGTTATAGTTAGCTTCCTTCTAAATATATTTTTTTTTTTTACTAATACATATTATTATTATTTTTCTATAATTTTCTTTCAATACTAATAGAAATTGATAATTAAATAGTTCTATCGTATCAATATAATGATATGGTAAAATTATCCTATTTAAGATTTTTTTTAAAATTTTTATATATTTTATATAAAAAATATTTATATTTCTTTTTCTTTTTTTTTCTGTTAATAGTAGATAATATACAAAATTTGGAACTAGACTAAGTAAAAAGGATTAATATCTCACTTAATTTATTATAAAAGGTTAATATAAGTTTAAATTTGAAGAGGATTTGTGTTTATTGTTCATGAGTATAATTTTAATGATACAAGAAAAAATTATTTTCTTGCCCTAATACATATGAAAGAGGAGGTTAGTGCATCGCATTCCCTATGAATAGCCTTTTCTTTCCCCAATTTTTGAATTCATTATATTATTCTGTTCCCTCGAACTTCAGAAAGCTACCACACAAGGATTCTTGTTAGCTGGTATTATTCAATATCTGTATGTATGCATGTATGTGTCTGAGAGGAATATATTATTGTCACATAATTTAATAATATCATGATAAAAGTTTTGTTTATGTAGAGCTCTTTCGCAAAAGGAAGAAATCAAATTCACTGACGATAACCTCTTTGATTAATTATAAGACTGTGCTTGTGTGATGGTATTTTTAATTTAACTACAAATTCAATCATGTAGTTGATTAACTTTAATCAATAACGCCAAAGAAATTAGTTCTTGTAATTTCTTAACTTCAAACAGCATTAACCTTGCAATAATACATTTGAATTTTGGAGCAGCAATGGAGTTCAGCGAGAGGCTTAGCTACTTCGGGATAGCAGCTAATCTCATCAGCTACCTCACCAAAGCTCTTCACCAAGATGTTGGAACAGCAGCGAAGAACGTAAATTACTGGGCGGGAGTCACCACATTGGTTCCTTTGACTGGTGCATTCTTAGCAGACGTGAATACAGGACGCTTCTCTATGGTCCTGCTTTCTTCCCTCATTTATCTCATGATAAGTCGCCGATCAATGCATACCTTGTATTTCTATACAACCTAATGCATTTGGCTTTTTGAAATATCTTTATTCATTGCTGCAAACCGGGGTTTAATCCTACTGTCAATTACTCAATTTATCCCAATTTTTAAAGCCATGCAAAAGAGCAATGTGTTCTGTAGCAAGGAAAGCGCATGAGGTGATTTTCTTCCTTGCATTGTTTTTTCTCTCTGTTGGAACTGGCGGAATCAAGCCCTGCTTAGAGAGCCTTGGAGCGGATCAATTTGATGATCATCATTCGGAAGAAAAGAAGCAGAAAATTCTTTACTTCAATTGGTGGAACTTCGCCCTTTGTTGTGGTCTCTTGCTCGGTGTTACAGTCACAGTTTACACACAAGACAACATGGGTTCGGGCTATGCAGTTCTTATTCTTACCATAATCATGGCTGTGTCAATGGTAGCTTTTTTAATTGGAAAGCCTTATTATCGATTCAGAGTGACAGAAGGAAGCCCTTTAACATCCATGTTTCAGGTTTTGGTTGCAGCCTTGGGGAAGAGGAAATTGCCTTATCCTTCTAATCCTGCTCTTTTAAATGCAGCCCCAGGTCAAAAATGTCCCAAGGAAGCCTTCTGGGTCATACAAATAGGCTGAGGTAAGCAATTTTTTGCTGCATATATAGTACGTAATAAAATATTGAAAATGTTATTGATTGATTAAAATTGATTCTAGTCAACGTTGATCCACAGGTTTCTAGACAGAGCTGCAATAGTAGAAGATGGGGAGGACGTGTCAATTGAGAAGAGCCATAATCCCTAGAGACTAGCAACAGTAACTAAAGTTGAGGAGATGAAGCTTGTTCTAAACATGATCCCCATATGGCTAACTTCATTGACATTTGGAATAGGTAATATCCCAAGGATCAGCATTCTTTGTTAAACAAGGTGCTACAATGAACCGAAATATGGGCAACAATTTCAACATCCCACCAGCCTCCATTTACTCTCTTGGGGCCATTGCAATGCTAATTTCAGTTGTCTTCTATGACAAAATACTAGTTCCATATCTAAGTTACAGGCAACGAAAGAGGGATTAAAATTCTCCAGAGAATTGGCATTGGCACGGTATTTTCAGGTTTGGCAATGGTTGTTGCAGCATTAGGTGCAGGAGGAGATTATAAGAGAAGGAAAGCAATGATCATTGTCAATGATTGTGTTTTGGCTTGCTCCCCAATATCTTATTCTTGGCTTGGGATATGGGTTTACTTTGGTTGGATTGCAAGAGTATTTCTCTGACCAACTTCCAGATTCAATGAGAAGTTTGGGTACAGCATTTTATCTGAGTACTATTGGACTGGGGAGTTTTCTAAGCAGTTTTCTGATCATAATTGTAGATCATATAACAGGGAAAGGTGAGGAAAGTTGGCTTGGCAAGGACTTAAATACCAGCCGATTGGACAACAACTATTGGTTACTGGCAGCATTGAATGGCTTGAATTTATGTGCTTATATGGTCTTGGCAAGGAGATACACCCACAAAAATGTGGTAGTCGTGGCTCATGATCGCACTAAGAGTGATGGAGCGGAGTTGATGCCTTGAAATGCTTAATGTATATATGTAGTCTTCGATCGAAGAATGATGTATGACAGGCTAATTTTAGCTTCTGGATGTACTTGTTCAGATGTGCATCGCTCTATAAAATTCACCTTTCCTGTGACTTAATCTAATTTTCATTATTGTAGATTCTGTAGCTAGTTCAATGCCTTATTGTGAAAGTCTAGATCACACGTGTTTGTGTGTCGTACAAACGAAAGTGAAGTTAATATAATTTTGATATGATTCAAATTCCATTAAGGTTATGGTTAATTACTGATATAGACAACTCTGTAAGACTATTCGGACTATTTGTTTCTGTTTAACAGTTTGTTTCTGTTTAACAGTGACCAAATATATTTTCTCTCAAAAATTATGTTTATTAGAAGATTGGAATTTGGAAAATCAAAATCAAGAGAGCTAAAGTAGATGCGACTGGATGCGACATGCGAGTGATAAACGCTCTCGCCCGCATACACTGTACTGCATCTCTCCGTAGTCAACAAGATCGTGATTAAAAAACCCCTCCATTTTCTTTTCCTTCATCAACCATCAATTTCCTCTCTGTTTCTCCCTGCAACTCAAGGGCTTCATTCATGGCAGAAATTCCTGAACCCCACCACCTACCACAACAGAACAGAAGAAACAAGCTTCGAGTCACCGGTGATCAAACCAACCAAGGACAACCCTCTTCATACATCTTTCAAACAACCTTGTCTTCACTTTTTCAACTAAACCCACCAACAGTAGGGCCTGCTTCTTCTTCTTCTTCATCTTCTTCATCGCTACAGTTTTTATACCCCAGTTCGGTTCAAGACATAAAAGATCATGTAAATTACCAGCAGCCTTTTTTCAGCCCCCAGGGTTTGTCTCTATCTTTACCCTTTCACCATTTTCCTTTAAACTTGAATGTTCAACAGTACGATGCAGTTTCAGTTTCTGGAGATTCTTTGTACCAGAAAGAGGAAGAGAGAAGTTCGGTTCCTTTGGGTCCCTTTACTGGGTATGCATCCATACTGATGCGTTCAAGGTTTTTAAAGCCTGCACAGCAGATTTTAGATGAATTTTGTGGTACTATCTATGTTGGTGCATCAAGGTCTCAAGTGGATAGTCTTAGTGAAACTCCTGCAAGAGATTTTCTCTCTTTTAGTGACAGAATTGAGCGTTCATGGAAGAACTCCAATCTGGTTTTCATGCTGGAAGAAGTATGTGCTCAAAATCTTCTCTTTTAAGTTCTGTTTGGTCAATGAGAAAATGATACGAAATGATGATTTCTATTCTATTTTCTTCTGTTAATGAATTTCCCTTGCACCGACAAAAATTTATAATGCGAATATTTTAATGTATGCACTGTGGCCTATGGTGAGTTTCATATGAGGAGTGATGAAAAAAACGAGGCCCGTGATGGTTCCTCTTTCTTTCAATTGAAATGAATGAAGCTTATGATTTGATTGTTGTGTCCAGAAATCAGTATCTTGGGTTAAGATATCTGATTTTCCTTTGATAGTAAGCATGACCAAAAGGTGTCTTGTCTTGTCACATTAAATCTTCTACTGTTCCCTTTTTGTTCTGATTTGTTTGATGTGTTTTTCTTTTTTTTTTTTTTATCATATATTTTTGTGAATTTTCCTTGGCTGCCGCATCATTCAGTTCTCTTACTTGGTAGTCTGTGCGCTGCAGTCACCACATTTTGGTACAATGATATTTGTCAATGCCCATTAATGAATAGGTGATTCTCATTTGTTGGGGGAAATATTTTGGTAAAAATGAAATGTCATCAGGTGCTGGGCATGGGTAAAAAAGTTAATGCAGAATTTGGTGAGAACTACAGAGTAAAAATGTATATACCCTGTTACCTAAGGACAGAGCTTCTGTTTATACTTGTTTGTGTAAATAGATTGCTCCAGGGTTAATCTATTAGTTGAGTTACAAACTTACAATTATGAGTCCTTCAGGAAATTCTTCTATTGTGATCGTGTAATTCCATTTCTATCAGGTATACAGGAAATATAAACAATATTGCCAACAGATGCAATCAATTGTTGCATCATTTGAAACTGTTGCCGGCCTTGGACATGCGGCGCCTTATATATCTATTGCATTCAAAGCTATATCTAAGCACTTCTGTTGCTTGAAGAATGCCATATTGGACCAAATTCATGACTCGGGCAAGACTGTTAGTGATAACATAGTTGGCAAAGACACTGCTGAACAAGGTCTCTATCGCCAAAAGCCTGTGCAAACTTCAGGTTTTCTTCGACCTCCTCATTGGCGATCTCAGAGAGCACTTCCAGATCATGCAGTAGCTGTGCTCAAACATTGGCTCTACGAAAATTTTTTGCACCCGTGAGTTTAACCCTCGTTTTCAATTTTTCTTTGAATTTTATTCTGGGCAATAATACACCAACACCTTGATGTTATAATGTTGGTTTTTGTTCATATCAGTTATCCTACAGATTCAGACAAGCAAATGCTGGCTCAAAAGACAGGTCTATCAAAGAATCAGGTGAACAAACTTACTTATTTTACCTTAATCTTCTACTTTGTCTCCGTAGTTGGATCATTGAAAAGATTGTTCAACCTTCAGCATTTGATCAATGAACTGAATACCAGTATATACTAGATTTCCAGCAGAGCAACGTGGAACTTATATTCGATGCACCACAAACCATATTGCTTGCAGAATCATAAACCAATACTTTCTACAATGATCTAGTCTGTTATATAATGCTACTTTGAAATCAATATTTGGACAGGTTTCTAATTGGTTCATCAATGCAAGAGTAAGATTGTGGAGGCCAATGGTGGAAGAAATACACACGCTTGAAATTGGGCAAACTCAAACACCACCTGTAGCTGTATATCCTGATATTAACATGCTATCAGATCACCAAAACACAATCTCTGCACAGAAACTTCATCAAACCACACAAAGCCAACAACCTGAATGCGTTCCAACTGAACACCGGAGAAACAGAAGTGCCCAGAAATCTAAGCGGAGCAAATCTGTCAGTAATTTGTTAAGAGATCGGCACATTGTTGTTGGTGGAAGCAGTGACGTGTCTTTAGCTTTGGCTCTCCACCAGAATAATGGAAATGAGTTGTCAGGGCCCTTTCCCATAAGCGTGCCTCGCCGTTTTGATCTCGAAATGGAAGCTGAAGAGGACATGGAAAAAGGTTCTGAAGCTCAGAATCAGCATCTTTAGAAAACATTTGAAAGGCCAGCTGGTGCATGCTGCCATGCTCGATCGTGCTGGCTGAAATTTTCTTTTGCTTTTGTGCTCCAGCGCAGTCTTCATCTGGCAAGTTTGTATCAACAGAGTGGAGAGACAGGATTAATAGAAAACTTCCAGGAAATGCGCAAGTTTTTTTCATGGATTTAGCTGAATAAAACTTCTGTGATTGTCCATGATGGGGCACTGTCTTGAATATAATTGGAAATCGTTTCTTAACTGCGGTTACCATGCGTGGCACAGAACTGGCTCATTGTCTGCCATGTTAGTTAATATTTAGTGAAGGAAAGCAAAATATTTAACAAACTTGTAGTTGATTTTATGCCTTAGCATACAATCTTAAAAGTATGATTTAAAAATAAAAAAATTAAGCATAAAAATTATAAATAATTAATTTATTATTATTTTTTATTATAAATTTTAGATACTTTTTAAATAATTTTTTAAAAATTTTAAATTATTTTAAAATAATGTATAACAAAAATATAAAATTTAAAAATTTTAGTAAAATAAAATATTTTTTAATTTATTAAATTTTTTTATAAAAAAAATTTATATTTAATATTATAAATTTTAA
>CP135555.1:8281382-8323861 GCA_032402905.1 Khaya senegalensis | reverse complement strand
AAAAAAAATTATTTACTAATAATAAATTAAAAAATAGTGATTAAATAATGAAAATTTTTAAAATTTTTTATTTATTAATTAAATAATTTTATTATATTAATTTTATTTATTTTATTAAATTTTTTTTAATAATTATAATTTTTAAATTTTTTAAAAATATTAAAAAAAAATAAATTAAGTTATAGAAGTTGTTGGTTATACTCGGAACCAACTGAACTGAAGGGAAACTGACCCAAACCACGAAACGACGACGTGTAAGGTATGGATCATGGCATCACTTAAACGACGTCGAAAAGATATTCTTCCAACCGAAAGTCCTTTGTTTGGGGCACAGACGCTGGAGCCGTCTCCATCTTTCATGTTTTTTATAAAAATAAATAAATAAACATTTTTGATCCACTAAAGAAAATTGATCGGACAGGAAACATTGCAAGACCGAAAGCTAAAACAAGACTAAAACTAAACGCTTCCACCCAGAGTCTCTATCCCTTTATTTTCGCATTGCGATCATATTGAAGGAGGATCTTAAAAAGTATCGAATGGCAACCCAAGGGCAGTCAACCATGGACGCGAACTTATTGGACGACATAATCAATCGCCTCACGGAGGTCCGATTCGCCAGACCCGGAAAACAGGTCCAGCTCTCGGAGGCTGAGATCAAGCAGCTTTGCGTTGCCTCTAGAGATATCTTTATGAGGCAACCTAACTTGCTCGAACTTGAGGCCCCCATGAAAATTTGTGGTACTTTATTTGTTTCTATAAATTTATTTAGGTGTATATTGGCTTTTTTGTCATTAATTTTTCTTGTTTTAATAATTTTGGTGTCTGGGTATATTGGATTGTAAATACATGAATTAACAATTAAGTTTTATGTGGTTTTCAATGTTTTGGGTTAGTCATGTGATCTTGTGTTAACATTATGTGGCTTTTGGTGTTTATTATTGTGTTATAGTAGGGCTTGAGAGATTTGGTGTCGATGTTGCGGAACAGAAACATGGGCACTTTTTAGGAGGAGGAAAAAAAAATTATTGACTCTAAAAATTGTGGAATTTTGCTCACAAGTCTCATTGCCTACGTTGTTATAGAATGTACCTTGTGTTTAGGTTATGAGAACTGAATGATCGGTGTGTTGTTGGGTTATAGTTGCTTTTTCCTTTCTTACACATGAGTAATAATCTTGAATCCTACCTACCATGTGCACTTTTTGATTCACGAGAAACCATGGGATTTAAGACTAAAAGTTTTGGAATTATACAATTCACGTACAAGATTAAGGTTCTATCTAAATAAGTGGTATTCGGGGAATTAGGTGTTTGATGGCCACATAAGTTCAGACAAAACTCAAGGGATTTTGACATAAAAGTTTAAAAGCAAGCGGTTTGTATTGACAATCCTTTCAACAGATTGCTTGGTCTTCATTCAGGATTGGTTGCAACAGAATATCTGGCTCAAGCTTCAAATCCATTATCTTATAAGAAATTAAGTATGGCATGCAAGGAACTGAATGTCAGTAGACATTCCAGCAAATCACAGACTGTATTAACCACGTGGTTCTTTCTCCAGCTCTATATACTCGGAATAAGCAGCTTATTTGGTCTTTTCTGATTATTCTCTTGAATTTGTTATCATTACCGTCCTAAATTTCTTCTTTCCGACTTCACAAAACCTTTACTTGTATTTGCAGGTGACATACACGGACAATATAGTGATTTATTGAGGCTTTTTGAATATGGAGGTTATCCTCCAAAAGCCAATTATTTATTTTTAGGGGACTACGTGGATCGTGGCAAGCAAAGTTTGGAAACAATATGCCTTCTGCTTGCCTACAAGATTAAATATCCAGAGAACTTTTTCCTTTTAAGAGGAAATCATGAATGCGCTTCTATTAATCGAATTTATGGATTTTATGATGAGTGCAAGAGGCGGTTTAACGTGAGACTCTGGAAAGCCTTTACTGACTGTTTCAACTGCCTTCCCGTGGCAGCTCTCATAGATGAAAAAATATTGTGCATGCATGGGGGTCTTTCCCCTGATCTCTCACACCTGGATCAGATTAGAAACTTAACTCGTCCTACTGCCGTTCCTGACACTGGCTTGCTTTGTGATTTGCTATGGTCAGACCCTGGTAGAGATGTTAAGGGATGGGGAATGAATGACAGAGGAGTTTCATATACCTTTGGCCCTGACAAGGTGTCGGAATTCTTGAAAAAGCATGATTTGGATCTTGTGTGCCGTGCCCATCAGGTGGCTGACGTTCCTACTCTTTCTTTTTCCCATTTTTTTTCTTTTTTGGTGAGGGGAGGGGGATGATGTGGTTTCATTCACTTGTGCAACTTATTCTGTGGATACTAACAAAATAACTTATTCTAGGTTGTGGAGGATGGGTATGAATTCTTTGCTGACAGGCAACTTGTCACCATATTCTCGGCCCCGAACTATTGTGGTGAATTTGATAATGCTGGTGCAATGATGAGTATTGATGAAGAGTTGGTGTGTTCTTTCCAGATTCTCAAGCCTGCAGAGAAAAAAGTGAAGTTCATGGTGTCAACAAAAATGTGATTCTCATAATATCCTTAGGCTTAACCAAGGTCAGCTGAAAATGATCATTTATTGTACTTTTTACTTCTTTCTTTTTCCTTCTTTTGGGGGAGTGGTGGAGATGTTTCAAATAAAAAAATTTCTGAAATTTTTATTTAAGTTGCTTAACTAAATTCTGTCTATAGTTATGTTATCATCTTTTGTTCTTGAAAACATACCATGGTAGGATGAAAACTGAGAGGAAAAATGCATCATCTATTCCTTAATTTCTTCTATTATCTGATAAGCTTTTTGTACAATAGTTGGCACTTCAGTTCATTCCAAATTTATGACGATGCACTAAAGTGTTAGATTCTCTGTTCATAAAAGAACAAAAATGTAATTGGATGATTATGATAAGTTGAAGGACTCATTTCTGCTTAAAGCACCACATTGAACTTGATTTCTTTTGAGCATATTTCAAGATTTTGTGTATTTATGAAAACAACTTGCTTCAGTGAACACATAGTTGATGCCAACCAAACCCCCAATGCTTTCAGCTACTGGTGTTTTTCTGTGGTAGTAAATTTTGGGGTTGTTACTCCTTTTTGTTGCCTTTTTAAAAATAATTAATCAAAAAATCTCGCATGTCTTTGATTTTCCTCTGCAAATACACCGGGCCTCATGTTGCAACAAAGACATGTATTTGGAATTTTAAATAGAATTAACATAACAGCATATCAATCCTTGACACTTGTTCTTGTTTTGGAAATATCTATTTCTTCACTCGTAGGTGGAAAACGCGTGTATAATTGCAAAGAAAATGTGCCATTTGTGAAGTGTTGTTTGTCAAACATGCAAAATGCACTCTTGGTATTGAACAAAGAGCGGGGTATTGGTAACTTAGTAGATGTTTAAATACTCTAATTGTTTTTATTTATTCCATCTTTTGTCACTATGTATTTGGGGATATTTGAATTGTATTGCATCTAATGCAGCTCCTGATGCTTTTATTTAGTCCGAATTATATTCAATTGCAACTACTGTGGCACCTTGTTTGACTGGAATTACCCTTTCCTCTTTTGCAGACTTTTTCTCATTTCTGGGGAAAACTTCCCAAACAGAAGGTTACCAGCTTAAGAACTGAACTTTTGACTCGAAGGAAGGCAAGGCAAGCCAGGTGAAAGGCTAGACAGATCCAGGGACAAACTCTTTGTAGGGGACTAAAAGCCAGAAACTTTTTTATTTGCTTTTTCTCTGTCATATTTACTTCGTCGTGATACTTATTTTTTCCTCTGCATATGTATATAAATCAATATATATCCGATTTAGATCAGGTACTTGTGCTTCTTGGCACCTAAAGATGTCCGCGTTTACCCCTCCTAAAGAATGATCCTGGTTTTGCAGACACTTGTTTATAGTTTGAGCTTTTGTATCAACTAATCTTACACTTTTTTCTCCCTTATATCTTGAAGATAGTCAATAGCAAATGGTTGCAATGTTTATTGTATTTTATCAATAGTTCAGGTGCCAGTAATACCCTTTTCGGGCTGTAAAACATGTTGCTATGATTCTCTTTTTGCATTGAAGGCTCTGTCTGTGTGCTGCTGTTACTGTGTTGAAGTCGACAAAAGCAAGAGGCGGTTGTTTACACGATCTCAAGTATTGTATATTCCTTGATAGAAGCTTGCTTCCTAACTGTGATGATGACCATTATTATTGTTGTTTCTTTTATCATGTCAAGCAACCTTTCAAGCAAGAGCGGATGCTTGTTGCTATAATTTTTTTTTTCCAGAAAAAAAAAAGGAAATTTGGAAAGAAAACACCTTAAAAAAATTAAATATATTATTGATGAAAAATTAATTTTTAAAATAAAATTTTGATAATTACTTAATTACTATTTTTTAAATAATTAATTATTCTCAATTCTGATGTTAGTGATTTTTAAATTTAAAATTTTAATATTTAAATCAAATATTTATCTATAAATTAATTATTTAGCTCTCTTAATATGTATTAAGAAGAAATAAAAATAATAATTTTATTCTTCAAGGTGTAGATTTTTTTTTTAATTTTAATTAATTATTATTATTATTAATATCAAGAACAATAAAATGCATAAACTAAATAGTGGAGTTCTGGAGGAGGGGTCATGATTTGAGAGGGATATAAAGGCGCCCACTTTGATTGCCCCTTTACTCATTTAAATTTTTGCCTCTCTCTTTCGGGTAGGGTTCCCCTTTTTAACATCAAACTTCTCTCTCTATCTTCACCACTGAACAAATATTTTCCGGGAAAATTACTACTACGTTCAAAATTCTCTGTAGATAATGATGAGCTTGGCGGATCCATCAATGCGGTCGCTGGCGGTGAGCGGCGGCGATACCGTGAAGCTCTTCGATGTGTCCGATGAGCCCGGCGATCCCTGCATTTTAAGCTACACGCCATCCCCGGGTTGTCTTGTGAACTCTGTCAAGTGGAACCACACTAGTGAGTCACTCACTAACTCACCTTTGTACTACTCTGTACAGTTCTCGAAAATTTCCATTTCTTAAATGTAATTTTGATTTGGAAGTATTTTTGTGTTGTTTTATTTGATCTTTAAACTTCATTTTTAGCTTCATGCGGTTTTAAATTTAATTTACATTCCCTTTTTTATGATAATTTTTTAATCAGAAAAATTAGGGCTTGTTTTGTTGCTGAAAAATTGGAGGATTTTGAAGGGAGCGACATTTTGAGTGTTCTCTATGTAATTATTTTGTTTAAATGATGAATTCTACTTAGTTAAATCAATTACAGTTTATTCAACCTAATTGACCGGAGCTTTAGATTAGGATCTGTTTGATTGTTGATAAGCGGGAGGAAGAAAAGGAAACAATAGCGTGTTTAAGATATTTAGTGGATCTATCTAAATGAGACATTGGACTCAAAGCAAATGATTTGTTAGCCTTAGTTGAGAGCGATATTGAATCAGGTTTTCTTTTGCATTTTCTCAGAAACCAAACTGAGGGTTAGTATACTTTTTTATTATTTCACTAATGATATTATTTGCGATATGATTATTGCAGATTTAGTAGTTGCAAGTGCTGGGGATGATAAGAAGATATCATTGTGGAGGAAAAATGGGCAGAGCATGGGGACAATACCCGTTGCTGGGACTGATAGTGGTGACAATATTGAGGTAATCTCTCTTCTTGGTTCAATCTGCCATCAATTTCAATGTTTTGTTAGCTTCTGGAGGACATAACATTTGCAAATTGAAACATCTTCATTTCTCTCTTCTAGAGGAATTAAAGTTGAAGCATGTGGATTTGTCTACATATACTTCTAGTACCAATCGTTCTACCTTCTAGAGATTCATAGATAGAGCACCACATGACTTCTTCCTCTTTCTCATTCCAGAAATGGCTTGTAATAAAACCACTATTTGATGAGTTATCCTCTGTGTGGCAAAGTCCTTGAACTTTAATTTTTTGGTTTCCTAGAGTTGTCATTCATTCTTCTGGTTTCAGTTGCTTATGGTAAACTAATCTCTATATTTGTGAAGAAATGGGCTTTCTTGGTCTAACGTATTAACTTATTTTTAGGTCTTTTCCAATTTTTCAGGAATCTGTATTGACTATTAGTTTTAGCAACAAGGGATCCAGATATATATGTTCTGGGGGAAGCAGTCAAGTTGTAAGAATATGGGACCTGCAGAGAAAACGCTGCATCAAATGGTTGAGGGGTCATACCAATACTATAACTGGTGCAATGTACAATTGCAAAGATGAGCACTTGGCTTCTATCAGTTTAAGTGGAGATCTTATTCTCCATAACCTTGCATCCGGAGCAAGGGCTGCTGAACTGAAGGACCCTAATAAACAGGTTGTTTAGTTTCTTGCAGCAGAGTTCTCTTCTAGTGTTTGTGATTTGGAGTCTCTGGTATCCAAGCTAATTGTTTGTCTGATGGTTTTAAGGCCAGGTACTGAGGGTGCTTGATTATTCACGAATTAGTAGACACCTTTTGGTGACTGCAGGTGATGATGGGACTGTACATTTGTGGGATACAACTGGTCGTAGTCCAAAGGTTTGCAATGTTTTCGCTATTGTTTTTGTAAGCAAGTGTATATTATAGGGAATATGGTATGGCACAATAATTTGTATGCATCAGAAGAATTTCATCTCACTTACAGAATGTTGGACTACCTCCGTCCTTTTAAAACTAGATCACAAATACTTTGTTGGAAACATATTGTTCATTTTGTGCTTGAGTTGTCGTTATCATTCTAGTAATTGTTATCTTAGATGAGGTGTATGGCATTGTAATATTTAGGAAAGTGCATTCAGAAGACAAAATGAGTAAAACAGTTTGGTTTAGCAAATAGTTTTATTCTAAATAATCTTCAGATGTTGAATCAGGTTGCTCTTTTCCTTGAAATAACTCTCGAGTTGCACATATTTTCTAAAATGGTAGAGATGTGCTGCTTACACACCCGTGGAAATTTCTGTCATACACTATAGTGAAGTCATTCATGTATCTGTCCTATCTCTTTTTTCTTCTATTCATCAGACATTGGTTTTGGCCAATTTAAGTTGGGAATATTAGTGCTGCCATTATTAATTTCTCATCACACTGTGGCCATTATTATTTCAGGTTGTAAATGATGTTTTAGCTCATAATGATCATATTTACAGGTTTCTTGGTTGAAACAACATTCTGCACCTACTGCTGGGATCAGCTTTTCACCATCCAATGATAAGGTCTGGTCTTTATCTTTTTAACACATCTCCTTTTTGCACTTAATTGACAGAGACAAGAAGAGAAATATTTGCTAGCTCTGAATCAGTGAAATCCTTTTCGGGGTCAGAATTTTTGGCAAGTAGTTGAACATTATGTTGTCTAATGTTCTCCATGTGACAGATAATTGCAAGTGTTGGGCTGGATAAGAAGCTATACACTTATGATTCAGGGTCTAGAAGGTCCTCATCTTGCATTGCTTATGAGGCACCTTTCTCTTCTTTGGCATTTAGAGATGATGGTTGGATACTGGCAGCAGGAACTAGTAATGGTCGAGTGGTGTTCTATGATGTTCGTGGCAAGCCACAGCCTTTTACTGTTCTTCGTGCTTACAGTAGTTCAGAGGTGGTTTTCATTGCCTATATATATATATATATATATATGTATGTATGTATCTTTTAATATAAAATCCCTAAATTTGAAAATTTCTTTCCATGTGGTATTCCTTTTGCACTGGCTTGCAACACATTCTACGTAATCACTTTGAGCTTGCGGGTTCATTAGCTTTGAGTGCATAAGTTGTGTCTGTATATATTCGATTCTGTTTAAGAGTCCTTTCTCTTGTTAACCTGAGGTCCAGATTGATGGCGATAACCTTATTGTTTGCTTGTAGACTTCTGTATTTAGAACCATGGTTTTTTAATCTCTGTTAATACTAAGTATTTGCAGTATTTATCAGGCTGTTTCAAGTTTATGCTGGCAAAGAGCTAAACCAGTTATTGTTAATGAGAGCACTTGTAGTGCCGAGACTGCTCTTCTGGGAGGTGCTGTTGAAGATTCTATTCTTATGCCTGATCCGCTTCCCTCTGGGACATCATCAAGTGTTTCACTGTCCACAGCAGTATCTGGTCCTTGTCATATTGGTCGCTCAGGTCCTTCTGCAGAAGCATCTTCTCATACGGTGAGTGGTACTCGTTCTATATCAAGCACACTCAGTCTGCCTTCGGCAGAGGAAACACCTCAGCGTAACCATCTCTGGCCAAGTGGAGCATTGGCGAGATTACATCCTCCTCGTTCTAGTTATAATTTTAAGGATGATATGGAGGTGTTTTCCCCTCTTGTCGAGGTTCAGCCAATTACACCCTCTCTGGATAAGCTGTGGGATAATCACGAGGGAGCAAAGAAAGATCATCTCTCTATTGATAAGAAGCCTTCATCTCTATTGTTTCCTTCATCCAGTAGGAGATTCCCTTTTGCAGAGGACGGGGCAAATGATCATCCAATATTTGATTGGAAATCTGGTTCAACTTCTAGACAGGTCTGAACCTAATTTCTATCTTATTTCCAGATTGTACCTTTAAAGTATGAAATATTTATTTCTTTCTTATGGGTGTGAGATATTGATTGCAACATTGACACACTATTAATTTGGTGTGGATTAGTAATCCAACTACACACATGTTAGAAGAACACAGAACCTGCTTTGTACATTGTGCTTTATCCTACACTTGCAAATTAATCCATATCATTAATAGTTCAACTATTTCTCAGTCTGAGAATTCATGAGATCCTTGTACACATCATTTTTGCTGTCAATTTCCTTCTGTAATGGCTTTGGTTCTTTTTTCCTCTTAATAGAATCTTAAGGCTGATATAAATGTGAATTTCAGGCCACAATCTCATAGGTATAATTAGTCATTTTATATTTAGTTTTTTCATGCATGTGCAAGCAAAATTTTCCTGCTGAACTTGATGTGTTCTTTTCAAGTCTGTGGCATTGTCTTGATGTTTGTTTCATCACTACATTATGCAGGATGACAGCAGATCTTCTTTAACACTGATAGGGTCAACTCCTGTTCCATCTTCTAAGAGTGAAGACTCCTCCATCACTCCTCCAGAAGCTTGGGGTGGTGAGAAATTATCCGATAAATTTGCCCACCTTTGTCAGCCACTCAATTTGCCATCTCGTTTTGGGGTGTCAACTTCTAGTGGTCTGACATCAAGTTCAATGTATTCTGGACTGCAAGATCTGTCCTCACCGCTGAGTCAGACAAGTATGAGCTCACTGACAAATTCTAACTCAAGCCATGAAAACTTGCGCACCAAAGATATCTCTTCTTACCAGGAGATTCCATCATTGGGATTTCCAGAACACCTTTCCTCTGGTATAACATCCCTCTCTCTTGGAACAAAAGGTGTCATGGGACCGGCTAACCTTGACTCACCAAGAACATCTTTAAATCTACCTCGAAGATTTTCAACTTATGCTGAGAGAATTAGCACTACTTCTGCCTTCAATGATGCTACATCCCTTTCAGTCGGTTCACCTAAAACAAAGAAAACAGGAGCTGAAACCCGGGAAGAACTATTGGGTAGCTTGTTGTCAAGGTCTGACACAGCGGTTGCAATAGAACCAGGTGCTCTTCCAGCTATAAATGTAAGAATGCTAATTCACTTCAGTAATAGTTTCCGTCCACATTTGAACAGCTATTTTGCTTTTACAGAAAAATGCCAGCATGATGAATCCTCTTTTTATGCTCAGTCATCTCACACGTGTTTTGCTTTGACAGGGAGGAATCTCACAACCCCTGAAGGGTCCTCAGCCAAATCCACAGCAGGGAAGTAACTTCACACTTCAGCTATTTCAACGTACTCTTGAAGAAACTCTCGATTCATTTCAGAAATCCATACATGAAGATATGAGGAACCTTCATATTGAAATTTTGCGACAATTCCATATGCAGGAGGTATCTAAGCATTATACTCATGGTTTTTCCTTTAGTTTTTGGACCAAGAAAAAAATAAAAAAGAAATTCTCATATATATTTTTGGAATATTTGTAGATGGAAATGTCGAATGTAATGAGCTCAATTCTAGAAAACCAAGCTGAGCTGATGAAAGAAGTTAAATCTCTCAGGAAAGAAAACCAGCAGCTCCGCCAAATGCTTTGAACGCCGGTGGAGATGGCATCATTAGTGTGATTATTCGTTCAAGGATTTTATTATCTCTTTTGTTGATTTATTTTCATAATTTTTCCTTCATCGGTGGCCTTATGTTTATTAGTAAATCACTATTGATTTTCTCAGCAATGGTTGTAGAGCAGAGAGAGGTTAAAAAAAAAAAGCAAAAAAGAAAGAAAGAAAATCGTTTAGAAGGAACGATGATGCAGCGAATGTGTTATTAGACTTAGGATTTATGAACATGTACAGATATGCTTTTAGCCTAACAAAATGTAGCCATGATAGGTTATTAATATCCACACTACCTGATGGTTTGATTGGATGCGTCTGGTTGAATTAAACATGAACTGCTCGACTGTGATTTAGTTTTTTTTTTTTTTTTTTCTCTGTTCATTTCAAATGAATTGAATGCTTTTTATTTATTTTTAGATATATTGTGATTGAAGCGGTCTTAATTTTTCGGCCAAAATGAAATCTCCATATGATATATTAACACTTGGATGTTCATCTATGAACTTCCTTGTGCTAATATTTCACATGACCCGGATATCCCGGATGTTGACGTGGAAAAATAGAAGTCATAAGGCCCTTAAAAGTAGTGATATTTGTGGAAATATTGTATTTTACCGTTGGTTTTATAAATATAATAATAAGTTTTTGCATCACTAAAGAAGGTAATTCTCAAACCCCCTTCCATCCTGACACAAATAGTTAACAGCTTCAGCGTCTAAGCATTCAACTGAATCGGCTCACTTGGAAATCGAGATGATCCATCTTTTTGTCAACGTGGATTCTGGTACATGTTACAGGTTTCTGATGCAGTTGCAATTAGGGAGCACTTCCAACTTGGTCACTCCTCTCATTTCTTGACTATTCTCAGCACATCACCCACAAGATGTAACGAGCCAGTTACAAGGACCTGATTGATGAGTTAAAGAGGAAAATTTTATGGATAATCATGTAACTGAATCAGTAAAAGAATATTAAATACAATACAAAGATCCTGCATGACAACAAAGATTACATTTAATGGCAATCATTGGTACCATGGAATTTACAAAAGATGATAAGCAAGTAGCTATATAGGTGTAACGGGAGAGAACTTGTAAAGTTTTCTTTTCGATCAGCTGACCTAAACTTATGGAAATGAACCTTGCTAATTTTTATGCTTAATTCTAGCATGTGTTGCAACCCCATGGGTAAAGATGGTAAAAGTTTTCAGAGTCATCTTAAGAGATTTCATGATATACCTAATAGCTCAATCTATTTTCACTTTGTCTCTAATCTCAGTGTGTCAAAATACCAGAGTTATGGATCCAAATGATGCATATAACTCAAATGATCCTGTAATCTGGGCTGGATTGGATTGGCCAGGACAATTCCGATAGGGTTGAATCCAAAACTCCATGAGAACACTATTATTTGCAACCCTCGGCAAACTTATTTTTGAAGAGGCAAAAAATATGACTGAGCAGGTTATAAAATCTCAAAGAAAATTGTCTGAAAAGCCAGCATTACCTGATAACGAAGAGACTGATTCTGTTGAACTCTGTCCCTGAGCCATTTAATAGCCAATGGGAGAGAAGAAAATACTGCACTGTTTTCACAACTCCTGGCACTCAATTCCATATCATCTTTCACATCTTCAGAACCAGCATCTGTATTCTTGGCCTGCCCTCCTGGAGTCAAAAATCAATTTCATTTACAAACCAAAAATAGCTACCAGTATCTATTATATATATATATATATATATATATATATCAAAGATAAAAGAAAATTAAAAATTATCCACATATCATGTGGTAAGTAATGGAAAATAATCAGGCAATCCAACTCAAAACAAATCAACTCATTAATAGAAACAATATAAGCTGGTTATAACATAATTAATGCAGTAGCTTAATTGCAAGTTATTTTACAATTTCTGGTCTATACAATATGATATATCAATAAAATATGTACTCTACATATATACATAACTGATACCTTCATCGCTCTGAATGAGGTTTTCCCACACTTTTTGAAGAGCAAATTGCCATGACAAATCAACTTGAGCCTCCGTTGGTGATGCATGGGATCCAACCTTGAAATACGAAGATACATTTGGCACAAACAGTGCCTTCTTGAAGTAGACATCTACAGTATTAATTCAATGTTTACGTTAAACAATGTCAAAAATAACATAAAAATTTGGAAATGATGTACTTCTGCAAGTTACTTTGTTTCAATTCAATAAACTTTCAAACATTAAAATGTACTGAATGCATCTAAAATGCCATATACTTACCATGACTAGCGCATGTTTTCATCAGGCGTGGAAGAAGCAACTGAGGATCTCGCACTGACATACAATTGAACAACAAAATCTGCATAAAGTTCTCAGCAACTTTAGTTCAGCATCATCCAAATGAAATGCGAAGAAGACCAAATAATCTCCAAGAACAAAAATATCCAAGATAAAATAGTCAATTGAACATAATACAAGTTTTTGGTCTTATGATATCAGAAAGTTTACACAAATATCATATACAATGTTACTAGTTAGGTTTAGTCCATCTCATCTGTTTACTAGTTAACATTATACTTACCATATGAATAAATGGCCTTTCTCAAATATAGCATGTTCAACGGAAAGAGCATGTACTTGAAGCCAACTGCATATATTCCTTCTAAATATCATTAATATTTTGTTTTAATGTATTGCAGGAATTCGCTTGACCAGATCTCCAAATGATTTCAGAGTGGACATATAGATGAAAAGTCAATTTTAGTAAAGCATGTGGTCAGTTTACCTACCTGTGCAGAGTTCTTTCTAGATATTCCGGCATGGTGCCCTGGCAGTAATTCCTTTGCAGGTCCAGAACTATCTGGCGGTTGAAAATCCAAGGTCTTTTGTTGGTTTTCCTCCTTAATAGCCAGAGAGAACCATCTTGCACATGCTTCCATGCTTTCAGGACTATGGGCTCCATCCAAATAGAACACCATATCCCCAGATGTTTCAGAGTTTATATATGGATCGTGAACAATCTGAGCCCGTCCTTGCAGATTGGCCATTGTTAGTCCTCTGATGAACTGCTCAGGCAGTGGACCCTGCTCCATGCAGATATATAAAACAGAAGAAAATAAAAAATCAATAGAACAAAACAAGATGAGCAGAAAAGAACTCTAATGAAAGAACTTACAGTCTGATCCAGGTAGTTAATTTCAAGATGACCAGTCCTCTGAAGCCAGAACGAGCATAGTGCGATAGCAAGACCAGCGTTTATATATTGATGCTCACCATCAAGCCCAAGTTTTAGACCATTCAGCAAGCTCACATCCAATGGTGGTGCCACACGAAGAGGTACCTGTCATCAATATGATTTTCTCAGCTCTCCACTGAAGGCTGCCCCTTCTCATTCTTTTCTATATGCAGAATGCAACATAACAAGATTCTACTGGGAGAACCTAAAGTATAGCTCAAATTCTTATCTACAAGGTTGTGAATGACTAGGTGATTCTTGAAAATCCTAAGAGGAACAACCCTCAAAATCATAAGATCAAGTAAAAATGCAATTGGACTTGTGACTTGAACTACTGGACGGCTAACAAAGGTCTAAGAAAATGCCATTACAAAACCAGGTAGCATATGCTTGCACAAACAGTTTCACATTGTATGCTCCAAAACAGACACCAGTTTTTTGTAGGTATCTCAGTTTAGGATTAGTATGGATCATAAAATTGACTTACACAAGTTAATGTTAATAATTTGCAGCTAAGCACTAAGTCACACAGTTTCCATTTCTGCAGGGTAAAGAAGTAACTTATGAAAAAATATGCAACCTACATCCAACTTAGAAGCATTCTCTTCAAGTACACGCATTGCTTCATCGGGTTGAGGAACAGTACAAGCAGGAACTCCATACTGCACCACGAAATGGAAAGAGAAACATAAAGAGAAGTAACAAAGTGGACACCAGCTGTTGCAGGCAAAAAGCATACTTATAAGCATAGTATTATGCTTCAGATAAATGTAATATTATAAAACACCTTAAAGATACCAGCCTTCTCCCAAGCAATTTCTGCAAGTGTATATCCTGTTTATAGCCAGAAAAGGAAAAGGAAAAAAAAAAAAGAAGGGGAATTAGAAACATAATAAATCTAATTAATAATCAGGTAGCATCATATTTGACTGGCATCTAACTTTAAGACATGCTTTTACCATAATTTTTGTGCCATCATTTCAGCTCTATTTACCAATTATACACCTTAAGTAACTATGAGAAATTACCTAAACATAAGGATATAGAACTAACCAAGAATCTCCATATGGTCATATCCAAGTGAAGATATACCACATACTACAGGTTTCTGAACCTGGAAAATAATGGCCATTACCTGTGTTAGAACTTTTCAGCAATAATAATGTATCTTAGAATGACATTCATGTTAAAACAATTCAACGCGTGATGAGCATATAAATTTCTTCATGAAACAACAATTAAACATACCACATTTGTTGCGTCGAACCTTCCACCAAGTCCAACCTCTAATATAGCAACATCTACCTGCACAGAAGAATAAAAGTATGACTTCCCATTCCACTTGTTGAAAGAAGTAATATTCAGAAACTACGATAATTGGAATGTCAAAGAAGTTCGTATATGAAAGATTAATGCTGCATATCAAACCTGCTCTGCTGCAAATATTTTGAAAGCAAGTAATGCAAGAAAACGGAAGTAAGAAGGCATTGGTAGGTCGTCAGTGGTTTTTTCCTGCATACCAAAAGGGAAAAAAAGGAATACCAAAGCGGAAAAAAGGAAATAAACAAAACAAACACATCGCGAAAACCCTTTGTCCCAAACAAAAGAAGACAAAGGGAGTAAACACATAATTAAGTAAATGTATCCAGTTGCATTAATTTAATAACTTGCATGGTAACAAACCAGGTCATAGATATTTCTGGTTAGAGAATATAAAAATCATGACTAGCGGATAGAATTAAATATAAACAAAGTAAACATGGGGAAAACATACCTTTAGTCTGTCATAACACCACCAAAAATATGCCAAAAATTTCTCTTCACATATGTCAACCCTGAGTGAACAGCCAAAATTGACTTGTAAAGCTAGAAGCTTAAACAAACTAGGCATTTTGGGTAAGGAGTGGCACTTCCTAAGGCCCAAGAAGTTAGCAACATGTGAAGATGCGCATGATTGAAAATAATCCTATCACATAAGAACCAACATGAGCTAACAGTGAGATATAAAACAGAAAATGGTTCCAGTTCAAATAATCAAAAGAACCAGAATTATATGATTACCACTTTCCAGTATGAACTGACAGTCAAACAGTAGAAAATTGAGTTACAGTGATCAAAAAGCAACATGAGTCTTTGTCATAGAGATAACTTAATATCAATTTCACAGCTAATGTATAACAAGAACATACATCCACACTGGGAATGGAAGAACTCACCCATCCAAACGAAATCTTTCCCGGATATCAATGAGATGAGGGGAAGTGAAAAGCCCTGTCCGGAAGCCACAATTCCGCAGTATAGATTCTGTAAATGTGCACGTGGATCCCTATCAAGTCCCAAAAGAAAAAATGAACTAGTATCAAACACAATAAACAGACAAGTTTGCCAAAGTAGAATTCACCTATTACAAGCTCTCCAGAGAACTAGGTTTAACAGGACAATTAAAACAGAGCTGAATCAAAGATTAACTCAGTTACCTTTCCCTTGGTGCCAGCAACATGAATAATCTTCATCTGTGAGATTGCCTCCTCTATGTCCAAAATCTACAAAACAAAAAAGGCTCAGTCTCAATACAATCTGTAGAAGCAAATAAATAAATAAATATTCAAATCTTCTATCAACTATTACGCGCAATCACCTTAACATAATCGCAGAGCAGATCGAACCGATCTCCATTGTTGCTCTTGTCAGCACGAGTACGTTTCGTAATAAGAGAAGACAAAGCATCCATTGCTTCTTCATATGGACTCACAGTTTTACCTTCCTCCATTTCGTTCGAATCTCAATTCAAAATCCTGAAATCAACAGAAATAACTAACTTTCAGTAACCAGAAGAGAGAGAATAACACGTGCATACACATACAGGACCTATAAAACGAATAGGAAGATACCGTTTTGGTGCTGTTTAAGGCGGCGAGAGAGAAAGAGTGGTGCTTGGTTTGTTGGTAAAGAGGACGATAGTGGTGACAGCGGGGTTGGAAGGATGCCCGATTCTCTGCTTACCTTTAAAAATTATGAACGCTTCAGCGGAAGCTTCCCGCAGTATTTTTTTAACGAACTTAATCTTTAAATAATTGAATTTTAAAATTAAAATGAAACTGGATGCATCGCGCACTATGTATTTAATGTATTTTTTATAAAAAAAAATCAGAGAATTTAATTAAAATTAATTGAGAAATAAAAAATAAATTTATAATTTCAAGATAAATTAATTTCAAATTGCAATTACAATATTGGTGATTTTCAAGTACGACAGACATGATTACAGTTCAAACCAAATTCACTATGCCATTTGTCTGCGGGCGTATCTGATGGTGTGTCGTCTCAGCCACAGCTGATACATCACCATATGAAAGGCATCATATGGTTGTGGTTCCTCGTTCCATACAAAGTGTTGGCCTGCAGTTACACACAATCTTCTCACCTCCTCACACCTTTTATCCCCACATGCGTGGTACAACACGCGCTTCAATTCATCGACTTTAACCCAACCTTTCCCTTTATCCCACCCCACAAACACGGCGATATCTTGCCACCTCAGCACGTCCGTCAATGGCATGTCCTGGATCGGACGGTCGGTGATCACGACTGGCACGCAACCAAACCGCACAGCATCAGTAATTCCCGAAACGTCCCCCTCACCTAACTCGAACAAACAAAACTTGCTTAACCCGAGTCTCTCCTCGTAAGTCAACAGATCCGACGGCTCAGAATCCACCATAAACTCAGGATCATCGCCCAACCCTCTTATCAAATTATGCTCTTTGATGGCACCGTGTCGAACATAAGCTAGGTACTCTTTCGCCTTATTCATTGGCGGGTGCAGCGCTTGGGGAACCGAGAGTGGGGGTAATGTGATGTCCTTATGCGGCACGAACTTGTCTCGTTGCGTCGGAAAACAGGAGATCTGAATCGAGTTTTTCTTCAACTCGAGGACATTTCTGTCGGAACCGAAACTAAAACCTTGACATGAGACATAAAAATGATCGGCGCCGAGAGTGCGATTCCAAAACGGGAAATCGTTTCGTATGGCATTGATGACATGCGCGAGGGAACGTGTTGAGACATCAGAGGACAAGGGGATGAAAAAGAGGTGGGCTTGTTCTGGGTCTTGAGTGATAAAAGAGCTGTTGAGCAGAGAAGAGAAGAAGAAGGACTCGGGCGGCGTGGAGAAAAGCGGTGGTTGGGGAGGGGTGTAACTGAAAATTTTGAAGGACAGGAGCATGTTTTCGTAATTTGGGAAAAGTGTGGTGGGTGAGAGGTAAGGGTTGGAGTGGAGAGCGAAGGAAAACGAAAGAAACAGGAAAAGAAACAGAAAGAAGCGAGGGAGAAACATTTTTGATTCTCGAGTTGGAAGGCCGCCCAGAACAAAAATGTTAGTTGACTTTTATCACAACATAACTACGATTTCTGTTGCTTACGTTATCCATGTCCGTGTACTACGCTACTCTCACCCACAGGCCACAACAGGTCCCTCGAACAGGGCTCAGACATTATATTTAATACTTTAACAAATTTTGTTTTAGAAGCGCTGACAGCCACCCCTACCCCCCGGGAATTTATTGAGAACACACCGTCTACCACTATTCTAGAATTCTCGAGACATCCCAATGCTCTTCTGACAGCACCCTCGCGCCCTCTTTGTGCAGTACATAGTTTCAGATTAAATTTTTGAGTTATGCTAAAGCCACCCCAATAATTTTCTTATAATACCCTTCTTTAGACAGTCCAGTAATACTAACGAATAAGTAGGGTACATTCTGGATCACTCTCGTTTATTCTCCCTGTTTTGGTCCGGCCCTCAAATTCGCCAAACAGAAAGGCCCGTGTTAACTGTAAAGAAACAGACAAACACGAGGGACGTGCGTGCACTTTTTTTACCAGCTTAACTGTCTCTCTCTCCCTCTTCTTCTGTGTTGGTCCTTCATCGTTCGTACTACCAAAAGCAACGTTTAGGGCTCGCTTTTTTAACTTTATTTTTGAATACCTAATCTCGATCCCTCTCTTAAACACATAATGTCTGTCTAAGCATCGGCAGCAGCAGTAAAGTCTCGTTCAGTTGATCGATATCGTCATGGACGAGTCGTACCATAACCTTCCCTCAAGCCATTTACTCGGTTCAGTTCCTGTAAGCTCTAGTTCAATTGCGTTATCATATCATCGTTATTTTTTTTTTTTCCCTTATGATCTCTGAAATATTGCTTCTTCCTTTTTTTTTGGAAGTTGGTAAATATAGTGTAATCTGAAAGAAAAGAGTGATTCGGTGAATCAAGTTATCGAGATTGGTCATTGTTTTGTAATTATGTTGTGTAGTGTTTGTAAATTGTGAATACAATTAGTTGATTTAATAAGCATGCTGTCAATTTTTTTTAAACCTTTGAATTACCGATTGCTAAATGTATATTTTGATTTATTTATGTCTTCTGATGTAATTTAAACACCAGACGTTATTTTAGTTATGGATTTAAGACATTTTTGGATTAATGATTTACTGTGTATATATATACATCCTATGTGACAATAACTTGCGAAAGTAGCAATTACAAACTTTTTCCCTTAGTTAATCGCAATAGGATCCTCTTTTATATATAACTACATAATGCTAGGTTTTAGTGAATAGTGAATAAGAGGTTGAAGTATGATAGTTCTTCTGTGATGGATGATTGCGATTCATATGAGTACATAGTTTTTACTGTTTTTGTCATATAAGAAGTTTGTTTTTCATTTGTAGGCTGTTGTCAGCGAAGAAAGTAAAACTACCAACTATGAAGGTATGGATATTATATATGAACTATTTTTGTTGCAATTGAAGTGCTTTATAGTCTGTTGTAAAAGTTTATGAATCAAGGGAAAAATCTGCTTGTTGATTTGCAGTCCCTGAAGCTAATATGCAAACATTTCCCCCAACCAATGGAGCAGGAGGAAGCAGGAATGGTTATCAAACTCTTGGAAGCCCAAGTGGTATGCTCTTTCTTGTTGATTTTAAAGTGTCCATGCTTTAATGAGAAAACGTGGCTCACTCTATTGATGTGAATGATTAGAATTTTTCTTTTAAAATTTTGCAAAATATATATTTCTCTAATGATATAATGACAAATGGGTAGAAACAAGAATGCCACTTCTGCTTGCCATAGTTGCATGAATATGTAACAAATTACAAAAGAGTTTTGGAACATGAAATAAGATTTACAAATAAGTTATGTTTACTGTACCCCTAAAAGAGTTATATTATAAGCCTTTCTTTACATTTAATTGTTACTGCAAGTTCAATGCTATATGGGATTTAGCATGATGGTTATGCTTCTCATATCTGTAAAATTTTCTTTAATAAAATGGCCACATTGAAAGACAGTTATCTTTGTGAAAGTCATGGCCAGATAAAATGTCCTGGTTTGTTTGATGGGATGGGAACATGGAAGGTATGTTCAGGAGTGCTTTATCATATTTTTCTCTTACGGGTGTGTTGAAAGGATGAGAAGAGGATGGAAATGGGTTATTTGATCTCATCCTGCTGCTGGTATTTTTAAGTTTTAGGTTTATCCTCTCAAATAGTCTGAGATACTTTTAGAAATGGGTCTAATAATTGCATAATTCCCATTTCAGAGTTACTAGCAGAATAGTCAGATGCAAATATTGATGGTATATATACTCTCATATTTTTTTGGGCTCACTGAGACTGCTATTATATTAGCCTTCGCATTTAACTGTCTGTCTTTGAACTCTTGCAGAAGGATTTGAGCAACAACCAGCAAACAATTGGAAGGGATTTTTTAGTATCTCATCCTACACACAATATTTTAATGTGGACACAGACATTGTCATAAACAGATTGATAAGTTCTTTGTATCCTGGTTCTGGAGATTTTTTCTGCAAGATTGATGCTAACCCTGATCTGTGAGTTATGCGGTTTTTGTTTCTTCTGTTGCCATTATATTGAAACAGATAGACCATCTTTTCTTTCAATATTGATACAGCAACTAATTTTGGCAAAAGAAATCCTTCATTTTTCAAATGTATACGTTTACTTTGTAGGGGCAGAGTATGAAGATTCTTGAGGAGAGGATAATGGAGGTGGGATGTGTGTAAGATCATAAACAATGAGATAAGATCATTAAGAATATCCAGAGTAGAAACATTGTAGAACTGAGAGGTTTCTCTGAACTTGAAATTGCAATGTACTTGTAACTAACTGGGACATATTGGTAGTACTCCTTTCTGTATATGCAGAGTAAGAAGTTGTGAATCATCAGTTGTCATGTTTCTAATAGTCATTTTATTCATCTACAAGCAGACAAATCCAGCTACTTATGTAATTCAAATGATATAGGATAGCGGGCATCCAGTTTTTTTGAGTTGTTGGCATTCTAATGGCTGATGTATAAATTTCCTTTGAATTGAATATGTGGGCTCATTATTAGTGATTTGTCTTTGCCATTATAGATATGGGCTTATCTGGATCTCTACTACCTTGGTGTTCATGCTTGCGGCATTTGGAAACTGTGCCACATACCTCATGCAAAATCATACTGACAGCAGTGCTTCTTGGAGCTTTGATGTCAGCTACATGGGTGTTGCAGCATATTCAGTCTATGGTTATGCAATAGCAGTGCCAGTTGCGTATTACTTTTTGCTCAAGTATATGGGTTCAAATGCTAGCCTTGTGCAGTTTTGGTGCCTGTGGGGATATTCTCTCTTTGTTTTCATCGTGAGCTCTGTGAGTATGCCCCCTTTGCTGAAAGCGTTTCTTTAAGAAGAAAGAGAGAAATATCCCCTCTTTGTGATTCAATTTTCATTTTATAAGTTCAAGAATTTAACAATGGTATGATGATAATTATGCAATATTCAAGCTTCTTTCTTAAGCATATCTACTGATGCCTAATTTTTAGAACATTGTTGTTCTTGGTGTCAATTAATTTTGGAGATCACCTTCAAGATTTTGTTGAACAAGTCATGTTTTCTTGAAACCTTTGAGATTCTATTAGTTCATTCTTTATTTGTGTTTTCTACTATTCCCACAATCATCTGACACATCACATATGTATATATATATTTTACAGTTTCTGCTGCTTATTCCCATTGAGGTTTTCCGGTGGATCATCATACTTATTGCTGGAACCGTCTCGGCTTGCTTTGTTGCATTGAACCTCAAATCTTATATAGAGGGGAATGATCTTACAGTGCTGGTGATTTCTTCGTTCTTTTTGCAAATGGCGCTAGCAGTCTTCATCAAGGTCTGGTTCTTTCCATAAGCCCTGTCCATTCGAATCTAATTTTAGACTTCCTGGGGAACATGAGAATATGATAACCACGTGTTTGGAAGCAAAGGTTTTTGCCTGTTTTGAGATTGGTCATTTCATATGGTTATGATGAGTTTAGCAAAGAGTTTGAAACATGGATTTTGAAAGCAAGTTGAAGTGCTTCTGATGGTGGAAGTAATTATCCCTAATGTTGCTTATGGAGTGGGTTATCTTAGGTGTTTTCGGCCTGCAGCTTTCATCAGACCAACATCAGCAAAGGAAATGAAAACCAACAATATTAACGTAAAGATTGATATTTTTAGGTCTTGAAATTGCGCTCGCTTGAACTTTGGTGGTGTAAATATGCACTGGTTTTTAGTGCTTTTTTTCCATTTAATCTGTTCGTAATAGTTTCTGTCCAATGATTTGATAAATTTCTTGCCTTTCTTCTCAATCACACGCACTGCGCCTGGAGGACGGATCTTGTTTGTTTTCCCCTGTTTGAGGTTGCTACAGACAGGCAAATGGGATTTTTGAAATCTAATCAAAATAAGCTGCCTGCTGATATGACCCTTGCAAGGATTATGAATATGGATTATATATAAATAAATGATAATTTATTTGCATTCAAGGGTTTCATTATAATATCAAGTTTGTGTTAGGTGAATGATTCTCGATGTTAGTAACTGAGAGAATTCCGTATTGATAACTATGAAGATTAAAGTGATGATAAGGTATGATGAATTAGGATTTTTTTCATAATTTTTTAATTTTTAATAAAATATTGATGTATACTATAATTAATAATAATTTATATTTTAATAAAATTTATAAATTAATTTTATTTTTTATAAAATATAAAATATAATTTAAATTATTTATTGTATCACATAAAAAAAAATTAATTCATACATAACTTCTAATTAATTATTTAAAATATGTAATTTTTAACTACAAATTTATTATATATAAAATTAATGAATGAATAACAATTTATTTGATTATAATTTATTTATGGCAAAGTCAACAAATAAATAAATAAAGATTGAAATTTTCTTTATAGTTTAATCATTCAAGGTTTCTCTCCAACAAATGCGTACCTTTAAATTTGTAAATTAAATCTCATTATACGGTTCACAAATGCACAAGAAAATCCTTGGACACTTGCTGCATTCGCAGATGCCGCATAATTTCCCAACTGTTAAATTCGTTCCCATAACCTCTGACCAGCCGCGGAACACGGATCTCAAACCCCCTACTTTATAAAACCAATCAGACTTTTTTTTTTGTCGTGACCTCCAAAGTGCACCCACCTCCAGGCGCCGCGTATCACCCTTTCTAATACGACACAAACTCCATATATTATTTTCCCCTCCGGTTTTAACTCCTCAGGTTAGTTCGCTTACCCAATCACCAAATGCCACGCTTCGTTTCTCGTTTTTATTTTCTCTTACCCGGCGTTCTGTTATTCGAAACAACAGATAAAACTAACAGTTTGATGCCTTCACGTTTGTCTTACTGGGGTCGAGTGTATGCATTGTGGCGTACGTTAGTTATCTCGCTGAATCTTAGAAGCTAGGAGTTAAAAGGCTTGTTGCCCCAGCTGTATGCCGAGCCGTGTTGTATCGGGAGTGAGTTGCAGTGATCAAACTCGGGGTGAGATCAGCATGGTCAGTCCCATGGATTCCTCTCGAGCTTTTGTCAGGGACGTTAAGCGTCTTGTTGTCAAGGTTTGTCGAAGTTACGCTTCAAATATTTTATTTTCCAGTGATGTGATAATTTTATTATTTGTTTTAGCATGGAAATATGAAGATGGCTGGATGATTTTTTGTACGTTTGATTGCATTAATGGCTCTGATATTGTCTTTATCGCTTTGATCCGTTTGGGCTGGCGAACTTTGTTTGTGTATGATTGCTGTCAAGCTTTTAATAAAAATGAAAGGAAACGAAAGTTGAAGTTTTGTTTAGAATAAATGACCCTTTTGGTTCATTAAATCCAGATTTGAGTTTCGTTTGCTTTCATGCATTTTGTTGAAAATATATATTTGGTTTAATCAATGATCGCCGCCGAATCATAGTAAACTATGAAATGGCAGAGAATTCTCTCTCTTTATTTATTTTTTTATTTTTGAAAACGCTGAAAATGTGTTTGGTTAGGAGTTTTTGGGTCATAGGAAGTCCTGTTATTTTTGCAGAAATGATGTGATTGTGTAGTATATCTTACTTACGAGACACCTACACAGGCGCACATCCAGCTCTATGTTGGTTTAATTTACGTGTTAATTTTTCTCTTCCAATTTAAGGTTGGAACTGCTGTTGTTACTCGAGATGATGGAAGATTAGCACTTGGAAGACTAGGAGCGCTCTGTGAGCAGGTATGATATGCACCATTTATGTTTATGCAGCTTGTTAAGATTTTTGTTTCCTGTTTACGGAGCTTGTGTCATTATTCTGATTTATAACTCTGAATGTAATTTCAGATTAAGGAATTGAATTTGCAAGGATATGAAGTTATTTTGGTGTCATCAGGTGCTGTTGGCCTAGGTCGCCAAAGGCTTAGATACCGGAGATTAATTAATAGCAGGTCTTTATTTTTCCCTTCTTTACCTTCCCCAGGTTCCTCTATTAATATGGAGATATATGAGTCAGAGCATCTGAGTTGGACAATGTGGCCTCTATTCAGCAAACATATCGTATTAGATGTACATAGTGAATTTAGTGACCTGAAAAGTTGTTGTTCATGCCGATTTATGTCGTGGCGATTGGTGATGGACATTGGCGCTGCTTTTAATTAGTTCTATCTGCCCTTATATGTAAAGTTATGCATGAAAGAGTTCCCGAATCAAAGCCTCTTTTCTATATTGAGTAGAATTGCTTATGTATTCAATAGTTGTTCATTTCTCACAGCTTTGCTGAACTCCAAAAACCACAAGTCGAACTTGACGGGAAGGCCTGTGCCGCTGTTGGCCAAAATTCTCTCATGGCTCTCTATGATTCACTGTTTAGTGAGGTGTTTAAGAGACTTTTTCTTCATCTATTTTGCAGCCTAATTTGTTCCATGAATTTTGAGCCAATTATGTTGGTATTTTTTTTCATTGCAGCTAGATGTGACCTCAGCACAGCTTCTTGTAACAGATAATGACTTTAGAGATAAAGATTTTAGAAGTCAACTTAGTGAAACGGTGAAATCATTGTTGTCTCTGAGGGTGATTCCTGTTTTTAATGAAAATGATGCTGTGAGTACAAGGAAAGCTCCATACGAGGCATGTTACATATCTCTACTCACTTTTCTATGGGAGAATCTTTCCTTTAATGACTTGGGTTTGTCATGTCTTCTGCTTTATTTATTTATTTATTTTTATCTTATCAAATTAAATATGGTCTCTGCATTAGTAGAAACCAAAAAACATCATTCTCTAATTGAGAATTCAATAATCCTACAGCATTATGGAAAAAAGGAAGCTGGAAAATGGTCTCAAGAGTTCCTGTGCTATCAAGTTCTGACACTAAGAGAGCAGAACTCTCCATTGCTTTTGTTCTTGTAGCCAAAATGCATAGAAATCCTATGTTAGAGAACAAGGAAAGAACTCATGTTGGTTATACGCGCTAATGTGCTAGCCTTGAGTCATTGTCTTAACATGGAAACTGGATCTGTATCAACACGTGATGTCTGTATCATTTTTGGTAAATATGAATGTTCATTTGGTTGTTAATATTCAATGTTATGTATAATTTGTTCAATTATGTAAGCAGGCAAATAAATGGTAGCCATTCACAGAAATACTTGCAGGGACTTACATCTTTAGAAGCTTTCACTGGGTAGTCGATTTGGTTTCTTATAAAATACTGCTTCCTCTTGAATAGAGGAGGGAAGATATCCCTTTCTCACTTAGTCTGTAAATATTCTTTTTCCCCATCATTCTGTCCAATGTTCTGATCGCCCTTGTGGGTCATCTTTAGTTGTAAAGAGGTGGAATGATGTCAGTAGGTCCTATGTAGAAATTTTAGCTGGTAAAATAAAAGAAGAGGGTGGATTTGTGAATCTTTTTCACACTTGTTCTTTTCCACTCTGAACTGTTTCCTTAGTTGATATATGCACCATTTTTACAGCACTGAAAACATTAACACTTTGCAGGATTCTTCTGGTATATTTTGGGATAATGATAGCTTAGCAGCTCTACTGGCTTTGGAGTTAAAAGCTGATCTTCTTGTTCTATTGAGTGATGTAGAGGGTCTTTATAATGGCCCTCCAAGCGACCCACAGTCAAAGCTAATCCATACGTACATTAAGGAAAGGCATCAAAGTGAAATAACTTTTGGAGACAAGTCTAGGTTGGGAAGAGGGGGCATGACTGCCAAAGTTAAAGCTGCCGTCAATGCAGCTTATGCTGGCATCCCTGTGGTTATCACCAGGTATACCTTTGCTTTTACTATAATACTTTGTGTCAACATAGGGTAACATCAAACATCTAATTTTTCTGGTATACCTTTATATATTACTGAACAATCAATAAAAGATAGCACTTTTGGTAATGTTATCTCTTTAAATATATATTAACCGCAAAGTGCAATAATTTGTTTATTTTTCTTTGAAGTGGGTATTCTGATGAGAACATAATCAAAGTTCTGCAAGGAGAACGTATCGGTACCCTTTTTCACCAAGATGCACATCTTTTAGACCCAGTCAATGAAGTTGCTGTGCGGGACATGGCAGTTTCAGCCAGGGAGAGTTCTAGACGACTTCAGGTAACATCCAATTGAACCACAACTGCAAAGTTTAATAAGTTTATGTTAGATGGAAATTTCACATTTCCTCTACAAATGGAAGTGCATATCTTCCTTTTTAACTTAGGACACTAGTAACTTTGTAATACCTCTTCTACAGGCCATATCATCTGATGATAGGAAAAAGATATTGCTAGACATAGCTGAAGCCTTAGAAGCTAATGAAAAATTGATCAGTGCTGAAAATGAAGCTGATATCGCTGTTGCAGAACAGTGTGGATATGATAAATCCTTGATTTCACGGTTGGCTTTGAAGCCTGGGAAGGCAAGACATTACTAATACATTTGGCTGTTTCTAAGTTTTTTGCTAAGCTCTATTTATTTCAAACAGATTAGGTTCTGTACTTTGTGATTGAAATGTGTCGGTTTACAGACTCTTTTTCTGAGAAGCATACTGTACTTGACAGATATCAAGCCTGGCAAACTCCATTCGTGTGCTTGCAAACATGAAGGACCCAATTGGTCACGTTCTGAAGAGAACCAAGGTAAGAAATAGGTTTTCAGGTATCCAAAACCAAGGCTTTGTTATTGTGATGAGACACCTAGAGATGGACACAGTTGGAATTTTAAATCTATTTACAATATTACCTGAAGATCTTGGCTGAAACTCCTCCTGAGCAGCTTAGTTCAGTTTTCATGGATATTCTGTGAGAACCATATGATCTGCAGTCTGTGCCTGAAACTATGTTTTGGCTGTAAAAAATGGTCATTAGGTTTTTGACAAATTTTATGAATCTTCTTGACTATCATAATCCTTTACCATGAACAATAATCTGAGATGTCTCTGATGATCATTTTGCATCAGCTTGCAGATGGACTACTCTTAGAGAAAACTTCATGCCCCTTGGGTGTTCTTCTGATTGTTTTTGAGTCTCGACCTGATGCACTAGTGCAGGTAAATGCGATCCACAAATATAATTAATATTATTATATGTTTAAGATGGTGACTAGGAATTAATTTTCATTGTTCCTCTGTTCAGTATTATTCTCTCTAATAATGAAAATATCATTTCCGTTAACCTTTTTTGTGCTTCTTAGTATCAATTTATAGGGCGAAGGTATTTTAAGCAGATTTGCTATCTATATGTAATCTGTAATACTTCCTTCTCTCTTTATTATGAAATAATTGGCTCAGGTTTAGTCATCCACACATGAAAAACTTTTACCATTTTGATTTGTTTTGAAGATTTATGTGTGTATATATATATATATATATATATATATATTGTGTGTGTGTGTGTACTCATGTTTTTTTTTTTTTTTTTCCTTTCCATAAGCTTCCAAGTAATCAATGAATTCATCTGTACAAGTTTTTGATGGGATTATGGACTCATTCAGCTGATGTGTTTGCAGCATTACTGCTCATTATTATCTGGTTTCCTTTTTATACAATTTGAACAGATAGCTGCATTGGCAATCCGAAGTGGGAATGGGCTTTTGTTGAAAGGGGGGAAGGAGGCTAGACGATCAAATGCAATTCTGCACAAGGTTTAATGTTGTAAAGTTAGGTGATTACTCGTAATATATCCAATGAAATCTCTTTAAAGTTCTGTCATCCTTGTCTTACATATAGATAATTACTGAAGCCATTCCAGAAAGTGTTGGTGGAAGACTCATTGGACTAATGACCTCAAGGGATGAGATTCTAGATCTGCTTAAGGTATATGTATTTATATTGATGACTGATTTTGAAGCATGTGAACTTGGAAATGATAATTGAAACCTATACTGAAGTTAAACTCAGCATTTACATTTTTGTGCCAGCTTGATGAAGTAATAGATCTCGTAATTCCAAGAGGAAGCAACAAGCTTGTCTCTCAAATCAAGGCAGCCACTAAAATTCCTGTTCTGGGCCATGCCGGTGAGATAAATTATGCAAGGAATCTTATTTATTCAGTATATGCTTGCTCTAATCTAGTAATATTCTCACTGAGAATATAATGCTGGATATTTTAATAAAGATGCATTTTCAATTCTCAGATGGAATTTGCCATGTATTTGTTGATAAGTCTGCTGATATGGATATGGCAAAGCATATCATTTTGGATGCAAAACTAGATTACCCTGCAGCCTGTAATGCAATGGTAATTTGTTTATTTATTTGTTGCAGATGATAATATATTTGATCACTCATTTTTTGTATTACTGCAAGTTAAGATTTTGAGTTGTCAGTGTTTTTTGCTCATTATGACTTGGCACTTTCTCTCGGTATTCTCTTTGCTTTTCTCAGGAAACACTTCTTGTACACCAGGACTTGGTGCCTAGCAGGCTCAATGAGATTATAGATAAGCTTCGCTCTGAAGGTAAGGCTTTCTCCAAGGAAAGGACTTTCACTCATGACTATGGGGGTGGGGTGGGGCAGGGGGGTGGGTGGGGATGGGGGTGGTGTGGTGGGGAGGGAGAGGGAGGACAATGTACTATCACATGTCTGAAAAATTTTGAACAGATAAATTAGTTAGCTCGATGACCATTCAATTGTATGTAGATAAAGCTCTGGAATAATCTAATCTCCAACTTTTGGCATGTACACTGTGTTAGCAAAAATTAAATGTGTTTTCAACAGAACTTTGAGAAAACATGTTTCAGAGTGCACAGTTGGAAGGATATTTATAAAAGCTAACCAAACTGCATCTTCTGCAGGTGTTACTTTATATGGTGGACCAAAGGCTACCTCCTTGCTGGGCATTCCAGAGGCATGTTCATTTCATTATGAATACAACTCTATGTCATGCACTGTTGAAATCGTGGACGATGTACATGCAGCCATTGATCATATACATCAGCATGGAAGGCATGTTGGCATTTCTTTTCAGATCAGATGCATGTTCACATCTCTGTCTATCTCTCAGGGCACACCTCACATCTCTTTTTTTTTTTTTTTTTTTCCTCTGGCAGTGCACATACTGATTGCATCATAGCAGAAGACCACGAAGCAGCAGAAGTTTTTCTAAGCCATGTAGACAGGTATGAATTCTTCGATTATTTTAGTTTAGGCATTATGAATTCTGCTTATTAGTTTCCTTTTTCACATTGAACAGAAGAAATTAAAAGTATAGAAATAGTTTTGTTCTTTTTGTAAATTATTTACTCTTATTCATCGTTCAAATGTTGCCATTAAATTTTGTAACCGTGAATTTTGGGTTGTTACTGAAATTGGCAGTGCGGCTGTTTTCCATAATGCGAGCACAAGATTTTGCGATGGAGCTCGATTTGGACTAGGTGCTGAGGTATATTATCAATTTAACAGTCGTTTTGATAATTTTGATTAATACGTTAAGAGGGGCTTGCTCACATGTCTGATTCTATTTGGTATCTGACTAGGTTGGCATAAGCACTAGCAGGATTCATGCTCGGGGTCCGGTTGGAGTTGAAGGATTGTTAACTACAAGATGGTATGAAATTGCTTATGATGTTAATCCACTTATTTACATCACTCTCCCTTTTGCAATTTTCTTATGGGTGCATCATAGATTATAAGCACAAGCAGGATTAATGTAGATGGTTCATTTTTCCGTTTTCCATAATTAGTGGTCGATGTTTAGCTTTCACATGTTATTGCCCTGTTTTTGTCCACCGCATGATCAAACTGGTTTAGAAATGTCTGGTGGCAAGTTAACACATGAAGTAGCTCTGAAGATAGGTGGCATTTTATTGAGCATATCATTTTTCTATTAGATATTTAATATTCATGACACATTGTAAACATTCATATTCATTTACTATCGAAAGATTGCAGCATTGGCATATTTTGTCTCTGCTAAGAAACGATCCAGTTCTTAGCTTGATGTTTTGCTGCCGAGTGTGCAGGATTCTCAAAGGGCATGGACAAGTGGTGGATGGTGATAAAGGGGTTGTTTATACCCACGAGGATGTAATCACGGTGTCCTGAGTCTGTACCAAAACTTTTAGGACCTGCAGAAGAGAAGCGGTTTTTATGAGTCTCTTGCTGCCTTGTTTCGTTCATGCAACAGCATTGACAGTGCTAATATCTATTTAAGTACCAGCGTCTACAGTATTAGATTAACTGCCACCGAGAAATAAGCATTTTGTATCAGTTCAACTTGATAAAGTTAATTTAGCTATAGCCGTTTTCAGATCCTTTCGTTCTCATTTCCTTGCGGTTTTTAACTTGCATCTTGATGGTGCCTTTTGTTTTGGATCTGCAATCTAAACATAGCCTTTGAGATTATTTTTAATTAGAAGAATGCCGAGTAGAAGCTGTGAAATCAATACAAATAAATGTGGAAGAGAAAGAAAACAATATTGTGCGAATGTACATCAGCAGTAGCAGAAGGCACTATAGGCTTATGAACGGAGTGATATGGCATGGTATGATGAAATTCAACTAGTAAAAGAAGAACAGTGCCAAGAGAGACATCACAAGGCTTTTAAATATGAAGCACAGCATTAGCATTGTAAACTAATCGTGTTACCAATCGTAGGATAGCATTTTAGTTACTACACTAACAGTATATTTAAATACAAAAGAACTAAAGCTACTCCATGTAATCTCCTCTGCAAAAATGGTCGAGGAGAGCCAAAGCCTATGCTTCAATGACGTTCTTGAGGTTCTTTAACCACCTCATGTATTCCCGGCTGTCTTTGTTCAACATGTACTCAAACAAGAAATTTGTTGCACTTGATTTTATTCCTCTAATCTCCAAGTACTTGTGGAAAGCCTTCTTCAGGCTCTCATCCAAATCACTGTAAAGATGTAAAGCAAACACTCATATCATCTATTAAAGAAAAAATAAATAAATAAATTGTTAATGACAAAGTTATGGACAAAAGCTTACTGGAAGTCAGGCCCCTCATACACAATTTGATCTTCTGAATTATCTGGCTTTCTAACGGCCAAGCTATCAATTGCAATCTCAATCGGGTAAGCAACACAACTGAACTCAAGGGAAATTCCACTACTCTAAGCGACAGCAACAACCAGTGGTGTGCTAGAGTGACTCGGCTTTTCCATATCATCGTCATCTTCAACAGACTCAGTTTGCTCACCAGTAACAAGATCCGGCATATGAACTTCAACTTTTACAAGTTCACCCCGATACTCTCTTGTCAGAATCACAGTTTGCTGTCCAGGATTATCTTCAATCTTGAGAGGAAAGCCACTTGGAGTCTCTTCAACCTATTCATTGGAACAAAGAACCGAACATAATTATCAAACTGTTCGGATAATAGCACTCATGAGTTATAATACTATTTGAAAACATCATGATTCTATCCAAGATCATCCAATACCAAATTAAAATTGCTTCCATATCAAAGTAGAACTGCCTATTTGGTGATGAACAAAGTCAAAACAAGAAAGAGAAAATACATGCACGATAGTCAACTCAACCAATCCATAATCACACAGTGCCCAAATTCACAACAAAGCAAAAACATAACATCAAAGGTTAATTCTGTTTCTATAATCTCTCATTTTCTCAGCAATCAAAACCGGGCAGGACATACATAGCATTTTATTCTTGTGAAACGCAGAAACTTAATCGAACCCAAAAAAAAAAACCGTTGGAGAACATAAACCTTCATTTAACTCGTCTCAATCACGCTATATGAGATTTTTTCTCTCTGGAACCAAAAACAAAACATAACCCTCAAATTCTTTCCACTCCTAATTTTCTCAGAAATCAAGCAGCATATAAAAAAAAAAAAAAAGTCGAACCTTCAATTCCAAATTAGTGTCCTTTCTTTTCCTTCACCAAATAAAAAAAAAAAAAATTATTCTCATCAGTCTCGTTCGCACAGTTGATTTCCGAGTCAATGACTAGGAAGAGTGAATCATCAGAACTCGGTTTATAAGTCTCAGCAGCCGAAGAGAAGTGAAGATCAGGCAGAAAAGTGCTCAAATTTGGCTTCTGATAGACATAGTTTGAAGCGGTGAAGACTGCAAAGCGGTAATTTCTGTTACCTCGGGTGGGTCGACTAGCCAGTGTGCCCAAAGAAGAGGCTGATTTGCAAATAATTGAACTGAAAACCATTTTGAATTGCAGAGACCCAAAAAAATAAAAAAGGGGGAGGGGATTTTGCTAATTCTTAGGGTTTTAGAAGACGAGAAAATGCGGAGTTAGGGTTTTAGAGGGCTTATCTATATCGAGTGGGTCTGGATTCTCTACAGTTTAGGTACTCAGTAGTGTGCTCGGCGACCACTATGACTATGACATGTCAGCAAGCGTCAAAAGGAAGTTTCCATTGTGTTATTCATTACAATTTTGACTTTTGGTATTAAACAATAAATATTTTGCGCGCAAAAAACTGTTATTATATCGTGGCGTAAGGAATGGACTTTGGAGAGGGGTATTTTCGTCAGAGTGACGCTGTCTTTGACCAAAATTAGGAGAAGGAAATAGAAGTGAAAAACTAATCGTTCTCGTTAATTTAAGTCTTAATTAATTTCCTAAAACAAAAATTCTCTTGCGTCTAAGCAAAGCATTCACGAGAATATCCTGAAATCCAGGGCATTGATCCGGTGCCCCTGCCTCCACTCTCTCCACCTTTTTCCCTGAAGAAAGGTGGGTCCTTTTCGAGTTTCGAGAGAGGAGAGAAAAGGACTTTTTTTTTATTCTTTCTTTACTGATAGGGAGGGGAGGGAAGAGAGAAAGGGAAGGGGATATGAAGGAGTTGTTTGGGAGTCCAGGGAGGGTGAGTGGTTTAATGCTGAGAACGGGACAGTGTTTGTTTGCTGTTGCTTCAGTTGTATTCATGGTTTCTTCTCCTGGATTCTACAACTCCACAGCCTTCTGGTATTTTATCATTTCTTTCTTGTTGTACTCCTATAATTTTCTTTACCACGAAAAATTCGTTGTTTTAAAACTTTTAGTTGCAGTTTTCTACTATGGTTCTTGCACCTTGTGTTGATTGGTATGTAGGATTTCTATTATGGATTTAGCCTCATTTTTTTTCTTGTTTGAATTATGTTAAAAGCTGTTAATGGTACTCGTTGGTTTTAGATTGTTTGAAATGATGTTGGCAACTCTTTATCTGTATTAATTAGGAGGAAGATCTACACATAATCAAAATAGTAGATAAATGCATCCTAAATATTACATGAAATTCTTGTTAGAGTAGGGGAAATTTCCTAATTTATAGGAACTGGCCTTTGTCACAACAGTATGCAGTGGATAAGAATAGGGGCTGGCAAGGTATCGAGAGACTTGAAAAGAGTGGTTGCATTTAGCATTTGATAGACTCTGACTTTCATATGTAAAAGGTATCAGAAAGCTTAAAATTCAGGATTTATAACAATGCTCTCAATGATTGAGTGAAGTAAGATTACACAAGATATTTTATGCCGATGGCTGCTCTGTTGTTCCTTAGGTATCCTAGAATTTGAATACAACTGGGCTTTAGAGGGAGTCATATGGTTGTTGCTCAAAATACTATTCTTTCAACAACTGACATAATTGGAGAGACAAAGCTGCATTGCTTTTCCACTTTCTACACAGCGCAAGTCCGTTTCAATGACCTATACTAATGGTTCCCTCCAATTAAGAGGCATAAATACTAAAATGAAAGAAAAAATTGTATGGTTGTTCCCCTCTATTATTTAATGAGAAAACTCCTCAATGCACATAGTTTATATTTGTCAGTACCCTGACAGACAATTCCTTTTCCAACTCAAAAGATATTGTGACTATAGTATAGTTATTGAAAAACCGACTAGGTTGTTAACAATGTGTTTTGAACTTGGATAGCAAACTGGGCTAGCCACAATGGGCGGAGGTTTACAGCTCTGTCCTTGTTCATTGTGTTTGTGTGTAATGCATATGGTTGAATCCCATGCATTTGCAAGATGCTCCCTTAGATTTTGGAGAAAAATTTTATCAATATTTATTGATAACATGCTATATTGATTGAGTGGGTCGAAAACATGTAACTGGAACCTGTCACTTGTATATTTTAACCTCTCACTAAGTGTCTCATGGGGATTACTTGTTTTAGGCTTTCAGTTTATAGCTATCTGACCTTTTGGAATGCCATGATTCTTAAATCCTTATCTTCCTCACTTTTATATTTTGTTTCAATCTTGGTGCTGAATGATTACCATGTCACATCCTGTGATGAGCCTCTCATTGTCTAGGTCAACTTCAATCGAAAACCAAATAAACTATTTCTCATCTCTGGATATATTTACCTAAATATTGAATAATTGATATGTGCAACCACTGGATACATGAACATGCATGCCCAAGTTTGCTTTGTGTGTCTGTGTTTTTGCTTGTCCGTCATGTTTGTTGATGATATTCACTATTAACAAGACTTACTTCTAAAATATGCCTGTTTTAATTCTGATACATGTTTGTTGGATTCAGCTATTTAATTGCATCAATGGGGCTTCAAGTCTTGTGGAGTTTTGGACTAGCTTGCCTTGATTTGTATGCTTTGAGATCGAAGAAAAGCCTGCAGAATCCTGTCTTAGTGAGCTTATTTGTTGTTGGTGACTGGGTAATAAGTCTCTCCAACACTAAATAATGAAAATGGACATCCATGAATGTTCTTTTAAGAATCACGAGCTGTATTCTTAGTTCATTGCTGACAGATTTGAACACTCACATATGTAAAGCTAATAGGATGAAGAACAAAAAATGTGTTTGTTATAAGTAAACTACTGCATGTTAAAGGATAAATCTGAAGGTTGGAGACTTTCTAAGAGATGAATCTAGCTTTACTATGGAATCAAGTACCTTCAGAATAGAATGCCAACTAAACTCCAACCACACAGTGGCTATGAATTGTGTAAAACAAAATAGAAGTTTCCATAATGTTTCTAGTTTGCAACCCTCCAGCACTTGTTCCCCATTAACAGAAGGAAACCAAACGCTATACAATGATTTTACCAAAATTTTTCATTTTTTCTTGAGTAGTTGCTCTCACTAGGGTCATGTCCTATGTCTTAAATCACAAGAACAACTCATGATTTCCTCTTAATTCATGCATAATAGTTTTTTAGAATGTGTCACTTCCATTTGGCATTACATCTGCGTACTTGAATCAATTAAGAAATTCATAACCTTAAGTTCTGGATATGTGAATTAGTTTTTCCATTCAGCCTACTAGGCTAGAGCCATAATTAAGCTGCGGCTGTATCTTTACCTCTATTGTTGTTCCTCTTCCATCCTTTCTTGATGGAAAAGCAACAGCAAATTTCAGTGCTCCAGATGCTAGCCTTCCTTCTCTCATTGTTTTTGCCCATAATTGGTTTCTTTGATGGTATTTCAGAGTTGGCAGTTATCTTCATCATTGCAATTGAATTCTTATTCTTTAACCAACACTTTCGAATTGAATTCTGAGTTTGGAATGGTTCCATACATTTTAAAATGCAGGTGACAGCAATTTTATCCCTTGCTGGTGCATGTTCTGCTGCTGGGGTAGTAGTTCTATATGCAAGAGACTTTAAGCAGGATTTCTGCAAGTCACCGCCCCATTTCGCATGCAGCAGATTTCAAATTTCGGTGGTTTTGGCTTTTATCTCCTGGTTCTTCCTAGCCATATCTTCTCATGTCATGTTTTGGCTCTTGGCTACAATTTGAATGGTTTATTTTTTGAACAAGACTCCATTCAAAAAGTTAATATGTAAATATTGTTGCTTTTGAAACATATCCATTTTCTTGGAAAGGTTTGAGATAACTTCTTATATAAGCTTATCATTTGTTACAGAGTACACATCTTGTTCTTTAACTTGCATGGTTAATTTAAAGAGATCATCCCACATTCATAAGAAATAGGACATACATAGTCAATAAGGAGTTTTGGGACTTCAAAACTCAATCATGAAAACTTAAATAACTCAGATAGAATTGTTTTCAACTTTGCTCTTGTTCAGCGCAAATGGAAGCACATAAATTGCCTTTTCCATGTCATATAAAGAACCTGTTACTGACTGCATTGAGAATCTTGTTACCTATGAATATTTGTGGGAAAATTATATTGATGCATTGTGAATCTTGGCGGTGGGTACAGCTACAGAAAATAAAACCTTCCTGTTCAGGATTTTGCCATAGAAAAAGACTGAACATGCTCCAGCTTGTTAATTCCTCTAGCTCTTAAAGAATGGAAAAATGGGTGAACCCAAAACAGGTGAAGAATGGCTTGTTTCTTTAATGAATTTGTCCACTTGCCTGTCTGCCCAAATGGGTTTTTTGTTGTAATGAAATCGACATGACTGCTGTAGAAGTGGCCGTGAATGCAGCACCACTTCACACAATAGTCCATGCATTCTTATATGGTGTTTTTTGCATTATTTGACTGCGTTGTCCATTTTTCCATCAACTTGATACCAATATATGGAAACCATTCTTCATTACAGTACCCAGATGTACCTTTCATCACGGAATCTATGACCAGCGATGACCAAAAATTTCATTGTCGAATAATGGGAGATTTTGATTGTTAAATGGCTAAAGCCACAAATAAGTCATAAGGCAATAAACACTACAAAAACACCGTCTTATTTTAATTCTTCATTATTCAATTCGACCATACAGTTGCGTAAAAGTCCAATAGCTTTCCCATGTCTCTCAACCAACATAATAAGATCAATTAGTGTTAATCTCCGCAATTTTGGCGTTAAGATGTTTGGCAATCCTTAATTTATTATAAATGATGAAATGACATTGGAATTAGACAAGCAACTACAACTCCCAAACCCCCACATGGTTAGCTACAGCATTTCACGTCAGAGTGATACATAGTGTGTGCTTTGTGCAGGATTTTGCGCCAAACAAAACAACGTTGCTGTCAATTTTGGACCCATGGCTTGTGCCTGTTGCTGTTGGAAATATGCATAATCACTTTTTCAATAATTTGGTGACCACAACATCATTTATTCATGAAAATTGATGTGCAATAATATACGAATTTAACAAGAGCATCAATTGGTTCCGTAAAGGTATCTGTTGAAAAGCTTATCCCCTTCTATCTCTGCTTGTCACCACTGCCCACCAATTATTCGAGGATGGCGCCATCTTCACTTTATAGGTGATGGTCCACAATATAGGAAACGAAAGACGTGGCTTTCAATTCTGCAATGAGCAGTATCCAGAAAAATTATTATGCAAAGCCAGACCTATAAGAGTGAGTTGTTGGCTAAAAGACGCCATAATAACTTGGCCATGTCGCGCATGCCAGTCACTAACAGATTACAAGCATGCTATAATGTTACTTAGAAATCATTTTCGATTGTGTTTTTCTGTGTTTTCTATGTTATTATAAAATGCGTTAACAGATATCACTTTCGAAAAACACATCCTTGTATTTTATTTCACGCAAGAGGAAATCGAACCTAGCTGGCATATGTCTTGGATTAAAGATTTGGCAAAATCAGCAAAATATTTGATGCTAATAAAATAAAGGGTAGGTCCGAATAGAAAGAAGTAAAAAAGTGTATGAAATGATGCATATTTCGGGCAAGCCAAAAAGTAGAAAGCACAAGCTGGCGACACATGACATGGGTCATTGATATCATATGATAGATCATGTTACAATAACATCACCGACAATTTCATTTTAACAAGTTAAAATAAAATATACATTTATTACCATCAATATGTACACTAGAGTTACACATCTCACGCCAATGAAAATTTCGAGCCTTTAACAAGAGAAACTAAGCCTTCCAACCTTTGAACTCCACGACTCAGGGAAGACTAAAGCACACACTTTTGAGTTTTACGCTCGCGCAGGGGATGAAGAAAGGAAAAAAAGGAACTGACATATTTCAAGGCGCAATAACTTACTAGTTGTCTAAACCACATTCAACTCATCTGAACATCAGTGGCTCACTCACATGACTATCTCTGGTTTCAAAATGTTTGATTTGATCTCCTTGTGGGGCAAAACCACACCCCCATTGCTGTAAATTTCATCACATACATGAACATCTTCTCCAAGGATGGTCATGTTCTCTATGCGAGCCCATTGCCCAACGGTGGAGTGCCATCCAATGATGCTGCTGGATATACAAGCATGCTTCTTGATGCGGACCCCACGCATCACTGTGCAGCGAGACAGTCTAACTCCTGATTCGACAACACAACCAGGACCAATTGCAACATCAGGTCCAATCAAACATCCCTCTCCAATTTGGGCACTCTCGTGCACCAAAACGTTTCCTACAATGTGTGCGCCAGTGGCCAGCCTAAATGAAGACTTCTTCCTAAGGGAGTCCAGATAGAGTCTCAAGCCAGTAATGTAATCCCTTGGCTGTCCAATGTCCATCCAGAAACCTGGAAGGACCATTGCATAGAGCTTTCCCTCCGCTGCAATTTTTGGGAAGACCTCTTTCTCAATTGACGTGGGCCTCAGTTCAATATGATCAAGAACCGTAGGGTTCAAAAGGTATATTCCAGCATTGATTTTGTTACCAACAAATAACTTAGGTTTCTCTACAAATTTCTCAACCTTTCCAGAAGATTCTTCCATAACCACCACACCATATTTTGATGGCTCATCCACCTGCAAGATAAGGGAGAATGGTTTTCAATTATTGAACTTAAATTAAGTGCAAAGAAAGCAAGGGAATGAAAATAATCTAACAAGAAAGAAGGCTCAAGTTTTACCTTGGTTACCATAATGGATGCCTCTCCTCCATGTGCTTTATGGAATTCAATCATTTCTTCAAATGGGTATTCACTAATAACATCACTGTTAAGGACAAAAAATGGCTCACCAGAATCATCGATCAATTTGTCCCTAGCCAGAGCCAGAGGACCAGCAGTGCCCAGTGGCTCAGTCTCTTGTGAGCAGGTGATCTTGATCCCAAGTTTTGTCTCAAATTCCTTCAGAAAGTTCAACATCACCTGAGGAAACAAGGACCAACAACATAAGCTCTCTTGTAGCATTAAATCAATCCAAGGAGCATTAAATAAACTTTCCAGCTTAAACAAAAAAGCCTCATTCCTTTACCTCTGGTTGGTAATTAATAGCCAAAACCACTTCGCTCACTCCAACCGCCTTAAGAGCCTCTATCTGTGAAAATTCAGCCACACATGTTAAGTAAGGATCATCCACAAATAATATCAAGTAACAAAAAGGAGTAGCAACACTCTAATAAGATCTTCAGTAATTCTGGTAGCACATTTCACATTTTTTTCCTTTAACCAAATAAAAATTCCAGTTGTTGTTGTTTTTCTAATTTTTCTTGGAAAATAGTTGGATCTTTCGTTAGAATAAGAAGAGAAGAACATACACAGATAGCCCTTAAACCCAATTGTAAAAGAAAATTCTATACCAATTCAAAATAAATTAAAAAAATTCTAGAAACTAGGGATGACAAAGTGCATGATAACTACCTATTCAACTCATCATACTTGGTCAAGTGTTTGACTAATTCTTAGAACCCACAGTTTTACTTTTACAGGTTCTTAGCAATTGATTGCTTCTCAATTGTGGATCTCAAACATAAAAATCAAAAGAAGCAGGTTTAACTGTCACTTCATGGCAAAAAGAGAAAAGAAACCAAAACAAGAAAATTTGTTATACTAAGGAAAACTTTAAGTTGCAACAAAAAACCATAGAAAATGCCTCCAAATCACAAAAAAAAAAAAAAAAAAAAAAAGAAAAAGAAAAAAAGAAGCCTAGTTTACAATTATTGATTAAAGGTCATGCTCGAAAAATTATACCTGATGCAGGATCATGGGTTTGTTAGCAAACTCAACAAGTGGCTTAGGGAAGCTGAGTGTCAATGGCCTCAACCGTGTTCCAAACCCTCCAACAAGAATGAGTGCCTTCATTTTGATATGCCACCTGTTCTTTCCTGAAAATTACACAGACAGTGGACAGCTGATACAAGCTAAGTAGCTAACGGATAATGCAATCAAATATATGATTAAAAGATAAAACCCCAGCCTCTCTAATATCTGTTGGTGCCAAGAGGGAAAAAAATTGAATCCCTAAGTAATTCTGCATTTACATTTGTACATGTAAAATAATTAAGAGCCAGAGCTCATCTTGGCAAGAAAGGCTGCCGAACCTGAACCAACGGGTACAAAATTGGGCTTGACAAGAATTCAACACATGCAAGGAAGTATAAACCCAAAAATTTTAAGCCAATCTCAAAGAAAACAACCAAAATATTCAAATGCATGTCATAAGAAGAAACATAATGCTTGCAGAGTAAGCGAAAATCCGTCCAAATGGAGTAGCTGGTATAGGACACAAATTCCAGCTATACTACATGTTGGATACTCGAATGAGAGCAACAAAAACAGTTTTGATTTTTGTTGTACTGTATAGAACATAGAGAATTCAAATTCAAGATAAGCATCGCATCAAGTAAATGACAAAACATTTAAACTAATTTATTCTTCCCATGAACCATTAAATTTTACTCAGTTACTTATTGCAACTATTTCCTTTCTAGACTCATCATTCTTAAAAAGAACCAAAAAAGCAAATTCTAACTAGGAAAGTTTAGATGACAACATTTTATCAAATCCAGAACTCAGCAACTAAGTAGGTATCTTACTTTCTTTTGCCGTTCAACATGGTTCTAAATAGTTATATCAATTAGTAACCACCAATTTCAAATAGTTGAAAAATGATAGAATTTGGAAAATATTTACCAAGAAAAAGAAATTTTTGTGAAAGAAGTTCAAATATTTATTATGTTCGTCCCACACCAATAATGGAAAGTATCTTAAGCAAAATTGATATAGACTTGGCAAAGCCTAGTGTCCATGTACTCAAGTTTCACAAATCAACTGAACAAAACCATACATAGCGTGCATTTGGATCACAAATAGATCAATCTACCTATCTTCAAAGAATAATGAAACCCGAAAAAGAAAGCAAGAATTCCAATTGAAGACCTATTTGGCTCGTAAAAACATGAGCTAGTTATCATTAATCCTTTTCATAGTGATCTTACCAATGAAATGTAACCAAGACTACAAGAAATGAAGCAAAAATGAACCATGCAGAGGCCCGATCTAACGAAAGATACAAAATTAATTCACAGAAATTTCTAATTTACATAATTAACAACCATTAAAAGCTTAATTGAACCAAATCAAACCAATACAGTCATAATACAAATATCAATATACATTTATGCGTACGCCAAACAACGAACAACATTATCCACATTGTCGATATCATTACAGATCAAAAACAAAACAAACCTAAAACGACACTTCTAATAGGCTCACGACCTTCAAACACAATCAAAAAAATGCCTCAAAACCTCGTGAAACAACAGAACCAAAACACAATTACCTTAAAACAAGACCAGATCCGAAGTCCGAACTGAGTTCAAACAGGATTCTGCGAGTCACTCAGGACCAACCAAATACAGAATCCTGAGGCGTATGGAGGCGAGTTTCGCTCGCTTTTGTTGTCTGAGCAATGCCAAGGTCGTTCGTTTAGAAAAGGCTGACCGGTGCTTGCGTATATATCTGAACATGAATAACGTGTGAGCTTTTAGCGTTTGCGGAATTGAAATTAAATATTAAATATAATTTTTGTTGACGTCCGCTCGGGGTTAGGCTTTATTTCGTAATTTCGGAGTCGTTTCCCTTTTTGGTTGGTTCGTGTTAAAGATAAATTAGTACCTGTGTACTATACTGCTCCGTTCCCTTGGTTCGTGTTACACGTAAATCAACCCATTTAGATTCTAAATTTTTTTTAATATATTTTTATCAATAAAAAAATATAAACAACAAAAATTGTGAAATTAAAAATAAATCTTAATCTTCTTTTTTTTTTTCATTTTAACTTTTAATAATATATTAATACATAATATAATTAATAATAAATATTTTAAATTATATTTTAGTAAAATTTATAAATTAATTTTATATTTTATAATATAAATTTAAAAATTAAAATATAATTTAAATAATTTATTTTTAATTATGTCACATGTTTAACATTTTTTTAAATTAAAAAATTCTAATTAATTATAAGTTAATACTTTGACTCAAATAATACAATTATATATATCCATAATCTTTTATATATTAGAATTTTATATATATATATATATATTAATTTATTATAATTGATTGT
>CP135555.1:8224604-8276714 GCA_032402905.1 Khaya senegalensis | reverse complement strand
TAATTTATTTCTTTTTTCTTTTCTTTACTTAGTTATTTTATACATGTATTTTATTATTTGTATAATTTATTATTATTAATTTTATTTTTAAATTTATTTATTCAATTAAATTTAATATTTAAGTAAATATTTATAATATTATACTTAAATTAATTTTTATAATACAAGTATTACTAAAAAAATTAATAATTAAAATAATTAATAAATATAATATTCTTTTTTAAAATAAAAATTAAATTAGAAATAAGTTAAAATTTAAAAATAAAATATTTTATTAAATAGTATAATTTTTTATTTTAAAAATTAATTTATTTAAAATAAATTCCCATTCAGAATAAAAGTGGACCCCATAGATTAATATGCTCACCCCTTTTTTTCAAAGACGGTGACAAAAAAATGAGTAGGTTTTGACTTTTGCACATATTGGAAGATGCTTACAAATCAATTTTGTGTTTATACTATTGTTTTTGTGGTTATCCGGCAGTCTTTGACCATTGACTTTGCATTCTCTCCAGAACAGCTCCTTCAAAATGGTGGTATGCCGTTGTTGATACAAGCTAGTTTCCACAGGTAAGAACATAAAATTGTAAACGACTTCAGAATTTATAAACGAAAATGATTCTTGAGTAGGGAATTGAGCACAGATGATACCTCTAAAAGCTTTCAACGTTATTAAGAATTTCTTCTCACTTGTATTTAATTGATGTAAATGAACGAATAATAATTTAGCTACATCCGTAACCCCTTCTCGACCGATGATCAATCGATGCAAGGAGCAAACACAGTAAGAATCTTTTCTTTTCTTCTTTTTTTTTTTTTTTTCTTTATCCACATCAATCAAGCATTTAATATTACAGATGATCCATTTCAAAAACGAAGACTTGACCACAACAGTAGGACGTGCATTGAATGCTGCATCTGGAAGAGAGACCCGAAAAATCTTCTCTTGAGAATTATTGTCAACTGGGTTTTTATTTTTTAAATCTTTTGTTCAAATCAAAAGCTTTCGTAGTTCATGCTTTGGAGAGTCAACAACCTAAAAGTCTTCGTCGTGATATAATGCATACAGCCAACAGATATGTGTAAATATAATGAATCATATCTTCCTTTTGATCAATATCCACTATCAGAATCATAAATATCTTTCCTCTCCATGGAGATTGTGTCCTTATTTGAAAGTTACCTGCTTGTATGTGTGTGTAAATGATAGCTTTAACCAATTTTCTTTCTTTTTAATTCGCAGTTTGCTGGTTTTCGTAATCGTCCACAGAAATGCAGATGCATATGCGCAAAAAGTTTTTCTTTTGACTCCAGCCGCATCAATAAAGTTGGCTCGCCTAATAAACCAGAGAAATTGACAAAAGGAAACAATTAAAATAAATTATTTAATTAGTGGAGTATCTGAAACCCATAGCCATTTTTGCTTCATCACGTATGGTAATTAGTCACCCACATTACAATTATTTGTATGCATCATGCTATATTTGATTGCAGTACTGCGGTATCTAAGTTTAATTTTCTCCCCAGTGGAGAATTCTATAAGAAACTTAACAGTTAAACAGCTACTATTGTGGTCGCTACTTAGTTAAGTTTTGGCTGGAAAGGTGAGGATGCTTTGGGATGATGAATATCAGGCCAGAGAAAAGCTCCCATGGCAAATTCTCTCTTGTAAGCCAAATCACCGTGCGTAGACAACCCGTATTCAGAGAGCAGTCTGTCGAGTTTCCACTCGGGCATGTCCTGGTAGTCTTTCTTGGTGTACCTTGGGTAATGAAGAGGCATTTTGAAGCAGCGGCAGCTACTTCCGCTGTTGTCCTTGCTTTCCATCTCACTACTATGCTCGCGCTATAAAATGTAATTTCTTTATTGCGTAATGCGGTTTTGCTTCCTGCAGTACGTAGGTTGTACTATATATATATACACATGTAGGCTCATTTTCCGCCATGGCCAAAGGCATGCAGGCTCTATATGCATGGAAGGTGTCACAAGGATTTGTTGGTGTACCTTCTCTGCATGTAATGGTTAAATTGCTTTCGTGTGTCCTTTCGTATGTTTGTACAATCCGGCCCATGAATTATCAAAGCTCCTCTAAGGGAACTCATTGTTCTAACCCAAGTACCCAACCCAAATAACTGCCAATATGCATAGCCATGGGCAACGTGTGTTGTTGAAGTTGTTATCCACATAATCAAATTCCTGAAGGTCCAAAATGTTCTACTGTTAGACTCACCAACTACAAATCTCAACCTCTCGGATCAAGATTCATGGGGACAGTTGATCATAATGATTTGGGCCTATTTTCTTCACCACACTATCAATCACGAGGCCACAGATAACAATCATTGGACATGGTTTCCTTACCACAAGATCTTCTATCCAAAACAGTAGCCATGGACCCCGTTAACACTCGATCAATCATGAATAGTGGCCTGCTCACCACACGATTGCCTCCATCATATGATTAGATGTTAGATCTCAAATAATTAGGGCGGGGCCGTGTTCGTTGGTCGTTCTAGTTCTGTATGTTTTATTGCATACCGAGGCCCAAATGTTGGAAAGGACGTAGGCCTAACGAGTGGCTTTACGGATCCGTACCCGAGAGACCACTTAAAAAACTTAAACAAATGTTTTAATCAAACGAGCCCTTAAAAAATGAGTGGCGAATGTCACTCATTTTTGTTGAATGAATTTGAACCATTGGAAGTGCGTGAAGTTCTTGTTTTGGCATGGGCTTGTGGGCCACCCATGGTCAGAGTCCAATTTAGCCTCACAGATGTCACGGGCTCGTAATAAAATTGCCGGAGCAACACACACATACACACACAAATATAACTGCTCGAGAGTCGGCTTTTAGAAACATAATTTTTAATAAATTTTTATGTCTGGAATGACCAAATTTCTTTCACTGTTAAGCACATGACATTAGAGTTGCACTCTTTATTTACACGTTAGTTAGCATGCTCGAAAATAATAGTATGCAATGTTACTTGTGTTACAATGAGTAATACAAATATTATTAGGAATTTAATTGTTAATTTATTTTATTTATAATAAATTATATTATATAATTAAATCATATATATGAACCCATTCTACACGATGAATGATATACAAACTAATTTTATCACTCATCTTATGAACTAAACATGAATAGATTTTAATAATATGTTATCACATAAATAAGAATTATGATGTTCAATAAGCTAAATAAAATTTTTATGAATTAATTATATTTTTTATTTTTTTTTCTTTTAAATTAATATAACCCACAATTTAAAAATTTTTATAAAAATTTTAAAAAAAGTAATAATAAAAATTATAAACATATTGCTTTGTATATAAATATATAATATATTTTGTATACATAATTTTAGGTATAAATATACGGTATGTTTACTTATATTTTAAATTTAATAGTCGAGTGCTTATCATTAATTTAAAATTTAATTTATTAAATAATGTTATTTATTTATTTTTATAAATTTAAAATAAATTTATATTTTATACAATTTTTAGAGCCTTGTAGTCACTTGGGCTTCAGGTTATAGCAAAGTGTTTATGTTTCGTTGCAAATAAAAGTTTCTTAAGTGTCCATGTGAACTAAATTTCAAGTCCAGAATTCAAAATAATTCCACATTTTATAAAAAAGGGACGTATTAGAATTTAATTAATATTACTGGGTTCGTGCATATTTGCATAAACTCTGATTGGTGATTCTTTAACTCAGCAAAATTAATAAATAAAGAAGAAAATAAAAAAGCGAAGGCGTTCGCAGAATCCCACGTTGCTTTTCCATGTAACTAACACTGTACTGTACTATGAAGCACGTGCCAAAAATTAATAAAAAAGAATGGTCTCTAACCAAAGACTATCATTGAGAGGCAACCTGGCCCCACCCCTAGACGTGTCACGACACTTTCGGAACTCCCGACCCCTGGCACCGACACGTGGCTATATAAATGATTGAACTAGACCCTTGGGTTCCAGACGTGGCGAGATATCTAGAGACCACGAGTTTGCCGAAAGAGTGGCCTTCCAGAAACTTCTGGGAACTCCTGGCTAGAATTCGCCAAGTCATCTAGCGGACATCGTTTTGCCACGTGTAATTAACAACCACGTCAGCATCCTATGTGGCACCACCGTTCTCCTGAAAATGATTCTCCCCCAGGTCGAAAGGGAAAATAGGGCAGCCATTTTGCATTAGTCTGCTAGACTCGAAGCAGAAAAACCAACTCAAAACACTGAAATTGCCAGCACAATTTCCATTTCCATTATCTTTCGTCTTGTTTCGTTTCGCTTTTTATCTCTTTTCTCTCGAATTTCGACGGAAATGAATGGGGAGGGAAAAGAAGAGAAAATAGAGAGAATGGAGGAGGATGAGTTAAGGAAAGAGAGAGTGGTGCTCATGTGGGGTTACCTTCCCGGAGCGTTACCTCAAAGGTCGCCGATTTTATCTCCGATAGTCGTTAAATTGCCTTTAACAGTTGGATCCTCGTGGAAGGATGTATGCGGTGGCGGTTGCGGATTCGCCATGGCGATTTCTGGTGCTTTTTTTTAATCTTTATCGTTAAAGTTTTGGTGGTTTTTTTTTTTAATCGAGCTATTTATAAAGCTTTGGATTTGGAATGTCATACTTTTATTTGGGGTACTTTTATCTTTTTATTTATTTTTTTAAATTACTTCAGTGCTTAGTAGTCTGCGAGAAAATGTGGACAAAGAAGAGAAAGTAAGATTGTGTTTTGTGTCTTTTCGTATTGTTTTGGTTTCTATGAAACAGAAACTTCAGTTAACTGAGCTCAAGAGTGTTTTAAACTCAATTGCGTGAGGGTTTCCTATTATTGGGTTCAAAACAAGCAGAAGTTCGGTTTTTGTTCGTTAATTTGTTCTGGTTGGTTTCGTTGCTGAGAAAATGTGGGAAAAACAGAAAGAATTACAAGTTCATTTATGTGTTTTTCTGTTGCTTTGGCTTCTCTGAAATGGAAACTCTTATTAACTAAGACAACGAGCTATTCGAACTTTTACTGTTGAGGGTTTTTTTTTTCGTGTGTGTGTGTGTGTGTGTGTAAAACAATGAAAATTTCATTATGTTCATGTTTTATTTTCTCTCTACTTCCAGTTCTGATATGGTTAGCCAAACAGTTTGATTGGAATTAAACTTTGTCCTTGTTTTTCTAGAGTTAATCCTTTGTTTCATTGTTTTTTCCTGGGGGTCCTAACAATTTCTTTTTCCGCTTGAAAGGTTTCAAGTTTGAACATTTAATGTTATATATTTTCTAATATTAAAAATGAACTCTAAATCTCGCCCTAATAGGGACAAAATTTTCATTTAATTTCCTTTATATTTGCTGTCATTTGTATTGTATTTTAACTTCATTTGTGGTATTGTTGAATAAGTTTCTTAGCCAGTGTAACTTGATTGAGTTTCTCTCAATCACATGTTGAATTGTTGCTCATGTATTCTGCTCTAAAGCTTTCTTTACTTATGTTGTACTCAGAAAAGAGAGTTCTAGCATTTATTTTGTCTTGGGAAATTTTTATTTGGTACAACTCATTTTGGAAATAGTAGTGCTGTTTTACTTATGTCTCTCTTTAATCAGACACTGGAAAGCTCATTACATGGGGTTCAACGGATGACCTAGGTCAAAGCTATGTGACATCCGGGAAGCATGGGGTACTGCAGCACCTTATAATACTATTGTTTCATTAAATTTTCAAATCATTTCTTTGCTGAACTAAATTCTTTTTTAATTTGATTGTTAAGGAAACTCCAGAGCCTTTTCCTCTTCCAACGCAAACTTCTATAGTGAAAGCTGCTGCAGGCTGGGCACATTGTGTTGCAGTTACAGGTATTATAAATTGTTATTGGACTGTATGTGGTTGGAAGCAAAGTACGTTGCCCAAGTGATTTCCATTTTGTGTATTTACAGACAGTGGAGAAGTTTATACGTGGGGCTGGAAAGAGTGTGTTCCTTCAGGGAGGATCTTTGGAGATCCATCTACAGGGATAAGTTTAGAAAAAGATGTATTTGAAAGACAGAGTCCATTTGTCACAGAGCAAGGTAAATTCAAGTTTGGCAATTTTATCAAGAGAATAGACTACACAGGATAAGCTTTACTCTGTTACAGACTAATGTGATGAAAGGTCCTTCGATTACAGTGAGCCCCCACTCCCAAGGCTCAGGATCAAGTGGTAGACCCTTGTCTGGTACTGATGGTAGAGGAAGTGAGGAGGAAAGTTCAAAACGAAGGAGAATAGCAACAGTAAAACAAACTGCTGAAAGTTCATCTTCTGGTGATGAAAATCTCTCGGCTTTGCCCTGCCTAGTAACTCTGAATCCAGGAGTCCGGATTGCTGCTGTAGCTGCTGGTGGACGACATACTTTAGCATTGTCAGGTAACTCCTTCATATTCTGGATTAACTCCATCCCTGAAATAAGTTTGGTGTGTAGTTCTCTCTGCACTGTGGTCATGGATCATAGGTTGTTAGGCAGTGAGATGTATGAAGGTTCAGAAAGTCCTTTTTGTTAAAGCAGCATAGTTGATTTATATCCCGATTTTCTCAAACTTTCAGATATAGGACAGGTCTGGGGTTGGGGCTATGGTGGTGAGGGGCAGCTTGGCTTGGGCTCTCGGATACGAATGGTGTCCTCTCCACATCCTATACCTTGCATTGAGTCCTCCTCTTATGGGAAAGATAGATCCGCGGCACTTTCTCGGGGAAGCATGAGTTCTGAGGGACCCGGTTTTAGAGTTCCTGGAAAATATGTGAAGGGGATTGCCTGTGGAGGGCGGCATAGTGCTGTAATCACTGGTATGTTTCCAATGGTGTGCTTTCTAACTGGTTGAATGCTATGTGGAATTTTTCATCCAATCATAAGAAGAAATAACTAAGTTCTATCAAAGAGTATTTGAAATACGGTTGTAGAACAAAGACCAATAAAAGATTATTTGAAATACAGTTGCTTGATTTATTTCTATTTGCTTACTTCATATGTGTTTAACTTCTACATGTGTTTATATCACCAATCCATAAATGATTTTTGGTGCTAACAGATGCTGGAGCACTGCTTACTTTTGGTTGGGGACTCTATGGCCAGGTAAGGTACCATGACCTAGTGGCTTCGCTTCTTTTTCCTTTTGTTTTCTCTTTCTGAAGTAATAATTCATATTTTTGGTCTCATTTTCTTAAGTTTGGAATTTTTGCCTAGACAAGGTTGGACATGGGCCTTTTGGAGACAAATTAGGTCACAGGTCTCATTGAAGTTGTTCTTTTATTTTATATAGACATACATACTGGTGTTACAGTTTAAACTGATTGAAAAATGTCTGACATTTATCTCATGTTGTTGGCTTAGAATTGTGCGACTATAGGCAAAGTAAACACGGTTTCACTTCTTCATGTTAGTCATTCATGTGAGAGGGCAATAAATTAGTAAGGACACAAATATATGGGAGAACAATTGTCAGCTTTAATTCTGATAAAAAAATCTACAAAAGTTGGAGTTTGGAGAGTTGGTAGCTCGCTTTGCCTTGTCTTTATGCATGATAACCCATGTGTAGAGATTTAGTATTTGAGATGTTATGCATTTTTCAGGCTCTAGTGCTTTCTGCATTCTTTATTTGAATTTACTTCTTCATAGTTTTACTGAGTTTCCTGCACAAACTAGCTTTGGCTAAATCTTCTCCATTAACAATTCATACCCTCTTCTTCCCCTCTCCCTTCTTTCTTTTCCCTGAAAAGATAGATAATTTATTTCTTCTTCACATTCTAATCATATTGGATTTTTGGATTTTGAAATCACAATATGAATTGATCATTCCTTCTCTAGGTCTTACCTGGATGATGGACATGCTCAACAATTGTTGTCAAAATCCAGTAAAATACAGTTTTATTGGAATTTTAATTCCTTTACATAGTAGTTTAAGCCTCATTATAAGCATTCAGCTAGTCTTGGTTGCTGATGTTGTCTCCTGAAATCACCATCTACTTGCTTGGTTCTGGTAAATTCCTTGGTAACCGTTACTAGTTAATATAGCTATTTGAAGCAGAGTTTCTTACTGATTAGTCTAATCACAAAGTTATATATCATTTCATGCGTGTATGCTCGGGAAATTCTTTGATCAAAGAATCTCAAGGTTATAAACTTATTTACCACAAAGTATTACTTTTGAAATAATTGCTACTATTTAGCTGGAATGTTAAGTGTTATTTCCATCAATGAGATTGTCCCTAGTTTCCCAACTCTTAACTGTTCTTCAGGATCCACATGTAGGTAAAGTAGAATATGGTGGAGAAAAAAGCACTGTAGATGTTCAAGATGAAGTACAATCTAACAAGGGATAATCTACTCTATTCCTTTTCCAAAATTGTTGCTTTCTTGTTCACTTATAGTTAATATGGATTTTGCATAGTTTTGCTATTATAATGAGTAAAATGTTTTTGATTTTTTATATTTTATCAAGTGTGGGCAAGGAAGTACAGATGATGAACTAAGCCCTACTTGTGTATCTTCACTGCTGGGCATCCGGATAGAGGGAGTAGCTGTGGGACTGTGGCACACTGTTTGCATATCTGGTGATGGTGATGTGTATGCATTTGGTGGGAATCAGTTTGGGCAATTGGGTACTGGTGGTGACCAAGCAGAGGTATGCTTAAACATTTTGCATTCCATGAATAGAGTCCATATATGCAAGTCTGAGGATATTCCCACTGTAGAAGTGTAGGGATTGGATTAGGCGAGCATGGTTTTAAAGTACCACATAGAATAGAAAGCTGAAGATGCAATAAACATCTTTGCCAACTTTCCTCGTACCTTTTATGTCAAGAAAAGTGTTTACTGTGAGGAAATTTGTGCAATTAACTTTATTATTTATTGAATTTTGCAGACTCTCCCCAGGTTGTTGGAAGCACCAAGTCTGGAAAATGTCCATGTAAAAAGTGTCTCTTGTGGGGCTCGTCACACTACTATAACCACAGGTATGCTGCTCTTACTTGAATTTTATGCCTGAAAATATATTCTTACCAGTTCACCTACTGACTAATGCTTTGTTTCTCTTGCTTGAAGAGGATGACAGAGTGTTCTGCTGGGGATGGAACAAGTATGGCCAGGTATTGTACCTTATATTGATTATTTATTTCATTTCGGGGTAGATGGACACCATATGATACTAGATCATTTCGTTGCTCTGTTTTTTTTAATCAAAACTACTCATGTTGTCTATGGTATTTTAAAGCATTTACTTTATGCATTTCTTTAATTGATAGAAAAATTAGTTTTGAATTTGCATCAATCTGTTTCCTCTTGTGTGGTGTCCACATGCCTCACAAATGTCTCATAAAACTAAAATTATAATCTCTGGGTGCATGAACAGCTTGGCTTGGGCGATGTTGTAGATCGCAGCATTCCTTCTCAAGTTACAATAGAGGGTTATATTCCTAAGAATGTTGCATGTGGTTGGTGGCACACCCTACTTCTTGCCGAGTCTCCCACTTGAGTATCTAACTTTCTCAAGGCTTTGGCAACAGTTTTGTTAGGTTAGTGGTTCGATTAATTGGTATATTGGCCATATGTATGTCGATACACTAGCTTGTATTTATATGCATATATGCTTCTTCTCATTCTTTCATGGCTGAGGTTGACCATGAGTAGGCCTACTTAAATATTACTACTTGTAAGATGTATAAAAGTGATTTAGGTCCATTTTGTATGTTTCAATGTTATCTAACTCGAACGATCCATTTTAATCTTCTGCCTGAAACAAGGCTCAGTCATCATTATGCATGGGGTTGTGCATCTGGGATTAATCCAGGCTTGCTTTCGTGGTACTCTGTTTCATTTGCATTTGCTGCTGTAAACTTTAGTCAATTGTTTTCTTATGACAAACGGGGAACTTGTATCATTGATTTCAAAGCTCTCTGTTCTCACCTTGAGCAAGGGATAGTCCTGGAATTCTCGTCTTTTCGTATAGGTTGTCATGAACGCCAGGACTCCCCAAGTATCTTTAATTCTCCTGCATAACAATCTTAGCTTAGTTTCTATTAACAATAAAGGTAAACACTGAAATGGATTCGACTACAGGTGGTTATGTTGTCTTTCAAATCATTTTTCCAGTTAGACACTAGAATTATCGTCACTCTCATTTGTCTGTCCTACAGAGTTAAAGGGAACATAATGACACATGACAGTGTATAAAAGTGGATTGCTGTGATTGATAAGTTCTGTATGCTTGGGCAGTAAGCAGATGAATGCACATTAGTAATCCCTTCCATTTGGGCATCATTTGATCGGCTTGTGTTTCGTGTCACATAATATCTTCGGGTTTCAATTTCCTCAGCTCTCATGTCAAGCTAACACCAATGACTAATATTATTAACTTCAAAAAAATAGCTTAAAAGTGCTTCTTAGAAAAGCTAGCTCATTCGAGATTGCAACCAACAGCACTTAAATAGGATAACAGGGCACCCAAGGATGAAAGTTATGCTCAAGAGAAATTATTGACTGTAGACAAGGGTCATCGAAGATAGAAGAGAAGGAAAGAACATCATCAAATGATAACCAGTGTCTGTTTTCCTTTAAGGCCTTTGAATGATGCTGTAGAAAGAAGTTGTTCGGTTTCACATGTACAAAAATGTCCTGGACAAAACTGACAGCTTGAAAGGCATTAAGACGAGAGACATCAGACATCAATATATCGCCCTAATGAAGCCAGCAGCAAGGAAGCAAAACTACTTTTATCCAAAAGACTTGAGTAGAAGAAGCAACCATTGTTGAGTAATTACTAATATTAACATGGTGCATATCACTAGGACTTCTGTTAACAACACGACCCAATCTTTAGTTGTGTGGCACTTCAAAGCAAATGTCAGTTTTAAAACCGCCTGCGTACACGCCTGCTATTGGGATTCGCTGAATCTGCAGCTGCACCATCTGCTGCTAGATCTAGCCCATATATACTGCTGCCGCTCCTTTTCCTACTTGATGACATACTTGAGTTCTCATCCCCTGAAGCCAGTGTCATTAGAAGCTCAGACAATAATGACGGGCAGCTCTCCTCCAAGTGCTTGAAGCCTTCCGACTGCATTACCACTGCAACAGACAAGAGAATTTTCATCTTAACAAAACAACTTCAACCATGCTTAGAACAAGAGGGAACCAATTAAACATTTACAAGCAACTACAATTTTCAGCTGCTTTACATGTCCACACTTGGGCCAGAGTCACTTGCAATTAGCAAGTACGTGCTCTCAAGAAAAAAAGTGAACTGCAATTGACAAGCACGAAATTGGTGCCAATACTAAAAATGAGTACGCGAGTTTGAAATACAAAGTAGCCTAGGATATGAATTCTTATTAGTCAAAATATAAAACAAGCAAAATTCTAGTTATATTCAAATGAAGATCTATACGACTTATTCCTAATATCAAGATTTCAGACACTGTTACAAGCAAAATTCCTTACAGAAATATCTGGTTCAAATCAGATCAAGACTATTAAGAGATTGCATCCCATTTTAAATGGGAAAAAGGTTAATCACAATGGCCCAACCCTCATTAGAGTACCTAGAATTGGCATCTTCAATCATGGCAACTTCTACGTTTCCCTTTTATTACCATCACTAACTGTTTCTAGGATTGAGAGAGAATGGCCTCATATGAGGGTCCTAAAATTCATGTAAGGTGCATGCCAGACAATTTGTTTCTCCTAAGAATTTAAAGAATCAAACTAACCAATCTCTAAGTATCTCCAACGACCTAGGTATGAAGGGAGAAAAATCAAGTATATTCCCTTGGATTAAAAGAGGAAAAAAAAAAAACTGGAGCAGGCATAACCTGAAAGTTGCACCCTCAGTATCTACGAACAACACGCACCTCCCAAGTTGGTAGGACTTGCAGCAAATTTCAAGCAGATAGCCTTAAGCTGGGGACACTGGTGCTGCTCAGCTAGCGCAAGTGTTGTTGCCACTGTTTCAGCATTAAGTTCTTCACACAATTTTGATTCACATAACAATTTCAATCGATCTATATTATAAAGGTCAGCTGCAGCCAATAGATGCTGTATCATGTTGGTTGATGTGCACATTGACGTAGAGCCAGTAACTTCATATACATCAGGAAGTTTATCGGTATAAATAAAGAAGAGCATTGCCTGAAATAGTAGAAGAGCCCATTTACGTTAATATGCCTGCTCATGCAATAAGCACATTTTCTTGAATAAAAATTCATGGTTAAATATTCATAGAACTTCACTATCATGCAGCCAAGGTCAATTTATAGACACCCATCTAAAAATTTCTAGGGCAACATGAACAAAGAAAAGCAAATTAGCTTAACATATACAGCAAGGTTGTAAATCCCCAAATTTAAAAGCACGTCACACTTTACCATTTACAAAAGTATCAATCTGAAGTAGTCAAGGCTAAAAAAATTGTACACCAAAAAGCAATTGGATTGACTGCATTTTTTTTTTGTCTACAGGGAGCTGCATCAAGATGTCTAGCGCCAAATGAAAATGCTACATCGTATGAATCTTACGCAATAACTCCTATTCAAAGGTTACTCATGTTTAGAAATTCTATAAAGCATAAATAAAAATTAGGCCAGGATAACAGAATTACACAAATGAAAATAATGCATAATGGAAAGAGATATTCAAAGAATTCAATCTTTTCAAATTGATGTAACTCAAACCATAATCCTTTTTAAAACCCCCCTGGTATGCACATTTTGCACAAAAACTATATTCCTTAGAATATTCTTTCTTTTCTATTAACTAGAAACACTAAAGGACAACCTGCATCAGCTTTAGGAAAAAAGCAACAATTCATAACACTGCTAGATAGGCCCAGGTTCCCAGTATTTCTTGTTTCACCAAATCATCTTGGATCACGGACAAAAGAGATATTAATGCATGAAATCAAATTATGCAGATATCATACAACAGTTCATTAAATCATGATACAGACAGAAATCTTAAATTCTCTCAAGGCCCTTGCAAATAAAGGTTTTTCTAAGATGCATCTATACGAATGAGCCTTTTTGCATTCTCCTGTCTTCTTGAATGATGGATATAAGGAGGAAAAAGAGAAGCATTACCTTGAAGATTGAGGGCTCAACATCCTTTACAACCACTTTATCCACGTTACAATCCCCAACAAGCCCATAAAACTGGGCTCTAAATACAGGAGAGCGTGCAGCAAGTATCAACTTATGAGCTTTAAATGTTTCATCACCAACGTGGAAAACTATGTCACATCCAACTTCAGACTCTAGCATATCCTTAAGACCCTCACCCATGTCTGATGATGGTACAGGTATGGAATACTGTTTTGGTCCCTCAAGGCGATTTCTAACAACTCCAACAGTGCAGTTCATGATAAGGCAATCATCTTTTATATAATCAGAAGTCTCTAACGCTGTTCTTTTAAAAAAACGCTTGTAGCCCCTGATATGCGTCCAAGAATTGAAATGAAGAAATCAGAAAAGATAACGGCCTAAATTTTGTAAGAATGCAGAATTATTGAACTTAACAACAAGAAATCCAACGCATTTGAGCCAAAGGGCTTCCCAACCAATAAACAATAGCAAAGTAAGTCACTGACGTTTATTTGAACCAACAATTTTGGTAATTCATAAACTATTAAAAGTGACATCATGCAGGTGTAACAACTGCACTCATTAAGGTTAAAAGTGACTTATTTAATGTCCCATTGCCATAATTATAGAAAGCTTATAAATTTAAGTCCCCTAACAACTACAATAAAAAAAATCTTCCCAGAGAGGTTCTTTATCAATTCAAACATTGTACCTCTGGGATAGGGATAGAAAAAGAGGAAAAACCGAAGATTTCACATAGTACTTTTGACCAAAAAACCAATCCAATTTATTTTATAGTTCAAACCTATGGGACTTGAGGAATGATGAAAGAGAATAAAACAAAATAAAATAAAAGGAAAAAAAAAAAGGAGAGAGGGGGAAGGGGGGTGGGTGGTTGTGTTGGGTTGGGTTGTGGGAATAATGGTAAAGAAATAAGTGAATCAAAACAGGAATCCTCAATTAACTAAAAACTACAATAAACAATCCTCCTACTGGACCTTCCTTCTCAACTTTATTTCATCAACAAAGGTTATCAACCACTCATTTTAACCAAGTGGTGAGTCCAAACTAGTTAGGTCGACCAAAAAAATCTTTTTTCTCCCACGCTGCCTCAATCCAGAGCCGCATTTCTGTAAGCCATCTAGAAATGACATCTTTTTACCTTGTTCCTACCCCTATAACAAAATCAAAATTCTCCACCCAAGCATAGCCACACTGAAACCCCATTTCTAATTACAATCCAACACAATGGAGCAGTTTATAAAAAAAAAAAAAAAACATGAATCAAAAGCCATCTTGGGTAATACAAAGACAAAGCTCAATGAGACCAAATGCAACATACAACAAATTCCCGCTACCAAAACCCATCAAAACTATTACCTCGTAATTAATAAGAAAAAGAACCAAACCCAATCAAAAAAGAAATAAAAATAATAAATTTGAAGACAAAATTACCACATGCTTCCACGATACTTCAACGTGTAAGGACCACTCTCTAATGCCCGATCGAAGTGACTATGAACTTTATGCTTCCCTTTCCCACTTTGGTCGACCAAAGTCAACTCAAACAGCGCCCTCACGTCCGTACCTTCGCTCGCCAACGCAATAAACACCGATACGTACATGGCGCTATCCTCGGGGTTTTTTCCGTCGGGGTAAAAGTAAATCGCCCAATCGTATCCGCCCACCGTGAAAACGTCGCTCGATATGCACTTGCCCGGGCCCATTCCCTTCGCCAACGAGTAACCTTTGATCGTGAATTGGTGGGACCCGTTCACCGTCTCGTTGACGGACTTCGACGTCGATTCTTTCTCCAACGGGTCCATGATTTCATCGAACTTTGCAGTCTCCGTAACAGGCAGTTTCGTGATTTGAGAGTGCCCTAATTCTTGATAAAAGTTTTGGCCTAATATTGCATCGATTGCGAGGGAAAAAATTTGTAATTCAAGAAATTGAAACCCTAATTCTTTGAGAGTTTAGGAAGCCGCCAGAATTACAATTTGTAAGCACAATATCGAACAGCTTTCAGGGGCAAATTCGGAATTGAATATGTTGCGGTGGTGGTGGTGGCGATTACGCGTTGATTTTAACGGAGCGTGAAAGAATGGGGGGAGAGGGGTTTCAATATAATGTGATAACGTCCTCAGCGTATACACGTGTAAAGTAGGGTGTTTGGGAGTTGGGATATTATAGTCCCGAAACGATAAAAATAATTAGAATAATGTTTAAGATTTATCAATTAGATCCCTAGAGTATTATATTTTATCAAATAAATATAACATTTAATGAAATTTATTAATTAGGTCCCCCATGTTATCATTTGTCATTTTATCGTTAATGGTAAGTTGTCTCTCATTTGATTCTTAGTAAGTGAGATTCTTATTTTTCTAATTTTCTTGGCAATCGATTACATTATAATTCTTCATTCTAGTTATAACAATGGAATAAAATAAAACAAAACCAGTTTAGCCAATTCCTTATAACAATAGAATAACATGACAACGAAATTTAGTATTTGGCAAATTCTTTCAAAACATAAAATTAAACCAGTTTACAAGTTAAACGAGGGAAATGATAGGTGAAGTGTAGAACTCATTTCGGCAAAATAGTATTTATAATTATAACAATTCATTTGTCTGATAATGACCTTACTTGGAAACTCAATCTTTGAGTCTTTATTTTGTACACAAGCAATATTAGAAGTGGAGATTGACAAGAAATAAACTAGCAAAACGACATGAACCCACAATCGTAATTCACGACTCCCCTTTAAGTTGTTTCCTCAATAAAAGATGATGAACTTTGATTAGTATCCATTTGGGGCTGATTCGGCCTCTGAGGTGAAGACAAATGGCCTCAACGAGTAGAGTTTCATCTTCTTGTTATTGAGAACGCGGGAAGAAATAAAGGGAGCGCCAGAAATTCCTTTGTTAAGAACCGTAGGAATTTAACAGCTTTGGGATGGAGAGTTTTCCAGGAATTCCTCACATCCTTTAAGCTTCAAGCTGTCCGTGAGCTCTGAAGGAGACAACTTAGCTAAGTAGTAACCCTTAGCATTGGTCGCGGGGCTGCGGACGGAGACAGGTTTTTTCCAGTACCCATGTTCATTGACTGCTAGACATGTTATTCTGACCACAGGTCCTGATCATGTTCAAAGAAATTTGTGCAGAAGCACCAATTAATGTACATACAAGAAAAATGTCCATATATGATGAATTCTAAGAATATAGAGATGTAGGCATACCTTGAATTGGATAGAATTTAGAGCCAGAGACAGATTTACATAAAACAAGCCCCTCAATAGAAAGGGCGAAGGGTTGTTCCTTTTCTCCTGATTTTGGCTTGAAGTTGTAATCATGATCATTTTCAGACTTGGACTTGTCAGAATTTGTTTTGGAACCATAACTGTAATACTCTGGTTTGTCAAGGTTACCATCGGGTTTGGAACCATAACCGTTATCCTTAGGTTTTGGCTCATCGACGGTTGGTTTGGCGCTATAGCCATCATCCTTAGGTTTTGACTTGTCAACGTCTCGTTTAGGACCATGACTTTGATCTTCCGGTTTGGGTTTATTTCAGGCTTTGGCTTATCAGGCTTGGCCGTTTTTGGCTTGTCAGCATCTAGTTGGGAGCTATAACCATAATCTTTTGGCTTGGGTTTGTAGTTATCTTCTGATTTCGGTTTGGGATTATAACCATAACTTTCAGGCTTGGAGTAATAAGTATAATCACTAGCAGAGGCAAGGATTAGCATCTGTATGTACTCAAGTAATTAAAACTCATTTCAGAATCATCATCTGCTCGAGTAAATTTTTGTGTCAGGAGGTAATTCTGGTCCCAAACAATTTATACATTCTAATTTAGGTTGAGGTCAGTTCTCTCTTTCTTTTCTTAAACTAGTGTAACTTGGTTTTATTGAGAAGGCTAATAACAGCGAAGGTTGTAATTAGTTTGGACAAAAACTGAAAAGGTTATTATTATACACTGAGATATAATTTTAAAATAATTAAACAAGATACATACTATGACTTCAGATATTAAACTGAGGAGAAGAAGAATTCTGACAGAAAATCAATGTCAAATACTATATTCATAATTCAAAAATATGCAACAAGTAACATGAAGTCACGATTACATTTCGTTACATATAACATTTCTGTGAAATCGAAAGAAAATCCAGGCAAATATCTATAAAAAAGAAAAAGTAAAAATCTCAAGCAACTGTTTGATCTGTGAAGAATAAAATTCAGTTTTGATCTGTGAAGAATAAAATTCAGTAGCCACTAGGGGTTGATTCAGGCTCTGAGGTGAAGAAGAAAGGCTTCAGTGAGTAAAGCATTGTCTTCTTGTCGTTGACATTGAGGATGCGATAAGAAGTAAGGAGAGCACCAGAAATTCTTTTGTTAACATCAGTAGGAACTTTACAGGTCTCAGATTGAGATTCTTCCAGGAAAGCCTTGCACTCTGTAATCTTCAAGCTGTCTGTGAGCTCTAAAGGAGATAATTTAGCAATGAAGTAACCCATGTCGTCGGTTGTACCTCTGCAATTGAAGACTGATTTTTTCTCGTATTCATTCTCATCAAGTCCTAAACAAGTTATTCTTGCCACAGCTCCTGTGTTCAAAGGCAAATTATATTCAGAAAGATGTAGTGTGGAAGCACTGCAAAAGCAACATGCAAATTTTCCTAGTATATAATTTAGAAAATAATAGGCGTACGTAGACATACCTTGCATTGGAAAGTATTTTGGGCCTGCTTTACATAGAACTAGTCCTTGAATACCAATGAGGAAGGACTTCTCCTTTTCTTTTAACTTTGGGCCATAACCATCATTTTCACTTTCTTGCTTCGGCTTTGATTTCTCGGCATCTGGCATGTAGTCATAGCCATTGTTCTCAGATTTGGGTTTATCATCTGACTTCGATTTGTCAACATCTGGTTTAGAATTATAACCTTGACCAACGTCTGGTTTACTATCATAACCATTACTCTTTGATTTGGATTTATTTTCTGACTCGGCTTTCTCCAGGTCTCTATCATATCCTTGATCTAGTTTTGACATGTCAACGTCTGACTTAGTATCATAACCATTACTCTTTGATTTGGATTTATTTTCTGACTCGGCTTTCTCCTGGTCTCTATCATAACCTTGATCTAGTTTTGGCATGTCAACGTCTGGCTTAGTATCAAAACCGTATCTCTTTTGTTTGGAATTATTTTCTGATTCAGCTTTCTCAAAATCTTTGTCATAACCTTGATCCAGCTTTAATTTCTCGACATTATAACCTTGATCTAGCTTTGACTTGTCAACGTTTGGCTTGGAACTGTATCTGTAATAATCATCCGCAGAGGCAATGATTAGCAGTGGAAATAGAAGCAAACAGGCTACGAAGAAGAAGCGGGTAAGAGCCATAACTATGTGAGAAGAAAGAGAGAGTACACAGATTGATGATATGCATAAATAAGCTGCCAACATTGGTCTTTTATAGCTTCGGGAGGTCAACTTCATCGTGAAAATTACGAAGTCAAAAACACAAGGACGGCAGGGACTTGGCCGCACGATTTCGACAGAAGTCTCTAGCCTTGGTGGCAGTAAAGTGAACTTGAAACGTACAATAATGGTTGTCGTGAAGAGGAGGATTTCATAGTTACTTGACAACATGTCCCTTAGGCAAAACAAATGGACTTTGTTGCTGCGTATAAATTATCGCAGACACATAGCACAGGGGTTGATTGAACATTTGGAGACAGTTATTTCTATTTATAACGATCAGCTCGGCCTGCAAATAATTTAAAAAAAATTTTTTAAAAAAAAAGATATTCAGATCAAAAGAATGTCTGCACGTGTTGAGTAAAATTGATGGGTGCTTCCCTTGTGTTATATTATGAACAGATCTTTTCGTGGTTCCTCGACAGGAAGCGGATATATGCCTTTTGCTTGCTAATTTTTTGAGGTGTTCTTGATTACTTTTGCCCCGGAAAATGAAAAACACATGTAACTGAGGTGATAATTTATGATTATAGGACTAGATTTCAGTGTTGGGAAGATTCCAACTCCATTGAACCTTACAACAGGAGATCCCTGAAGGAATTGCAGAAATAAATATTGAGAACAATGACTCAGTTGCATTTTATGTGCCATTACCCACTATCACTGTTTAGAACACAATTGAATATCTGAATTCGATCCCAAGATCCCCTGTACCGCCCAAATGATATTACTAATGGAACCAGACGATTCTTATATAGTAACTCTTCTCATACTCTGTTGAATGTAATGAAAATATTGGATATACTGGAATGTTTTCATACGACTGTGTTTAGACAAAGATAATGCTATTTCCCCATCAACATCTCGTGACATATAAAATGAACTTTTCTTCAATGCAAATTAAATAATATATCAAATGAAGAATGAAACTAGAACAACAAGACTCAGAGTTGTAGTCGCAGGACTCCCTTTTTTAACAAGAAGACACAAGAAAAAGGAAAAAACATAGGCTGTTTGCCCAACAAGTAACAAAGTTTAGTAGCCACTGGGCGTTGATTCAGACTCTGAAGTGAAGAAGAAAGGCGCCTTCGGTGAATAAAGCTTCATCTTATTGTCATTGAGAATGCGGTAAGAAGTAAGGAGAGCACCAGAAATTCCTTTGTTAACATCTGAAGGAATTTTACGGGTTTTCAATGCAGACTTTCCCAGGAAAGCCTTGCACTCTGTAATCTTCAAGTTGTCTGTGTAAGTTCTGAATGAGACAATCTAGCGAAGAAATAACCCTTCTCATCAGACGTACCTCTGCAATTGAAGAAAGATTTTGACCCGTACCCATTATTGTCAACTGCTTGGCATGTCATTCTTGCTACAGCACCTGCATGCGTTCACAGATAATTTTGTAAAACAAGTCAGGTGTAACGTCCATGTGTTTAAATGTGTGAGGATGATGCGTATCTCATATATTTTCTCACCTGATATGTTAGATCTTAACAACTTATTTAAGTGTAAAATGTAGGCTTAGAGAGTAGAACAAATGAGAACATACCTTGAATAGGACTGTATTTACCGCCGGCTTTACATAGAACAAATCCTTGAATACCAATGCGGAGTGACTTTTCATTTTCTTCTGAAATGATTTTGTCAGAATCTGGTTTTCGGATGTAAATATCATCTTCTGTATTTGGTTTTGTGACATCTTGCTTGGGGGCATAACCGTCACCTTCATATTCATCATCCTTCGAATTTGACTTCTCATGATCTAGTTTGGAGCCATAGCCTTTATTTTCCTGCTTGGATTTAAATTCTGATTTGGGCTTGTCAACATCTGGCTTTGTGCTGTAACATTCCTCATACTCGAGCTCTGACATACCTGTATTTGGTTTGGAGCCATAACTATCATTTTCCGACTTGAATTTATCTTCTGATCTTGACTTATCATCATCTCGCTTTGTGTTGTAATATTTCTCCGATTTGGATTTATATTCTGATTTTGATTTGTCATGGTCTTGCTTGGTGTTGTATTCATCTTTCTCGAGCTTTGACTTGACAGTGTCTGGTTTTGAACCATAACCGTAATTCTCCGACTTGGATTTATCTTCTGAGTTCGATTTTTGAACATCTTGCTTGGGCTTCTATCCATCCTCCTCGGGCTTTGATTCTTCAGTATTTGGTTTGGAACCATAAGCATACTTCTCTGACTCTGATTTATCTTCTGATTGTGATTTGTCAGCGTCTGGTTTGGAGTTGTATTCATCGTCACCGTGCTTCGATTTTTCAGTTTCCGGGGTAGAATCATAGCCATAATTCTCCGACTTAGATTTTTCTTCCGACGTCATTTTACCAGTGTCTGGTATACGGCTATATTCTTCTTCCTTGCCTTGTTCAGAACCCTAGCCATAATTCTTTGGTTTGGATTTATCTTCTGACTTCGATTTGTCAACGTCTGGCTTTGAGTTGTATTCGTCCTCTTCTGAATTTGACTTATCATTGTCTGATTTATGGTCGTAGCCATAATGCTCCGACTTGGATTTATCTGCCTTAAGAGTTATATTCATCTTCCCGATACTTTGACTTCCCAGTGCCCGGTTTGGAGCCATGGTCAAAATTCTCGGACTTGGATTTGGCATCGTTTAGCTTGTATTTGTATTCATCATCCTCAGGCTTCGGCTTGTCAACGACTGGTGTGTATCCATAGTCAGACTTGGATTTCTCCCCAGATGGCTTGTAGCTGTATTCATCTTCGTTGTTGGTTTTGTCATTGCCTTGCTTGAGGGTATAATCTTCGGACTGGGTCTTGGATTCATTTTCTGATTTTGATTTGCCGGTATTTAACTTGGAGCTATAAGTGTAGTCAGACTCCGGCTGATTAGCAACTTGCTGGCAGCTGCAACTACAATCACTGGCAGAAGCAAGGATTAGCAAAGATGAGAGAAGCAAAGAAGCTGGGAAGAAGAAACGAGGAAGAGCCATGGTCAATGACCATAAACAAGGTAAGAAGAATTAAATTTAAAGGGGCAAGGATTGATTATTTGCTTCAGCTACCACCAGAGCCTTTTTATACACAATGGCGGTTTGATTATCTTTTTATTTCTTAATTTATGAACTAAAAAGTGCGCGCAAGGAAGCTAGTAAACTGCGCTGCTCGATTTGAACAGAAAGACTGGTAAATCTCTTGCCGGCGGTGACAACTAAATGAACGAGAGACGCTTGCATCTCCTCCAACGTGATGCCCAAAACAACAACGTCAACAGGTTGCAGTTTCCTCCACGGCTCTCCACTCTGCCATTATCTCACACTCGGTAGAAATATTTTCAAATTTTTATGCAAACAGGTCGTAGCTCATTATGCAAACTCATAATGTTATACAAGACATACGACAATAATATATCGCAAAAGAAAATTGACAAATTTATGCAACATATTGAGCTAACTTGAATTTCTTTATCAATTCAGGTAAAATAAAAATAAATATTACAAAAAACATAAATTAAAAAAATTTGTATATACTGTTTCCTGTTTTACAGGTAAATTACATGTAGAGTTGCAGTATATGTCTGGCTCCATATTGGCAGAAATTGTCAGAGACGTACCCAATCTCACAATACCCAAGTCAGCACCTACCAAATAATGAATAACAAGGCACGACCTAAATTGGTATCAGGTGTCCACTACTATATAAACACACAAATGGAACTTCTCTTACCTTCTTTCTCTGTGCAATAAATTTTCGATGATGAGCATCTTCGCTCTCTTATCTCTCTTGACTATGCCGGAGAAACATTAGCAGTTTTTCAATTTATAATGTTACACTTCTCATCCAAAAGAATTCATAATGGAATTTTTTATCCAATTGCTTTAAGCATGCAGAAGGCGTTTATCACATGTCAAGATCCGATAACTTGCATGAGGTCCCTCAGATGTCTCGCGCAGTGTCACATGCCAACCCATAGCCTTCGCAATCTCTTGAAGTTCGTCCATGACATCAATAGAGTCACGGATGTATACACGTCCACCAGGTCTAAGTATCCGATCCATCTCAAGCATGATGGTAGACAAATTACATCTGATACAAAGAGACACAACAGGTAAGGGAAACCACCATGCTAAACAACTCATCCTCAAATTCCCAGATTACAACCAAGTATCTACCAAAAGTAATGTGATTCACCATTAATCAACATAATAAAGCATGTAAATTAAGTAATTATTAAATTACCAAAATGAACTCTTTATCAATATTCTAGGTCATACTTCCAAAATATATAATTGTTCCTTCGGTTCAATAATGGCAAATTCCTATGATATTCTAATGGCTGCTGACCTATGACATAGATTACAGGAAATTATATTAGATGAGAGAAAAAGAAGAGCGGGAGAGAGAGAGAGGAGTACCTTTTCCTCTCAACAGAGAGGAGGGTTGCAGCATGCAATAGATCATAGGTTCTAGGATACGTATCAAATGGTTCACACCTGCAAAATATCGTAAGAGTCATGCATAATGAAATTAGTTTCAAGCAATAATAACCACCAATAACTTTTAACACAATGTCAGTGCAATAATATCTATGCATATGATGAATCAATGTTAACCACAGAAGTCAGACATGCCTGCCACCAGAAACAGGAAAAGATTCATTAAAGAAGTACTTAAATTATGCAGAAGGAAATGGCTGAAAGACAGGATGAGAAACATTTGCGTATACATGACAATTGTAATATACTGTGCACTTATGCAACATCAGATTAACAATATTCAGTTAGTTTTGAAGGGACAATCAAGAATAATACCAATCATGCATAACTCCTACAAGTCCACGGTCATATATAACAGGCAAGGTGTTGAACCCGCTAACAGGAACCACATTCATAACCCAGCAATCAAGTTTTTGCTCAATCAATGCCGCCGCAAATCTGCCAAAATAGAAAAGCAATAAAATTTCGAAAACCTGAAGAAAGTTGTTGTTCCAAAGCAGTACAAGATGAGATAAAAACTGATACCCTCCAAAGCCAGCTCTCATGTCCAATACATTTCTTAATTTAATCTTCTTCCAATGTAAAGCCCGGACATAGCTTTCTATTATCTCATTCCAGTACTTTGACTCAGCCTTAAAAAGCTCTTTCCTAGCAATGTAGGCATCAAACTGTGTGCTCTGGAGTCTAGCAGGTGGAGTTTGCAATCTCTTGGGCCATGATGGAACATTTGCTCCATATCCATTTTCAGGAAGTCGAGTGATGCATGCCTTCAGATCAACATACCTAAATAATCACATAAAGAATTCAATAACTGATAATATATTAAAGCAAATTTGAGTGAGCAAAAAAATTTTGACACACAATTCTTGAAAAATATATACATGAAAAGGCAAGATTAAAATTTCAGCAAAGTGCCCTTATTCAGATAAACTTAGTAATAGTGTAGAAAATTGTAGTGTAACTTTATAATTATTGCATTCAAAATTATTTTATACTCTGTCTCGACTTGTCATTTTACTCTCCTCTGCTCAAGCATGCTATTCCAGAATCTGGTATACCCCTGACTTCAGGGGTTTACAATCTACCAGAACAATACAAAATTTCAGCCTGGTAGTCAAAGGAAATGTAAATGCCATACTCTTCTATACTTGGGATTCTTCTATATACATAATATCTAATGTCCACTTCATTTATCTCAGGTTACCAGAAATAAATGGTGAAAATTCAAAATCATCAAAGGGACACGGATAACTGAAGTTTGATGAATTATCATATCTTCACAGAAAAAGCAAAGTAAATAGCGTGTATACCAAACATTGTCTGGATCATCATCTGGATCACACAATGATGGTTTGGTTCCTGCCTCACGACTTAGATAACAGCTGTTGTTAGTAGGTTTCTGCCATATAGCAATATATCCCTCTTTCTTTACGAGCACCCAGCAAAGCAGGGTAGTCAAGTCAAGCATCTCTGAAAAAACAAAAGAGAACACAATCAAGCACACTACGGTGTGATGATCATCCATTACTGGAACTCAAAGCACAGATGATAAACAGAAATGGACTAACCAGAACAAGTCAACTAATATAAAAGCTACACAAGTTGGCCTCGGCAGAATTTATGATGGCGACAAACGAATAGTAAAATAATTGATATATGACCTATTATTTTCTAGAAAAATATATTTAATATCCACTTAGCATCTTTTTGCTGACACTTGCGGCCTAATATTCACCTCCTTAAAAGTACTCAGTTATGAAAAACCAACCAAAGATTGCAGAGGGTGAAAAGTGTGACAGATGCTCTTTAGTTTGTCTGATTTCCCAATTTCCTGGGATGCCTAATTGGTCTTTGGCATAGCTTCAAGGTTTAATGTCTAAGACTATGAACCATGCTTCATCCAGACAACTTATGAATGAAGGTGATTCCAAACGAAAATAAAATTCATTTGCAAATTAACTCAAGGAAACAGCAATTAAAACAGTAACCATAAAAACTTTTGAAACTTTCAATAATCAATTAAGTTATTCATTCACCAGGACTGCTCAACAATTTTAATATAAATTGAGATTTCAAGTGGTGATAACCTTTCCAGTGTTCCTCTTGGGCTTCTTCATGTTTATAAACTGGTTGCGCTGCCCAAGCAAAGTATCCTCCTGCTCGAAGCATCCTATTGACCTCGAGGAGCAAAATTCCATCTTCACCACAAAGAATATAGTGGAAAAAGCAGAATCAGAAGATATGGCCCAAATACAAACATTGCAGTAGTAAAGGACAAAACAACTTAATTATGCAGTTCATAGTAGCAATGTTACTTTGTCATGCGAGGAAAATAAAACAAAAATTTAAAGGATTTGCACAACTGGGTCGCTTTTACCAGTGCATAGGGAACAGGTCAACATAATTTGGGAGGCAATATCTTAACATATAAACAACATTGGAAATTACGTTTCCAGCATTAGTTTAGTAGCTAAGTTACCAGCAATAAGCACGGGCCCCAACAGGGATTTTATCTAAAAAGAAGGAAAACTATTCACTTAGATTGGGGAAAAACCAAGTCCATAAAGAAATGTCTAATCCTTAAATATAAATCCAGTATCTTGATGGAAGTGAAAAATGACAGGGTAAATATGCAGTAAGTAGATTAGGCTACCAATATTGCAGCTAGCGAAAGAGACCAGTATTTCCACTATATACTCAAAAGCTAGGTGAGTCTGACCTACTAACTAAAATGATTGAACAACCGTGGAACAGGAAAGCTATACCATCACGAGTCCAATTGATTCTACATCTTGAACAATGTATCAAGTCAAAAGCTTGACTTGGATACAATAATCGACGAGTTGCAAATGCTGCTATCATTGCAGGCACTCCACGCTCAAGAGCAAATTGAATCTGATTCTCATGGACATCTTTTGGAGCTATGGACATAGTTATCACATTTCGTGACAACAAATAAGCACCAAAACTTGCCACACCACATCCAACATCCATGACAACTCTGGTCTGATGACCCCATGAAATATCAGGGACCATCTGCATGTAAAGATGAGAAATTGAAAATCATCAATCAAGATACCAACTATATTACTCTTTTTCCTTAAAACAATTATTAAATTACAAATTTAATAACCTGAGAAATCTGATTCAAGTATTGATCTGCCCCGTGTATAAACTGGGTACCACCTCCAGGAAACTTGAATTTATCCTTCTCTTTTGATATCCAGTTTTGACCCCCCTTATCTTCAACTAACCGTGAATGTGGAACATTGTTGTACCATACCTGCAAGAAGTTGCATTTCTTATTAAGCTACTTCCATATGAACGAGCTAGGTAATGAACAAACATGACCTTAGATATCAGGCACCAAAACAAGATTTCATATAAACAATCTTAAATTTATTTACAAACCTAATAAGCATATATATAAATACACTGCAGTTAGATGGGTTCCATACCTAGCAAATTCAAAAACAACTTAACAAAATGTTTGTACATCTAGAATTCATTCATTACTGAACTTTTTAGTAAATTGAAAAATAGCAGAAATTATTACATTTCGTCTTTTAATTTATCAATACCGAATCAAATATTATAAATATATTTAAATTAAATTCATATTTTCTCAAAAAGCAACCAAAGAGAACAATATAACTACTAATCTTTTCCTAAGTAGTAACAAACAAAGCGAATACCCCTACTCAACGTAATGCAACTCATTTCCTCATTTTTCACATGAAACAAAACAAGATACCAAAACTGCAATACCTCATCACGACTTCTGGGCCATGGAATGGGCGGCTTATACCCTTTCGGAGGAGGCACTAAACAATTCAATCCTGTGCCATTTTGAGGACAATGCCGCTCAAATCTCTCGCCCTTTTCCGTCGACTTCAACCGCTTAATCGCCTCTACATTATCCAAACACGGTATATACTCTCTCATACTCTCCTTACACATGCCATACCTCCTAATCTTAACCCTCTCACCACCACTATCCGTTTCCTTCTCCGACCCGTTCCCGTTCCCCCACTCCGTTTCCACCAAATCAGGATCATACTCCCCGATCTCAAACTCATCCGACATCGTTCCATTTTCATTCACAATTCCAAACTTCTTGATCAAATCAGACGGTGGAGACGGAGCCGGGGCGGGAGAAGGAGCCGCAGACGGTGTGATTTGAGTTTGGTTTGGTGAAATAAGTTCGGAGATGTTGAAGGATTTGTTGAAGTTGGGAGAGAGAGAAACGGCAGCGTTCTGAGAGGAGCGTGAAGTGGAGAAAAAGACGAGTCGCTGGTTGCCATCGGACCAATGCTTGCCGATGTAGAAGAATGCGAAGGAGACGAAAAGCAGCGCGGAGAGCTTGAGTAGATCCGCTCTTGAGAGCAGCTTCATTGTGCGTGAGGTAAGACAGTGTCGTCGGATCCTGGATCGGTCGGGTGTTTTACAATGTCGTTTGATGAGGAAGGTCCATGTGAGCTGTTTCCAAAAAATGATGGAATGGAGTGTGAGTGATGAAACTTTTGGCGGTAATTCAGTCGCTGATCAGATCTAACAAGGAACAATTACGATTCGTTGTAGTACGTAATTATTTGATGACATAATCAAGTCAAAGTCAAAGAAGAAGTTTCAGGATTAAAATAAAACTTTTATTTACAAATTAAAATAATTTTTAAGAAATTTGTAAACGTAATTATTTGTTAGTTAATATTTTTCTTGGTTTTATACCTATTAAATACAAAGAAGAAAATTACGTGACACTTGGTGTAGCGAATTGCGAGGTCAACGTTGTTACACCGCTGAGAGCATATAAATATATATATATATATATCATTATCGCAATTTAATGAGTTGACAAGATTCTAGAAGTCAACGTTGAGAGTACACAGGAGAATTCCTCCCAAAATACGAATGTTACACGGCTGCCTCGACTCTCGTCTATGGAAATAAACAACATGAAAGACAAGCTCTTTCTCTTTCTGGGCTGAATACTTCCCCTAATTTGCAATGTTTCCTGTTGAATCCAAAACAACCGGCCAGTAACGAATGCCTATACAGCAAAAGCTCAAGAAAACACTTATGTTTATCGGATTTGGGCCTCCTCGTTTGCTGAATTTGACGGTGATGCAACAGATTTCGGCCTCCACATTTTATGGACTTGACTGTGATGCTGAGCAAGGGGATGGCTACGATGTTGTTGCACAGGTTGTTGGGACGTAAATCTGTTTGGACGATTTTCTGGCCTTGTGTTGCGAGATTGATGTTGAGCTTGCAAGGGTGAATGCATTGCCTTGTGATTCTGTGGACGGGTTCTGAAGTGCCCACCGTTGTAGTTTGAATACCGAACTGGTGTTCCTGTAATTAACTGATTTATCTGTGGCCTGGCCAGGGTGGAAAGGAGATGGTAACGACTCTGTTTCGCTGAGTTGATAAGCCTGCTGTGGGTCATCTCAAAGGTTCTAGATATCTTTGCCAATTGTTTTTCACTTACAGCCCGGGCAGTGTTTTCTGGCTGCTCAATAGGGTCCTCAATCTAACCAGCCAGCAGCAGGGGCAAATAACTAAATCAGTATAAAGGCGAACTGTAATTATAGCAATTACTTGAAAGCATACAGAGCATGACCCCAAAAAAATGAAAAAAGGAAGATGAGACAGAGAGTTACAAATATTGGGTGATTATTGGGCAACCATCTTGTATTACTTCTAATATTTTCCCATCGTCCTGTGAAAGGACAAATCCCTTGCTCTGAGGCCTTCGAACTTATGTCAGCAAACTGCAAAATGCATAGAAATTAGTAGAGTATGATATCACCATTACCACACAGACGTTTATATATAAAACCTCAAAGAATGCTCCTACAAAGTGAGAAAAAAATGGCAGCCCCTTGCCAAACTTCAAAAATATTATCCCAAAAGATCAAAAAAAAAAAAAAAAAACAAGACACAAATGCGTACCTTTTCAAAGAAGGAAATAAAAAGCTGGGGCAACGAACTCTGATTTATTGTTCTGTATTTGTCAGATCTAAACCTCGCAATGTTTACTGCACATATTTCTGCAATCTGTCTCTCTGCACTAGCCCTCATACCTGCATGGAACACATTGGTAAAGACGATTTATAAAAAATATGTTCCCTGAATTAGTACATTCGGTATCTTTGAATCACCTATATTTTCTTTCTGGATAAATTCTTCAACACTTCATAGCACTACTGACCAAAAGTTTGATTCAGATAACTTTACCAATGTGGAACAAGACAACTTTTTGTTTTGGCCAAAAGGGAAGATATTGATTTTTATTGACCTTCCTAAATTTATTGTTCTTTAGGATAAATTTACTAGAACTCAATACAATGCCATAACTTTTTGTTTGAAGACAACTTAAAAATATTATATCAATTTCCATTAACTACATTAATTAGCTATAAAGCAATATTTATTTTTATTTCAACCATATATTTGTTTATATCGTTTTTTTTTTGGGGGGGATGGGATAAATTTATGCTTCGGATAGAGTATTACAGTATTTTGACACACTAGAAAAATAAAATAGTAATAATGTGATACATTTTTAAAGTTATTTATATATATAGAGAGCGAGAGAGAGAGAGAGAGAGAGAGAGAGTTAAATTAACACTTTTTCGAAGGAAAACATTTATTTCATATAAAGCTAATCACTAAATAAGTGGCTTACATTTGTCTTTTAAAATTTATTATAGAGGTGAGTATAAACAACACGACATTAATTTCTATCCTTCTGTTGTTTAAATTTGTTTAATCCGTCAAAATGGACAGGCTACAGACTTAATATCGACATAATTAAACACCATAAAAATAATGAAGACCATCTCATGCCCAGCATCAACCCAAGAAGTTCTCCAAATTGTATTACTAACTCACTCAAGATAATGAATAACACGCTGCACTTTGATGTCAGACACCGATTGTATTTTGACTACTATTCAAGGGCCCTTAGATTATGTTGTCCAGTTCCATAGCCCACACAATGAAACATCTGTACTATAAAACTTACTCATTGCTACCTTCTTTGCAAATAAAAATAAATAATAAATAAATAGAGAGTTAGGAAGATGTAGGCAGCAGTCCTTCAGAGAGAGAGAGAGTTAGGAAGATGTAACCTTGAATCTCTAATTTCCTGAAATTATCTGTCTAAGGATTGCTATTCATAACCACAGAACAAACAAGTGATTTTCCAGAAACCTATACTTTCAAATAAGCGCAAAATGATAGAAATACCTTTAAGATCATCAACAAGGTTTCCTGGATATATATCTTTTAGGGGGGGTAAAATTGCAGGTACACATGTCTGCCAGAAAAAGTAAACAAATAGATCAAAAGAGAGTTCTGGCTATTTCATCGTTCCTTTAGCAAACAAAGTCCGCCTAAAACATTTTAAAAGATGTATAGCATAGAATTGCCAAGACAGAAGACTATCCCCATAAATCTAACATTTCTTTCCATTGATATCAGAAGAAAAGATGGAAATTATTACCTGAAAATGGAAGATTACGAGCAAGCTGAGTGAGTACGAGTTTAATGTCCCAGTCCTGGGATTATTGATATCATGAGCTTTGGCCCATTCCTTGACCTATGCAACACCAAGAAGCTATCAACTAGATAGACTGACTGCTTCCGCACAACAGCAACAATTGCTTGGGCCTAAGGACTTACCAATAAAACCATATTGCGAAAGCGCCCATCCATCTCACTGATCCAAAACAAGAATTTTGATTTCATTTGACCGCACAGGTTATCAATTGAAACATCACAAGAGATGTTCTGGCGATTGCTCTCAAATTTTAAAATGGGGACTCTTGCATTTGGGATGTATTGCAGCCTACGGAATCCACCTGCAGATTAATATTGTCAAATATTAAAAATAGGAGGTACTCTTACAAGATAAAACCACACCATACAGAGAAACAACACATTGCACTAATGCTATTCCTTTCCCCCGAGAAAGTTGAGGAATAGAACAATTGTGGGTATCATGGTCCTTGCTGCTGATGCAATGTTACCTTTCTTAACTAACAAATCTTGTTTCCATAATGACAAAATAACATTACATGTAAATCTTAATATAAGAAAAACCAAGTCATTTGACATCTATACAAGCATCATTCCTGAAGCCTCAAAAGTAAAAGGGGCCTTTTTTTGACGCCATTTACAAATTAAGAGCTCAATTTGGCTTTGCAACATCTAGAATCCAGGTGGGGGCGGTGAGATGACACTAACTGGAGTAAATACTACATAAGGTGAAACCACATAATGACTGAAGTTTCCTATTTTGAACCTAGCAAATTGTCATTTCCACCATAACAAAAGCAAATACTAAATACCAACACCTTCAATGTGAACCAAATGCGATCTACTCAGTGGGTGTCCTAGAGACATGCAATTATAGCAATGAAATGATTAACCTACTTTAAAACAATAAAAAATAAAAATAACCTCTTTCTCTCAACTCTTTCAGTAGATCTTCTAGTAAACTCTGCTTCCGTTTCTTTCCAGCAGATGAAATACATGAACCATAGGATAACTCAATGGAAATATCCAGGTCTCCCCAGCGTGAGAACAGATTTGACACAAATGACCCAAATGGCTCCACAATTGCACCTGTTTGTACCAATCAAGCAATGAACTTATGTTTTAATCAACATACCTTTTGACCAACAAAATTAGTTATGTAAAAAAGAAACAGAATTTTATGATGACTCAACAAAAGACTGTGGGTAAAACACACCTCATGTCTGTCTCTTAAGAATTAAAAGCTTTTAAGAAGTCAAATAACCCTTGACAATCACTAGGGAAAACACATAGGCACACAAAACATGAAAAGGATTCATTTTGTGATCAAACCCACAGAACTTTTCTCAATTTTAATCTTGATTGCAAGACTCTTTTGAATTAGGTAAATATCCTGTAAATTTATGCATTATCTAAGTCCATAATGATTATGGTTCCATGATGGTTGGATGATTTTAACATCCATTGAAGAAAAGTCAAAAACAGGCTCAATTGAGGAATTTAAGCAATCCATGTATTAAACGTTCAATCACAGGTCTGTATATAATGTGGCTATAACTAAATACAACTTGGCACATGAAGGTTTTAAAAAGTATAATATCAAAAGAAATTGCTTAATTTCAAACTAAAAGAAAATCACCACCAACTTGACATAATTCAGACATCATATCATTGAGTAGATATGTTAACAAAAAAATCAAAATGTAGCTGCAATCAGACATCATATGATGAGTAAATATAAACAACTTGATAGGAGAACAGCAAAACAATCAAAATGCAGCAGTAGTTACCTCTCAAACTTTCCACAGATTCAACAACTTCTCGTAAATCACCAATGATTCTCAATCGTGTCTCCCGATCCTCGCGTAAGGGATTAATCACGTTGAGTATGTCCTTGAGAGTAGGCTCCAATGCACCATAATAGCTCATTTTTGTTTACTGTGCGATGCTGAATAGTAATTAAACTGATCAAAAACAAAGTGTAACAATACCTCAAGCGCTGATCAAACATAAATCAAATACCACGAAACAAGCCAACAACTACCACTGATTGAAACTAGAACTCGCTTTCTAACAATTACCTAACATTAGTTTCCCATAAAGCTTTGTAATTCATACTTCCTAATTAAACTAACCAAAAACCCAATTACATTAACCCATGTGTACAACATAACACTAAAAACAGACTCTAACCTCTGAAAATCAAGAAACAATAATCAAAACCTAATTATACAAAAACCCAAATACGATAATCAGGCACCACAAAAGACACGAGAAAACAAAGACCCTCCGACTCAAAAACATGAAAAATACACACTCAATAATAATCATCCAAATTTACACCATTACCAGATGAAAGCCAGTTGAAAACCCTCACAATCCTCACGTTTTCCAGAGCACTGTACGGTCGCCAGGAGAAGAGCTAGACAGTCAACAGTCATATTGGCTGCATAGTACGTGCATGAAAGGATAATTCGTAATCGTAAAATTGGGCGTTTGCTTCGCGGGGAAGGGTTTCGCTTTTTGCTATTTATGGTTGTATTTTGTATATTGACTAAAAACAGTCAATTGGTGCGAGGAAAAAAAAAACCCCAAGTCTAAATCAAAATAAATATACAATAAAAATGATGTGAAATTGATTTATTTATGTGATTTTGTTTCAGATATTGATAAATTGTCAACTTTGTGTTGTTGGGATTGTGAAATTAGAGGACAAAGAGGATAATTAAGCTTCCTAATTAACAAAATAATACCTAGTTTTTAACAATTTATCTTAAGTTTAATTCTTATCCAAATTTACAATAAACGAGAACCAAAATTCATTGACCAGGACAAGGACAAAAGGACAGAGATACTGTGTTGAACAAAGTGGTCGTCTTTCTTTCCCTTTATTTTCTTTTTTAACTTCGGAATTAGTGGGGCTATGTTACGAACATGAAGAGTTGTTGTTCTCCTCTGAAGTCTGATCTCTTTCTTTTAGCTTCTGTTTACTTTATTTAAATAGTAAAAAAGATTAATGGTTCTTTAATCGCGTGAAGATAAGGCGAGTTTAGAAAGTCATTCCCAATAAATTTAATTTGTATTCACAAGAAAATTGGAAATCGATCATGAAATATTGGGTGGGCTGAATTCGAATTTGGGTAAGATTACATGGAGGAAGATGAAGCTGCCCATGTACATAAAAGTAATTCTCTTTCCCAGTAGATCTATGGTTGCAAGTGTTTTTAATTTAGCCTTATGGCATGCATCCTGGTAGAATCTGTTCTTCAGGAATCTGTAATGTAAACCTGTCAGGGTTTTCTTTATGTTATTACCAACATTCCCGTGTTTTACCACAGAATTCCCATGCGAGGGTATTTGGGAAGAAGCACTTCGTAAATCAACTTCTTTTGTTTCACAGAAGTGCTTTTTTGTATTGGGAAATAAATCAACGCGGGTTCTCAGTCGCCTCTAATTCTCCCTGACAAATTAGCTTAGAATAAGCTGCAGCGTCCCATCAATTATTCCGTTGTTGTGCATAATATTCTCCCGGTCTTGTTTATTTGCTTGCTAACTGTTTAAAAAAAAATTATTAAATTTTATTATGATAATATAATTAATATAATAAAATTTAAAAAATTATTACTTAATTAATACATTTTTAATTAATATAATAACAAAAAATTTTAAATTTTAAATTTTTTTTATTATTTAGATAATTTTATTATATTAATATAATAAAATAATTTTATTATATTTTTATCTTTAAATATTCTCACTGAAAGGTTCCATTTGATAAATGTTCCAGAGACACTTGACAATACCAGAAACGGAGTTTATTTACAAGTCACACATTATACGCAACCATTTAGGTAAAGAGAGCATTGAGAATTACTGGATGAGATTGGGAACAATAATGGCAGAGGTGCCTAACCTGAAAGGCATGCCAATAATTGCACGAAAATATGGACAAAAAATGAAAGCAAACCAGGGCAAGCAATGAAACCAAACAAAGTAGGCAAGGCAGTTAATGTGAGTGTTTATGATTGGGGTAGGCAAAATGGCCAGCCGACCAGTGAAGGTCAGTTTAGGAGACCATTTGCGCATGTTTGATTGACGAGAGAAAGTGTCATGGTATTAGTATTATTGATATAATAAAAAAATTATTAATAAATATATTTATTTTATTTTTTTAATTAAATAATTTTTTTATATTAATAATATTAATTTAACAAAATCGTAAATACTTAAAAAAATTTTCTTGATTGATTATGGTAACGAGGTAAGTAGGCATCGTTCGTTTTTATTCGGTAAACAAAAGTAAAAAAGTAGAGAGAGAGAGTGTAGGGCAAGTGCAGGTGCAAATGGGCAGTGGAATTCTGCGTAGATTGGATAGCAATCAACATCAAATCTTGGAAAATCTAGTCCAGCACAGAGATGGCGCTGGCAAATGTGGACGGAATACCTACGTGTTCATTCATAATTGAGCGATGGTGGTGGGCTGGTGAACCCAACTCCCCCCACCCCGCACATCACATTTGTACAGTGGAATCGAATAGGGTGGGATCAGGCTGTTTCCTTGAAAGTGATCCAACAGTTATCCATCTTCTATCCTTCCCTTCCCTTCCCTTCCCTTCCATTCATTGCCAATACCACCGTGACTTCTTCTTCCTCCAAATCTTCCTCTTTGTAATCGTTTCAATTTTTAACCATGGTCATCATCATCATCAAGTTGACCTTTCTTTTTATTTATAGTGGTAGGAATTCAATTTCTTTTGTTTTATTATTATAATTATAATTATTAATATTAAATCACATTCAACTTTCGAAACACAGAGCAAGGGAAAAAACACGCGCAATCCACAAGCCTAAGAGAAACAACAGGAACATCAGTCTTGAATGAACAGAAAATCCAATTTTGGATTAACACTTGGTATAATATTACTAGTAATCCCATTTCTGCAAAATTTCCTGCAGCCATGAAACCATTTCCTCACAATCACAACTAGAAAATGAAAAAAATCAAAAACTATGGAGCATTAAACTTGCTTTTTGCCCCCCACAAGATTAAAAATATAGAAACCACTACAAATTACAATTATACTACCATTTCTTAATCATCGTGATTAGTAACTAAATATTTTCTGTATCATCCCTAATTACTAGATTAGCCGCTACTGCTGTTGATTTCTTCTCAAATCAACGACCACGACGCTTACATTGTCCGAACTATGCCTAGCCAACGCCAGCTTGGTCAACAGTATTGACGCGTCCAAGCATGCCTTGTCGGAGCTTTGGCTGTTAGCTGGCACCTCACTGCTCGGAGACCCAGGTGGCGACGACGACATCGCAGCCTTCTGAGCCCGGAAGCACGTCCGCACCACGTTGCACGCAGTGTCGTTCGACACCACGTCCCATAACCCGTCACTTGCCAATATCAGACACTCGTCCTCCGCCGTTCGTTCCCTTATCGTCACCTCTGGTTCTGATATGACGTATGGCTTCAAGTAGTTGTCACCGATCGCTCTTGACATGGCAAGAACCCCCAGAACTCGCGGTCCTTCCCAGTAAATAACACGGCCGCCAGCGGCTTCGATTCTCAGTAACTCGTCAGGCCGATCAGGCTGTAAAACGCAGGAAAAAAAAAAAAGAAGAAAAGAAAAAGTTACAACGCACGTGAAATAAACGCACCAATAGAAATAACGGTCTAAAAGTGTCGTAAAAGAACTCACTTTATGATCGACTGAGAGGGGGATTGCCACGCCGTTTCGACAGAGGACGGCGCGAGAATCGCCGCAGTTAGAGACGACGATCTTGTCAGGAGTGACTACGGCAACAACAGCCGTGGATCCAACGGCGTCGCACTGCGGAGTCTGTAACTCGCACCTACAGTTGGAGATCTTGGAATTCTCCGTCCAATTTTGAACCTCTTTATCCATCCTGTCAAAGCTCTGCTCCATGGCCGCCTTCCACTCCAAGGATTTTTCCTCGCTAGCTTCAAGCTCTTCTTTAACGATATTATGCAATCGGTCTTTACACTTCATCGCCACCTGAACAAGCGAACAAACCAATTAAATCTTAAAACCAATCATTTATACACAAACATTTCGATCGAAGTGCTAGCAGAAGATTGAAGTAATTACGTGCGAGCACCCGTGGCCGTCAAACACGCCGTAGAAGTGGGCTCCGGCGGAGACGTTGCGACTTTGCTTACTAAACGATGGGTGAATTGATACGGCGTCTTCCATATCTCTTCTCCTACCACAAACTGAAGTCATCCCAAATTTAGGATTCTCATCCTCAAAATCGTCTGCGGTCATTTTTACAGGATTTGAGCTCACAGGCGAATTTAATTTCAAGCCTTCACTTTTCTTCTCTACTCCGTTATCCACACCACGACTTCGTTTGAGCTCGCTCACATCACAATTTTCTACTGGCTTTTCTAGGCCACGTGACAAAGTGGCAAAAAAATCAACCTTTTGCCGCTTTCGATCGTTCTCCAACGGTGGCAACACTGACACATCTGCAACCAAGTTGAACGGTCGGAGTTCTAACCTCCGGCGCCTTGAAGTTCGTGAGCTTGGTTCAACTGGGGTAGCTGGTTCACTATCGCTAACAACTCCACAACAAATTCCAGCCATTGAATTTCAAGAAAACCAATTAACAAAAACTGCAAGCCTCCAATTAATTCCTTCAACCCCTGATAAGCTTTCTTTCTCTATAACTCTATTTATGAAACCCTATAAATGAACTAATTATAGGAACAAAGAAACCAATAATGGCTTTGTACAGACAAAGAAGAGACAAAGGAGATATGAGAGATCTCCTGCTGAAAATGGAGAGGACCCATTAAAATGCCTCGGCACGAAGCTTTTCCTAACGGAACCGTCTGTAATTTCACCTGGGGGCCACACGCAATTACGGGCAGCCTACCCGTCACCGTCACGGGCAGATACGGGACATGTACAGTGGTTGTGACGTCGATTTATGAATACAAAATATCATCTCCACCGTCCATCTCCTCGCGATATTTCTCTCTCCTCCTTTATCTCAACACGTGTACATCCCTTTTGCGGACCAATATACGTTGCCCAATGATAGTTCGACACGACCTTCCTTTTCTGACACGATTGTGGTCCTCCCTTCCTCTTTTGTTCCTCGCCCTTGGTGCGTAGCAGCAAGCATACATTGTACATACTTTTGCATCTTTAAATTATTAAACTGTTGCAGACGATATCACCACGTGGCGTAGATTCAGCCTCGATTCAACTCTCCACTCTCTTCCCTCGCGAGTGGCATCCAGGCTCCCCTAACGTGATTAATTATTATATTTTAATAATAATTATTATTATTAAAAAACAAAATACTTTCGAAATTAATTATTAAAAAACAAAATACTGAGTGAAAAATAAAATGTTCCAATCTATGGAATGGAGCGTGAGAAGACGCGAGTTAAGTGTGTGGAGGGAAGAGATCTTGTGTTTCCCGCTTTTTTTCTGGTCGTTTGTGCAATGAAGGCGTCTACGTAAGGAGGGAGATTGTGACGCGTGTGGGACCACATGTCGAAGTCGGGTGGCTTGCGGAATATCTGAGTGCTCGGTACCTGCTCACTAGCCACGTGTCTAATTGTGACGTGGATCTGTAGGTGCGCCTCTTGTTCCTCTCGCTCTTACACGTTTCGAGCACTGCCTTCCCTGAAATTTATAAAATTTGGCCGCCCTGTTCCGCAATTTGGTAAGATGCTTAATTACAACCGAGGACCTAATTTTTCTAATTTATATGATTATCCTTTAATTATGAATTATTTATAATTTTGCCCCAATAAAACTTATATTTGCGCATTTTTTGTCCCATGGATTTTTGTACGTTATCTTCTATCCTATGTGAGATAAAAATTGTATATGAAGTATATGTGATATCTTCTTTGAGTATAAACGCTAAAAACAATAAATCTAATTAATTTTACTCATTCTTTTTCATGAATACTATGTTAGTTAATTGTAATTTTGTAAAAATAAAAAATTAAAATTAAAAGTTATTTATTATTTTATATTAAAATTTTAAATGATTACTTATTCCACATAAATATATTTTAAATTATTGTAATTACTTCTTTTGATTTACTATAAATACAAAGTGAAGTGTTCATTTTTTAATTTTACAAAGTTTTTTTTTAAATTTTTGATCAATAATAATAATCAATGATTTTTTTTATTTTTTAAATAATTATCTTATTTATCATTTATTTTTTTTTTTGGTGAAATCAATATGTTTATTAAATTATTTTTGTTAGATCAAAAATTATATGCATTAAACTATTTGTTCTTCACCTTATCACGAGTTCTATGCAATTAATAAATTTTAATAAATTATTTTGTGCATGTTAATACAAAATAACAATAAAGTAATTTTATAGACAAAGTTCATTTTAAAATTTTTTATTTTTTTAATAGAATTTCCATATAAAACATGTACCATAACCTATATAATTCGTGCTATATATTAAATAAATTATTAATAAAAACCATAAACTTAAGTCAATAGTAGTCTAACCAAGAAGGATTAATGTGATCGAAAGAAGAAAAACAAGAACAATAGTGTTATTTAGATCACATTAGGGAAAATTCGAATAAATAATTGTGTGGACAGAGGCCCTGAAATTATCATAATTATACAAAAACCCCAAAAGTACACGTGTAGGGTCAACTTTTGATCGCAACACTATATATTCATATGCAATTATTCCAATGTGGAAGTAAATCGGTTTATCCGTAGGGTGGGGGACCCAAAAGCAATAAATTAAAGTGCGGGTCCACTGAGAGTGCGCCACGTAGAAGGTGTAAGCTGGCAAGCGAAGAGTCTTCCTCCACGATGTGACGCAACAAAACGCAGTGCCACGTGACTGAGATAACAGAAGTAGTCAGTGAGTCCCCGTCACTGACCTATCGCTTCCGTTAAAAGGCAACCCAACCACGGTCTCGATTCGCTTTTTCCAATACCCTAAATTAATGAAAACAACAGAACATGTCGAAATGCTTTGTCTCGGTGAAATTGAACTTGAATTATTATACAAATACAATAATGGGCGCCGATTTTTAACCCCGACGACAGAATATGATGACAGAGGACAAGTGTGAGGAATCAAGGAGGGCATGGCACGTGACAGCCATGAGGTGTGTCTCGGGAAAGTGGGTAATTGTGGGGGGAAAGCTTTCGGAGGTTGCAGGCAGAATTTTATTTTCTTAAAAAAAATAATATTATTTATAATTATAAATATAATTAATTTCTTTTAAAATTAGTGAGAAACAATTTTCACCCTTGGATATTTTGCTTTCTTGGGGGTTGGTATGATTGTATGCAGTGAAGTCCAAGTGAACTGTTTGCCAAATCCCACAAATCAAGGAGGGCACGGTTTTCATTTTGTCAATAGAAAGAATGAGAAACGCTAGAAAATGAAGAGAGCAAGATCTGGAAGATATGATTGTTGTGTGTTCAGCAGACATACCAAAGTGACCAAACTTTGAGAGATGAGTCACAAATAGTACATCAAGCACTCGAATAAATCACATTATAGCAATAGCAACAACAGGATTTATAATGCAATCTGTGCAGGCGGATCAACACAAGTTCATGCTGGCCAAAAATTGTACCCTGCAATCGCAAGGAAACTAGTAGTAGTAATGTAACAAGAAGGTATTGGGGGTACAACACTGCCATCTTTTTATTTGAGATGAACAAACAAGGATGCTGCGCGTCCATTGGGAGGGGAGAGGGCTAAGTTTATACATCCAGTCTCATCCCAGAGTCAAAACCATTCACAGTAAATCCACCATCAACAGAAATAATCTGTCCAGTAATATAAGAAGCAGCAGGCAGGCAAAGGAATGCAACCAGAGATGCGACTTCCTCGGGTTCTCCAACACGTTGAAGAGGAGTTCGAGAGACTACCTTCGCTACAAATTCTTTGTTATTGAGCAACTGCATGGAAGAGAAATAAGCAAGCCATGAGAATTTTGCAAGAAAAAAACTATTGATATTCTAGAAGTGTATGCATACAGGGTGAAACCCAAAAGCAACTTAGTTTAATCATCACAATGTATTTGTCTTAAATTCATAGACTTCAGCATAGCAGTACTTGGTACATGCTGCCAAATCCTAACTTTTGATGCAAGGTTCAAAATGAACTAATATAAATCAAGTTCAACAAAATTTCCCATGTTTTTCGTACAAGTCTTCTGTGTCTATTTAATGTTATAACATAATAGCAGACTCAGTGCCCCTAAATGATTTGGTGTGAGAAGAAATCATTTACCATTGGTTATGGTACCCAATTATATGTTGCATTCAATTAAGGCTCTGGTGAGCCACACCAAACGAAGTTATTTGACACAGTATCTTCTTTTATCTAGGTTACTTAAGTAACTACGTTCAATTGTATCTGCATTGCTTAATCTACTAACGTGCCAGTATGGTTCTGTCTGTTCAAGCAGGAAATAAAACAGGAAGATGCATTAGAAACAAAAACATTTGGATGAAGACTCTCATGTCGGTAGCGATGACAACTAATATCATTCAGACAAGAATGGTATACAATATGAAGTATGCCACTCACCATATGTTTATGAACAAAAGAAAGTAAGCAATATCCCTAAAAGAAAATAATAGCCGAACACATTATATATGAAGTTTACAACAATTTTCTAGATATGCTTTTAGAATATTAGGAGACATGGTATCCTAAGCAAAGAGGTGTATAATGTTTAAATTTCAAGTATGTTAAAAGACCATAAGCAGAAAAGAGAACATTACATTTTCTACTAGCGGGGTCTTAGTATACCAGGGTGCAACAGAATTTGTCCTGATATTGTCATTTGCCCATTCACAAGCCAGATTTTTTGTAAGTTGATTCATTGCAGCTGGGATAGCAATAAGGAAAATAAGCTTTTAACATCTTTCAAACATATATTCATGCCTGAATATCACCAGATCACAGCTTTAACTGACCTTTAGTTGCTGCATAAATTGATCCACTACCTATATGCGAAAGACCACCAACAGAGGAAATGAAAACAACGCTTCCAACTCCAGATGCTTTAAGAAGAGGATGTGCAAGTTGGCACAGTTTGTATGTAGACTCAAAGTTGGTAGTCATTAATTTTGAATATTCTTCATCAGAGTACTCAATAGTGGGCTTCCTGATATTTGTCCCAACATTGTTTACCTAATAAATCAAGAAGATTATGTAAATCTCCCTCAAAAGCTCAGGGGACTAATAAAAGTGTCAAAGGTCTGTAAAAACATTATTGAGAATGAAAAAGATCCTAGGACCTAAGTGAAAGGATAATATAGATTTGTTAGTTATATGAGGTAAAAGAGGTGCTTGCAAAGTCAGTTAAGTTGGTTAACTGCCTGGTTAGTTACAAGAATGTTGATTGACAATGAGCTGGAGCTGAGCTGGAAATTCTTCAGTTAATCCAACTGTATTCTATTAATTATCTCAGAATTAGTTTCATTAATCCATTAGCAATTGTTTCTAGTTAGTTCCTTTTAGATTGTATAAATAGCAAAGACACTGTAAATTGTATTCATTAGCAAGAAATAACAGTTAGCAAAACTTCAAAAATTTCTTTCTTTTAGTTCTTTGTTTCTTGGAAAATATTTTTTCTTTAACCAAACAATACACTTTGAATCCTTTATCCAAGCACACTTGTGTAGGTCCAAAGATGAAAGAAAATACAAGTGGTGATGAGGATGTCTTATTGATTATGGGGAAGAATAAATAGTATGAAAGCATTAGAAAATCACACCGTGACATGTTTCATATCAAGATTGGTTTGACCATTATTGCAATATTATTAGTCCCCTAAGCAGACATGAGTTTTTGAACAATGAAACATTTAGCAAAAACTTAGCATCAAGCAAATTGACATAACCAGCCAAGTACAGTCCTAGCCTCCTTCCAACCCCTGCAATTGATAGTTTCAACACTTGCACGAAGATTCAGTTAAATGTTTCAAAGTAGTAAAATCCAGAATTGCCCATGTAACAAGTAACATATAAGCTCCTAAAACTAATTTTATATACGTTTATATGGCTTTGTCAAAACCACACAAATGCTGGCCAAATCAATATTATACTTACCCACTGAGATTTTGAAAGTTATTCAGTAAATTACAAATATGTGACTGTCAATCCCAACACAAACTATACTTGTATGCTTGATCAGACAACATAAATACATGCTTACAGATCCTATGCATAAGAAACAGCTGTATGGCCCACAATCAGCTGGATTGCCAATCAATGCAAGATGCTTAAACAATAAAAAAGTTTTCCAATGAAATTTTTGGGGAAAGCAAATCCTAGCACCTAACTGTTATTTGGTTTTATCATGAATGCCATTGTAGTCACAGGTAAAGGGTTTCCACAATGGGTATCATTTATCAATAGACAGAAATGCAAGCTTTAAAAGGTGCCAAGGCACAACTAAATGAGAAAGCTTCAAATGGAAATAAAGGAAGAGAGCTTGAAAATCGTTGTTCGTGGCTCTGCTACATATTGAAATTCCAAAAGTCCTAAAAGTTCAAATTTTTATGCATCAATCGTACAGTAGCCTCTGTAAATCAAAACAGGTCATCACTAAAATATCGGATTTAACTGAGAGCTAACACAAGCCATGGCACATACCCAACAAACGAAGACACCATCAGGATAATTACTGACCAAAGAATAGCGTGAGGCCAACAATCTCTTACACCACATTAAAATGAAGGTTAAAAAAGAAAAAGATTCAGCAAGCTAATGTAATCGTCAATGAAAAAACATATAAAGTCCACTAAAAAATCACATAGGCAAATACTTCTTAGTCCGTCAAAATAACATTTTAATCCAAATACTTACTAGTATGTTGAGTTTTCCAATGAATATTGAACCCACTTCCTCCATCAGCTTCTCTCTCTGGGGACGGGATATTGCATCACAAACTGACCCAGTAACCACAAAACCTTTACTTTGCCATTCTTTCAAGCACTTATTGAGCTCAGCCTCGTTTCTCGAACAAGTGTGTACAACAGCACCTAAACCAGCTAGCTCCTCCACCGTTGCATGCCTAAACACATCACAAAATCAAGCCAAAAAACCCTTTTAATTCAATAAGGTATTTCTCTTTTTTTTTTAAAGGAAATAGGTTGATCAAGAAAAGAAAGAAAGTGAAAGAAAACCCAATTCCACGGGTGCCACCGGTGACAAGAGCGGTCATTCCCTTGAGTGACCATCTGGAGGCTTTGAAACTGCTCTCTGCATTTGCCATGGTTCTTCCCTCTTATCTGTCTCTAGCTGTCGGCGAGGGAATTTTAACGATTTTATTCTCAAAACCAGATAAGGTCAATGTCAAACCTAACCACACACGTTCGACAATTCTATCCCTTATGAACCGAAAATACAAAATTATCCCTCGAACGTCTTCTTGACCAAACAGCTCCCACCTTCGGCACCGGCAAGTTCTCTCTACAGCAAAGTCGCTAACGCCGGCAAATACTATCCATACCCGCCGTCTTTCACATGGACTGGAGGCATTAGCGGTGCTTCTTAAAAACCCGGCAGATCCGGTATCCCGGCCACCGTGTTCCGGCATTACCTATGGATTAATCAAACTCATCGTAACAAAATCACGTCAATTTCTAAGCACCCAAGTTAAATACTAATTGTTATCAAATTACCCCAACATTACCCAGACCTTAAACGATTAAGGCGATCTTCAAAGGATGAAAACCACGTCATCAGGTTTCGTTCTCAGCTTTAGTTCCACAGAACGGCGCCAAATTGTTGCAGCAAATATTTGTTTTTAAATATTCCATTAACGTTCTGTTTTGGGGCCGGCCCTTCGACTCTACTAACAGACGAGTCCCGGGATCATGTGAGCCCCTGACAAATGTTGCAGTCCTGGGACGAACTGGGCCTTCCGTTTGATCCGGTTGGTTGATGGGCTTGATGTCCTAATCTCTTCTCATTTCAAGTGATGGTAAAATGGTACAACAAATTTTTTAAAATTCATGAAGAGGAAATTATTGCAAAGTGAGGGGGTGCTTCAGAAATTGCACATCAATCCACCACTCATATTCAAATATATCTCAGTGTAGCAGTAGCAGCAAAATAGGATTTACATAATAATTTATTTATCCGGGCATGATCAATATAACTTCATGCTGGGTACTACAACAACAATGGGATTATGGGCTGAGATCTTTTTATTTCAGAAGCTAGTTACAAATCGCGAGGATGTTCTGTATTTCATTGAGAGTTTATAATTCTTGTCTAATCCCAGGGTTAAAACCATTCACAGTAAATCCACCATCGACAGAAATAATCTGTCCAGTGATATAAGAAGCTGCGGGCAGGCAAAGGAATGCCACCAGAGATGACACTTCCTCAGGTTCTCCAATACGTTGAAGAGGAGTTCGAGACACTATCTTTTCCATAAATTCTTTGTTACTAAGCGCCTGCACCCAAGAGTAGCCAGTAATTTCAGCATAAAAGTTTCGTCAAGCCACCGAATGACAATGCAATCAATGCACTCCTCCAAAAATATTTAGAAGAAGAAGAAGAAGGAAATGGAATAGAGAGTATTACACGTTTTACAAGCGGCGTTTTGATATACCATGGTGCAACACAATTAGACCTGATATTGTCATTTGCCCACTCACAAGCCAGACCTTTTGTAAGTTGGTGCATTGCACCTGAAAATTTCAAGTAGCAAACGTAATAAGCCTTTCTAACATTCCCTCTCGTCATTTATGATATATGCTTATGCCAAATTAACATTACCAGACAAGATTTTAGAGCAATAACTTGCCTTTGGTTGATGCATAAACGGATCCACCACCAACATGCAGAAGGCCAGCTACAGAGGAAATGAACACGATGCTTCCATTTCCAGACGCTTTTAGAAGCGGATATGCAAGTTGGCACGTATGGTATGCAGATTCAAAGTTGGTGGTCATTACTTTTGAATATTCTTCAAAAGAGTATTCAATAGTTGGCTTCATGATAGTTGTCCCAACATTGTTTACCTAATATTAACAAACCAAGAAAGTCATGAAAATTCCCTCAAGTAAAATCAAAGCTTCAATCCTCTGGAAAACTACACTTTTAATTGGATAGCCCTCAAATGGAGCCGAACAAAATCATCACTATGGAGCTTGAAAATCCCCCTTCAAGTATTTAAATGCAAGTACTTACAAGTATGTTGAGTTTGCCATTGAAAATGGAACCCACTTCCTCTATAAGCTTCTCTCTCTGGGAACTTGATGTAGCATCACAAACTGACCCGGAAACTACAAAACCTTTATTTTGCCATTCGTTCAAGCACTTGTTGAGCTCAGCTTCGTTTCTCGAACATGTGTGTACAACAGCGCCTAACCCAGCTAGTTCCTCCACCGTCGCATGCCTAACAAACATCAAAAACGAACCGACGAACCATTTAGCCCAAAGGTTTTTGTTTAATCCAATGAGATACTTCTCCTAAAAGAGGAGAAAAAAATATGGGAGGGGGTGGCGGCGGAGGAAAGGAAAGGATTCAAAGAAAGAAAGTAAGAGAAAAACCCAATTCCACGAGTGCCACCGGTGACAAGGGCTGTCATTCCCTTAAGTAACCATTTTGATTCTTTGAAACTGCTCTCTGCATTTGCCATGATTCTTCACTACTCTGTCTCACTATCTCTCTCTCTCCCGGCCTTAAAATCAGTTCCCCTTCGGCACACGCAGGTTGATACAACTCCTCCATTTGCTGTCTACTTATATATTTGTAGCCAAGTCTTTACTTTAACAATTTTCAGCCCACCAATTTTTATTCCTATTTTAACTTTCATGCAGTTACACTTTGATTCATGACTAAACAATATTAAATTTTTGACACTCAACTTTGATTCATGACAAAACAATATTAAATTTTNACAATATTAAATTTTTGACACTCAACTTTGATTCATGACAAAACAATATTAAATTTTGACACTCAACTTTGATTCATGACTAAACAATATTAAATTTTGACACTCAAGCTCTAATACAAGTCCTGATTTTGTTTGGTGCCTACTTTTTTTGAATATTCATTCCCAATTTACTTATATTTAAATACTTATTTGCGGCCCATTTAAAACCGGAGCAATTCTACTCTCTGTCTTTACACTAATATCAAATGCTTAGATACTACAACTCGCTTTCATTAATTAACTCTCCTTCGCTATCCACACAACAACGTCTTTCCGACAAATATCCAGATGTATTTCAGGCTGTTCTTAAAATACCGGCGGATATATCGTTCATCCCTGCCAACCACACATCACTTTTGTTAAAATATGATCTAGACTTCAAACGAGGATGGGATGGCAACCTTCCAAGGACGAAAACCCGCGTTCATTTGAACTTCCAACAGAAAGGGGTCAAATTTTTCAGAAATGGTTTCCTTTTCTGTTTTTAATTACTCCCTGCTTGGGCCCCTGTGGGTATGTAAAGCCCAATGAGTTCATTGAATTCTTTGGTCCCGATGGTTGATCCTATTGGGTGGGCTTGATGTCCTAACTAGAATTTCCTTTCTTTTCAGACTCGAGTAAAGCACTCATCCATGACGATCATTCAATGTTCTTTTAAAAATTTGTTCTGCGTCATTTTCATCAAAATATTTTGAGAACTTCCCATTAAGCAACCAATTTATTGTCAACTTTCACCAATCAACCACATAGGTTAAGGCATGTACTATGTATGAACAATATCCAAATTTTCCCAAGACACTAGATAAAGACACCCACAAAAACTTAAAGAATAATGCATCATTCCCTCTCAGAATTCCTACCATCAATCCACGAAAGCAACATAGAAACAGACAGATCAAATAGCTAGCCTCATGTGCACCCTCTGGCGCAGCCACTACTGCACTTAAATCCCTACTGCGTTGGACTCAGGCTCAGAAAAACGTGCCCAACCAAACAACCAACTAATTAACCACTAAAACTCTTTTACACAAACCAGGAACTTCATGAAACCCTAAGCAACCAACCTCAATTTCCTTGCATAGACAATCTCGATACCCAAGAACCCACGTAGAAAATGAAGAACCCACGCAAGCATTCTTTCTTTCACATCAATATTTGTCTAAGTTTTCAATTCCATCCCTTGAGGAAATTAAAAACCTTAAGTCAAAAGGCGATGTTTTATCAAATTTCCTTATGAAGAAACGTTGAAAAAGCAGCAATACAACACTGAGAACTCGCCGTGTTTTATGGAGAAACCGTCGGTATCAACAGGTAGCTATTCGGAAATTACTGTAGAGCTAGGATCGAGTAGAACATGTACCAATACTATAACCAGACAGCAGGGTCTAGCTAAGCTAGGGTTTTGGACATTTTTATGGTTTTTTAGGATACTAGGGTTGGTAGTTGAGGGTTTAATAGCCAGTCGATTTAACACTTACGAACAAAAGTAACGACCCAAGGACGCGTAAATAGTGCCAATGATGTGATATTGTCAGATCCGAAGTAAATTATATTACTATTTCGGCGTGTGTAGTTTACTTTATTCAAAGGCAATTATCAAATCGTTCCCTATAGTTCACTATAATGACAAATAAGTCCTCAAATTCATCCTTATCTCCTAATACTAGTAAGTTATCAATCTTATATAAGTAATTAGAATTAAAGACATAAATCTCTTGTATTGTATTCAAGAAATGTTACAGTTGAATCCATTAATACCAATTTAAGAGACTATTTTATTGTAATAACTCATTCTATTCCTTTTCTTGTTTTTTAATAAATTATAGGTGTTATTACAAGTAAATTTATTAACTTTTACTAACAAAATGAGATGGTGGGGAAAAAGTAGCAAAACTATGGACTTATTTGTTACTTCTACAAAGTGTATGGACTAATTTGATCGTTTTTTCTTATATTGAATTCAATTTGGTAGAATGGAGTTGGTGGAGATTTTAGATGATTGCAGAGAAAAGAAAGAGAACTGGCAGGAAAATATAAAGGGAGTAGGGGGACAGCGGATTTTAAGCAGAAGGTAAATGATACAGAAGAAAGGCAATACATGCTGTGACATGACAAGAAATATTGAAATTTGGTCGTGGGTCATAGTGGCCACTTGTTTAGTTTTGTTTGAAGTGACTTAACTGTCAGTTCTTTCACCCCTTCTCTCTTTGATATGTCTGTACTGCCAGTTAACTAATTGTATTCTCTGTTCAATATCTATCCGTATATATTATTGCTCGATCGGTTTCTTATAGTTTCAGCAAAATATTTCCACCGTGCAACCCCATTAATAGTTTTGTTATTGTTCCCATACCTTCGTAATGGCAAAATAACTAAAACCTATTTACCATAGTACTCGACATTTGCATGGTATACAATTTTGAGTCATTGACACTTATACATCAATATCGAAAGAGCTAGTTGAAATTTTGAATGAAATGTATACCAATTCAGTTATCATATTGCTGAAGTTTTTTGTATCGTCTCTATCGATTATTCAATTAGATGTATCTTCGTTTCTGGTGCGTGCACTACTGAGAAACTGAAGACATCGGAGCAAGGAACATGGAGATTAAATTTAGAAAGACAGTATTTAGGAAAGTTCTTTCATTGTATTCAGATTTCAGACCTTTAGTTTGCCTGTTTTGCGGTACATTAGAGGAATGACAGCAAAGAAAATAAAACTAACCACGGATGACTAGTCTTCTAAGAGAGAGCAGCGAGTCCATTCTTGCCCTTGCTATTGCTGAACTCTACCACTTCACCTTTGGCGGATCACCGAGCCTGAGTTCAAGATCCAGATTCTCCTTTTTCTGACAATATTTATCATTTGGTAGGAAAAAAGACAGCGTTGAAACAGCACTAGTCTTTGTTCTTTTGCAGCTAATTGCCTCGTCAGAACAAGAGCCAGTTGGTCGATCTCGGCAAAAGACAGAATTCAGTCCCACAGACAAGTTGGTTTCAACATAATTTTCATGACCTATGGATATAGAAATTTTAGAACCTTCTTCTCTTGGACTCCTTTCTCGTTGATGATCAGTTTTTGCATCTGAGATACCGAGAAATGTTTTCTCCTCAGAGCCAGACGAAGATGAAACCTTATGCTTTTCTTGAAAAAAAGAAGAAGAATAAGGAGAGACTAAAGTGTTCTCACTTAAATTCTCTTTATTGGATAAAGCTGAAACCCTAGAATTCGAAAGAGCCAATACCACAACATTCCCAGGACTAGAATGATGGTCAGGATTACTATCTAAGGTGCAAATCTCAGATGGGCATTTAGGCTCTGATGATTTAAGAGAGTTTCGGCTATGATTTTCATGATGATGAACTTCACTGTGGAGACTGAGAGATTGTTTAAGCCTAGCTCTATCCCTTCTGTGGACATTCATATGTCCACCTAGGGCCTGAGCAGACTTAAATTCTCTTCTGCAAAAATTACAAGAATAAGATCTAGGAGGCCAAACGCATCCACCAAGAGACCCAGCTGCATCTTCTGCAAAAGCTCTCTCTTCCCATGAGTCATCAAAAGAGCTGATCGACTTCAAAATTTCTCTCTGCCTCTTCACCCACGTCCAATACTGAGCATGCTGATCCATATCTGCTAGCTTTGGCAGAAAAAAACAAACTAACGTAAGAAGAACAAAAGGACACTACCGATGATTTGAGAAACTATGTATCAGATGGAATGTTAAATAGAAAAGGAAGAGGGTTAATATGGAAAGGAAAAGTAATGTAGGAGGAGCAGCAGCAGCAGAAGCAGCTGTATATTCATGGATATTGAATACCTGAAAGCTACTAGAGAATCTATGAGGAAGAGAAAGAGGTGAGCTGAAAAAGTCTTATCACTAGCTTTTTGCGTGTGTATCAGATTGCTCTCTCTCCTTTGTCTCTTTCAACGTTTTCTAGCAGCTGGTTTTGATAGACAGTCAATGTTCGTGGTATAATTTTGGCAATTTCTAGAGATCAATCAGGCCCCATTAAAGCAACTCCCTTGTATTCGTATGCATGATATCAAAAAACTAACGGTCATTGAACGATACAGCACAAAATATATATACGTACAATTTGATCTAATGGCTATGATTAACTTATCATAAATTAATCAAATAATAACAACTGGGTCCCTAATTGTTTATACTTCACAAATAAATACATGGTTAGTTAACTTACGTCATACAGGTCGTATATGTAAATAATCACGACACGATGTTCATCTCAACTTCAACGTGACGTGGAATGTGGAAAATAGGAGACCCGACTAATAAAGACTATTGTCAGAAAAGACACAAGCAGACTGCGAAGATATTAATCAAACCAATTGTCCTTTCTTCGAGCATCCATCTGCTTCAACAAATGCTTTCTTGGTTCTTAATTCTTGTCAATTGATTAATATTCTCATTAATAATGGCTAATTAAACGTGTTAATTGTAATTTAATTAGCTAAACGAGAAGCATTTACTCCATCTCTTTATCTTCTCTCGTTATGTTTTTGGTTTAACAATTATACACCAAGATGCATTAGAATTTTTACTAATTTTTTATTTATTATTATTTATATTACATATTAATATTTATTTAAAATAAATATAAAAAAAATTAAAAAGAATCTATTAAATACTCTAAACCAATCGAAAAGTACTGCACGAACTAAGCTAGTATTCAATGCATGGACAAGTATTTTACGAAATGAAATGAAATTTCATCAGAATTCAGAAATGGGACAATTGATAGCTGACAACTCACACAGTAACGTATTAAATGAAGTTGATCTTTATATTATCATTTTATTTACCATCCAATGCAAGTTTGAATGAGCCAAAATTGATTGATTGATTGATTGACCGATCCAGAAGCTAGAATTTTCCATTCAATTCGTTCAAACTGAAATATCGATTTGGTTCTTTCGAATGTGTACAGTTTTCGGTTGGTATGTAAACTTCAAAGTGCCATAGTTAAATCTATTTTCAATGTTTCTAAGTAGAATTATCATGAACACATTCATATAATGATGATCACATCATGAACCAATACCATATTCGATTTTGAGTTATTAACTATTCACATCGAGACATGCACCTTCTAAATAAATACATGAATTTAAATATGTAAATCATAAAGTACGATTTGGGAGTTTTTTTAATTTGTATAATTTTTATATTAAATTTTTTAATTATTATGTTAATAAATTTTTAATAATTAAAATTAAATATAATATATATAATTAATATATGTATAAAATATATTTTTAATTATTTAAATAAAATTAATTTAATATTATATAAAATATTATAAAAATTAAAAATTTTAATCACAATATATAAAATTCTCATTAAATAATCAATACTATTTTCATATTTATTTTATTTAATTATTTTTTAAAATTAAAATAAAATACAATAATTATAAACACGCTCTAAGTTAATAAATTTACCAAGTGTGCATTAAATTTTAGTACCTCTAGTCTAGCTAGGTCTATAAACAACTTGTTAGAGGAGGATTCC
>CP135555.1:8164193-8210129 GCA_032402905.1 Khaya senegalensis | reverse complement strand
TTTTTTTTTTTTCACTTTTTTTAGTTTAAATTATATTTAATAATAAATAATTTAAATTTTTTAATTCATACATAAAATATAAAATTAATTTATAAATTTTGTTAAAAAATAATTTAAATAATTTATTATTAATTATATTTTATATCATCGTCTTATTAAAAATAAGTTAAAAAAATTAAGTGAAAATTTTAATTTTTTAAAATACAGTATATTAAATAAATAAAATATTAAAATTAAAATATTTTATATATATAATGACGTTAATTATAATTTTTTATTAAATAAAATTGTAAAAAATTAATTTAATATAAGCAGTTTTTATTATTAAAAACGATATCAATTCTAAAAATGGACACTATTTTTATAAATACTGCCATAACATAATCTTATTGCCTTGGAGCTCAGTTGTGCAGGTTTTTCAGAGTGTCCATGGGTTATGCTTGATTTTATTAGAGCTTTAGAAAGCTTCCAGATTTGTTTCATCACGAGATTGAGTTGCATAAGACATTCGAACAGATGTTAACCACGTCATCAAGGCTGTCCAATGAGTTATTAGATGCTAATTAATTAATTAATTAATTAATCTCATTTAAGAATAATAATTAATTGACGACTTGAGGACGATAACGATTCTTCTTTGCCGAATATGATGCTAAAATCATGCAACGTTCTTTCGTGTATACATTTGGAAGGGGAAATAAGTGTAAAATTTCACCCGGGAAAAAAGGGTACGGATTGGATGTAGCCACCATGATGTAGCCACGTCATGAGAAAACCAGGTTCCGTTGGATTGTGTAGCTGACCTGGCAGATATGTGTCGTACGGACCGACGCAGACCGGGAATCTCGCTTTGACAAAAACGTTAACGCCCACCAACCTTTCTTTCCTTTTAAGTTCGTGTACTGTACCGGAAAACAACACAGAAAGTGGGGTTTTATTCCGGTACAAACCCAAACCCCTTGTCCGCCACAATCACTTGACAAGACCACTGCTGCTACTTCACCGAAACAAGGTCCTTTTCGTGTATTTCTGTAATAATTTATGTCTGTTACTGCTGACTCGTTTCTGATTTTTTTATTTTTTTGAACCACTCAATCTAAACTGCATTGGTTCGTAAGTTGGTTGGTTTTTTAAGGGTATGTTTTGTTGTTTGTGGAAAGTTTTATTTTTTTATGGGAAGTATGGATATGTGTGTTTCTGAATGGAGCAGTTTTTATTTTTTCTTATAATTCTCGATTTTTCGATTTTGCAGGCTGAGCGAATGGCTGCCTTAAAGGAAATTAGTGCGGCTGAGTTCTTGCAGGTAAGGTTTGATCATTGGCTATATGTTTGCTTGCCTAGAAATTGTAGAAAAAATATTAAGGTTGAGGTTTATTTATTCAATTCACTCACTTGACAAAAGAAAAATAGCGAATTTGATGGTAGTTTGTGTTGTGTTATATTGTTGTCATTCAATTCGATGCGTTTTGATTATCTTGCTGAGGGTTTTGGTGTGTGTTAGCCAATTTGACGATGTTTTATTATTAATGGAATTTCAATTACAGGGTACCCACGGGCATACTCTGTTTTTGAACAGAAATTCTGCCATCGAGCGAAATAATTTGCTTTGGGGCGCACTACGCAAACAAGATTCTAGATTTGGTATATCTAATAGAAAAAGTGTTTCGTTGAGGTGTAGTGCTCTATCAAAGCCTAGAGCTGTTGTTTCTGGAGATCTGAGCAGTTCAGTAGATGAGCAACCAACATTGATTGAAAAGCCTGTTCAAGAGGTTCTTCATTTTTATCGCATTCCATTGCTTCAGGATAGTGCTACTACTGAGCTTCTCAAGTCAGTTCAAACAAAGATTTCGAACCAGATTGTTGGTTTGAGAACAGAACAATGTTTTAATATAGGTCTTGATTCAAGGATTTCGAATGAGAAGCTCGGAGTTTTGAAATGGCTTCTTCAAGAAACATATGAGCCGGAGAATTTGGACAGTGAGAGTTTTCTCAAGAAGGAGAAGCAACGAGGATTGAATGCTGTGTTAATTGAGGTTGGCCCTAAATTGTCATTTACTACTGCATGGTCTGCTAATGCTGTATCCATATGTCGGGCGTGTGGGTTAGCAGAGGTGACTCGCGTAGAGAGATCGAGAAGATACTTGTTGTTCAGTAAAGGTCACTGCAAGAGAATCAAATTAATGATTTGCGGCAGTGGTTCATGATCGGATGACTGAGTGTGTTTATTCTGAGAAGCTGACATCATTTGAGACAAGTGAGGTCCCTGAGGAAGTAAAATATGTGCTTGTCATGGAGAAGGGCCGGAAGGCATTGGAGGAAATCAATCAGGAGATGGGTCTAGCAATTGATGAGCAGGATTTGCAGTATTACACCCGGCTTTTTAGGGAAGGCATTAAGCGGAATCCAACAACTGTTGAATTGTTTGATATTGCACAATCTAACAGTGAGCACAGCAGGCACTGGTTTTTAATGGGAAGATACTTATTGATGGACTACCTATGGATAGGACTCTCATGCAGATTGTGAAGAGCACCTTGCAGGAAAACCCAAACAATTCTGTTATTGGCTTCAAGGATAACTCAAGCGCAATCAATGGCTTCCCGGTTAAGCAGTTGCGACCAGTTCTGCCTGGTTCAACATGTCCATTAAGGACAAGTACTCGTGACCTTGACATTCTATTTACTGCAGAGACCCATAATTTCCCATGTGCAGTGGCACCTTACCCTGGTGCAGGGGGTTGAATCAGGGATACACATGCAATGGGAAGGGGGTCATTTGTTGTGGCATCTACAGCTGGTTACTGTGTTGGGAATCTCAACATAGAGGGGTATTATGCTCCTTGGGAAGATCCATCCTTCACATATCCATCAAACTTGGCTTCCCCTCTTCAAATCCTTATTGATGCTAGCAATGGTGCATTGGACTACAGAAACAAATTTGGAGAGCCTTTGATTCAGGGTTATACTCAAACATTTGGAATGAGACTCCCTAGTGGGGAAAGGCGGGAATGGTTGAAACCAATCATGTTTAGTGCAGGCATTGCGCAGATTGATCACTTCCATATATCAAAAGGTGAGCCTGAGATTGGAATGTTGGTCGTGAAGATTGGAGGTCCTGCATATCATATTGAAATGGGAGGTGGAGCAGCGTCTAACATGGTTAGTGGGCAGAATGATGCAGATCTTGATTTTAATGCTGTACAACGTGGAGATGCTGAGATGGCACAGAAATTGTATCATGTAGTTCGTGCTTGCATTGAATGGGGAAAAAGAACCCAATCATCAGCATTCATGATCAGGGAGCTGGTGGGAATTGTAATGTTGTCAAGGAAATCATATACCCAAAGGGTGCTGAGATTGATATCCAGGCAGTTGTAGTTGGTGATCACACTATGTCCATTTTAGAGATATGAGGTGCAGAATATCAGGAGCAAGATGCAATCTTGGTGAAACCTGAAAGCCGCAATATGTTACAATCAATCTGTGAAAGAGAGAGGGTCTTGATGGCTGTTATTGGAGCCATTAGCGGAGAAGGTCGTATTGTTTTAGTTGATAGCTTAGTTGTTCAACATTGTCATTCAAGTGGACTCCCTCCTCCTCCTGCTGTAGATCTTGAGCTTGAGAGAGTACTTGGAGACATGCCTCAAAAAACCTTTGAATTCCATCGGGTGGATCAGGCTCGAGAGCCACTCAATATTGCTCCTGGGATTGCATTGATGGATTCTTTGAAGAGGGTTTTAAGACTTCCATCTGTCTGTTCGAAACGCTTCTTAACAACAAAGGTGGATAGGTGTGTGACAGGACTTGTAGCTCAGCAGCAAACTGTTGGTCCCTTGCAAATTACTCTTGCAGATGTTGCAGTCATTGCTCAAACTTATACCGACTTGACAGGAGGAGCATGCGCCATAGGTGAACAGCCAATCAAGGGTTTGCTGAATCCAAAAGCAATGGCAAGGTTAGCTGTTGGAGAAGCACTAACAAATCTTGTGTGGGCAAAGGTTACTTCTCTTTCTGATGTTAAAGCGAGTGGGAATTGGATGTATGCTGCCAAGCTTGATGGAGAAGGAGCAGTGATGTATGATGCTGCTACAGCTCTTTCGGAAGCTATGATAGAACTTGGAATTGCAATTGATGGGGGAAAGGACAGCCTTTCCATGGCAGCCCATGCAGGTGGAGAGGTTGTTAAGGCTCCTGGAAATCTTGTAATTAGTGTCTATGTCACGTGTCCTGACATAACCAAGACAGTGACTCCTGATTTGAAACTAGGAGATGATGGTGTTTTGCTTCACATTGATTTGGCAAAGGGGAAATGACGGTTAGGTGGATCTGCTCTTGCCCAGGTTTTTGACCATATTGGGAATGAGTCTCCTGATCTTGAAGACATTCCTTTCCTTAAAAGAGTATTTGAGACTGTTCAGGACCTTATAGCAGATGAACTTGGCTCTGCTGGTCATGATATCAGTGATGGTGTGTTGTTGGTGTGTGCCCTGGAGATGGCATTTTCGGGGAATTATGGCATTAACTTGGACTTGAATTCAGAAGGTAATAGCCTCTTACAGGCACTATTTGCAGAAGAGCTTGGTCTTATTCTGGAGGTAAGCAAGAGGAACATGGATGCTGTATCTAAAAAACTCCATGATGCAGGTGTTTCTGCTGAGACCATTGGACAAGTAACCAGCTCACGTTCCATTGAAATAAAGGTTGATGGGGAAACTCATTTGAGTGAAAAAACTTCTCTGCTTAGAGATATGTGGGAGGAAACCAGTTTTGAGCTGGAAAAGTTCCAAAGATTGGCTTCTTGTGTGGAATCAGAGAAAGCAGGGTTGAAGTTAAGGCTTGAACCTTCATGGTAATTGTCCTTGACTCCCTCCTCTACAGATGAGATATATATGACTGCAACTTCAAAACCGAAAGTAGCTGTTATTGGAGAGGAAGGCAGCAATGGAGACAGAGAAATGTCTGCAGCATTTTACGCTGTGGGTTTTGAGCCATGGGATGTTACAATTTCAGATCTTCTTAATGGAGCCGTTTCTCTGGATGAGTTCCATGGAATCGTGTTCGTTGGAGGTTTTAGTTATGCTGATGTTCTTGATTCTGCGAAAGGTTGGTCTGCTTCCATACGGTTCAATCAACCTCTTCTAAATCAATTTCAGGAGTTTTACAAATGTCCAGACACATTCAGTCTTGGTGTCTCTACTGGGATGGATTCCAGGGCCTCAAGTTGGGGGTGTGCATGGCGCTGGTGGTGATCCATCACAGCCGAGGCTTATTCACAATGAGTCTGGTCGGTTTGAATGCTGCTTTACAAATGTGACGATAAGGGAATCACCTGCTATGATGTTTAAAGGAATGGAAGGCAGCACATTTGGTGTGTGGGCTGCCCATGGTGAAGGGAGAGCATATTTCCCAGATGATCGTGTTCTGCATTTAGATTTGGCTCCACTTAGATATTGTGATGATGATGGGAATCCTACGGAAGTTTACCCTTTTAATGTGAATGGTTCTCCCTTAGGAGTGGCAGCAATTTGTTCACCTGATGGAAGGCATCTTGCCATGATGCCTCATCCAGAGCGTTGCTTCTTAATGTGGCAGTTCCCTTGGTACCTGAAGGACTGGGCTGTGGACAAAAAAGGCGCTAGCCCATGGCTAAAGATGTTCCAAAATGCCAGAGAATGGTGTTCGTGAGATGGATTAGTATGGTTTCCTGCCTTTAGGTTCTTGCTGATTCATTTCTGTTCTGATGTATGGTGTGTTTGGCGCCAGGAGATGGAGAGCCCTGATTATTACATACACAAGGTCAGTAGAAAATTACTATTGAGTTGTATTTTGCTTTCTGATTGAGGCCAATTTCAGAAGACGTCCTAGGTGTTCATTTCTTTTGATAATTTTATTTGCCAGAATAACATTGAAGGATGAGTGGAAACTGGGCATCAAAATTTTTAACATTATCATGTCGTTGCCCTCAGTTTTGGTTTGACTTCACTTGTAGCATCATTTGTAGCCTACCTTATAATATACGAGATCTTCTCTACTTATGAATTTTATATATATATATATATATAATATACGAGATCTTCTCTGCTTATGAATTTTTTTTATATATATATATCTGGCCACCTTTGATATAATATGGTTGAACTAAGTTCTCTGTTGTTGTGACTGCATCAATGTAAAGTAATAACTACCCTTCTATTGATTATTATGTCATTGCAGAACAATTCTCCTTTTGGTCAATAGTAAGCTCTAACAAAACCAGACGAGAAATTATCTTGGCTGAAATAGAGTAAAATTTTCTGGGATGGATGATCTGACAAGTTATTTATAGAAGGTAAGTAAGGACACTTGCGGAAGCTCAACTGAAGCTATAACATGCCCGCATCTTCATCTTGAAAATCATGGTTTATCTACATAATTAATATAACGAAAAGGATATAACAATGCTTTTCTTCATGTGAAAGCCGATGGAGTTCTTGTACCGCAGAAGCTCGCCAGCTACTGCTAGAGCTACTCTTGCTACCAAGTTGGACACTGTAAATTTGTGACATTGCCATCAGTTTCAAACCATGGATAATATGCAAAATTCTCTTGTTCCATTCCATCAAGGATTCCCAGTGAATCATTTGGGCTAGATTCAGTATGAAGGTTTTGTTCTTCCCAGCCCTGCAAGGAAGTGAGCTCTGCGTTAATTTGGCCACCAAAAGTTTGGCTAACGTTTATGTTTCCTGCATGGTTTAGCAGCAGTTGATCAGCCTGCTGATTCTGATAGCAAAGTGTGTTCATGGCATCAAGATGTGGAGGAAAATATGACTGACTACAAGCTTCAATATTAGGTGCTTGAGAACTTCTACCGCAAACAACTTCAACCAAGTGATTAACCATATGATTCTCGAGAATCTCTATTTCTTCTTGTAAGTTGGCAACCTGCAAGGAAACATAAGTAGACTATCAGAGCTCATTTTCGCGTTAAACTCATTTGATAATATCATGAGTTAAACTAGAACGACAGCATGGAAACAGGAAACCTGTTGCTGTAGTGCGAAGATGTGAGCAACACAGCCATAGATAGGATCCCTCAAGCGTGCCAACGCCTCATAGGTTACGGTGATTGCAGCATCACTTCTGTTGTGAACTGGTAGGTGTAGTAATAGCTTTGAGACATTGCTTGCACCAAACACTTTGTGCACTGCTGCAAAATGAGTTGCAGCCTGGTCATAACAGAAGTGAGGAGCAAAAATGCAATCACTTGTGCACCTTCTTCTCAGGAATTTGCAAGCTCCACATGAAGGGCCAAGCCCTGTCATTGTCCTAAGCTTTTACTTAATCTGTGTGAATGATATATTTCACTGGTACTAAAGCCTTGGATTGGTTTGTTTTGGATAAGAGAGAAAATTTTCACTCTTTTATAACAATAACATAAGAGAGAAAATTTTTACTCTCTTAAAACAATAACACGCAAGGGTTAGGAGTACTTTTTACTGTAGCATGGAACATTTCTCGCTTTAGTTAAAAAGTTGGTTTCTTTTGGGTCTCCTTTGTGGCCTACATGGCCATTCTCAAATTTGGTAAGCTTTCTTAATTTATTTATGACTGAAAAGGTTTTTTTTTTTGGTACGAAGATTCTTCACTAATAAAACTGTTGATGGAAAGAGATAATCATCATTATCATGCGCTGGGCTCTAAAAATGAGATATGTTTTCCTCAATTAGTATATTTGGAGTTGACCCTGTTATCAAGTAGACAAGTACAATGGACATTTCTCCCTTTATTTGGAAAAAAAAGTTCATTTTGCCTCAAGAAAATGCTTCTAAACTTATAAATCGAAATAACAAGCTGTCTTTTCCTTTGTATATTTTCACTTTTTGCATAGTTTTTTAAAATTGTGGCAGTAGATCATTCATCCATTCCGTATTGGTCTAAACAAAAATGTTGAAATATCATTTATGTATCATATAATTTTATTTATACACTAAAAGCCAACCAAACTTGAACATATTCTATGAGTGAGCGTCGATGATGATCTTCTGCTTGATATGTCTCTCTGATCATCTACTGTGTGTAAACTTACTGGATTGTAGATTAGTTCCCCATTCTCTTTGGTTCAGTGTATGGCTGCTGCTATTGTGAATCCAGGTGCCGTAGTTGCATGAAGGAATAATAATGACGAATTTGCAGAAAGTTGCAGAGATTGGTGCATTACGGTTCAGAACTTTCTCTTTTAGCTAATGAAAACAAACATATATGTTGTTTTACATGCAAACTCTAGAGCTTAAAGACTGGACAATAGACTGCATGACTCACGTCGGCTATTTGTCTGTGTCTGCGATAATTCCCTGGAATTATGCAATTTTTTAATCCTATATTAGCTTGGTTGTGGTAATTTTCTCCATTATTAAGCATATTTTATTCTTGCACTTAATCAGGGTGTGCTGTTGGCCACTTCAGAAATGGTAATAAAAGGCTTCAAACAGGAGTCGGAGTCATTCAATTCCCTGGAAAGCTAAAAGCAGAAGCTCACATTCACATCAGCCACAGTTGGTAGATGCTTAAAATTTTGCTCATATTTGTTCGTGGCTGTAGAAGTGGGACTTTGCAAAGTGAAAGAGAAAGAGTCGGGAGAGGGAGGGGGAGGCAAGGTGGTGCCCTTGCATTGACATGAACATGGTAATTCCCGCTTTGTGTCTTGTCAGAAACTGTGTAATCTTTTGTTTTTAAATGAAATTTATTATCATCTTTTCGGCTGAGAGTTTAACGATAAAAGTATATTTCTTTATCATGGATCAATTATCATCTTTCTTCCATTAACATCTCTAAAATGCTAGGGCTTCTGTAGCTTGCTAGTTCCTGCCATGGTGTTCCCATGTTCCTCCTGTTGATACCATGGTTTCAACAGAAACCAAATCCATGGCTTATACCTAGTTTCTCATCCATTCATTAACCCTTCTGTTTAACTTTCTTTTCTTAAAAAATCGACAATTTTACTCGTAAATATCTCTCACAGAATGCTTTTAAATACAATCTTGTAACCGTAAACATTTGGTATTTACAGTGCATACATTTGCATAATCCTTCATTTCATTTTTCAAATCAACCAAGGTTATAATGATTAGTCACAAGCATTGTGTTACATGGGGCCTAGCTTTTACAGTTCCCACTGCCTTGGGCCAAATTTGGGCAGCCCACTGAATCTCATGTGCTTGGTTTCTGTGATGTACGTGACACAGGCTGCAATCAAGTAATAAGCCGAAAGGTCCAATTCTGTGCGACAATGTTTTTAATAGTTATTATGAATTAAAAGAAGATAATGGTTAGGAAATTATTCTTGCTTCTGAATGGGACTAAGAGATTAGATAACGTGTTAATTGGACCACAAGTACCACATTTGGACAAACCATAGCTGGCCTCTAACTTTTCTACTACAAATTATGCAAAATCAACAACAATTTTGCACCTCAAGTGTCAATTTTTCGTTCTTAACTTTCTATAGAGATTCCACAAAATTTTATGACAAAAATAGTTTCCAAATCAAGCTTTTGTGTGTGGGGTATCAAAATACTTAGAATTTAAGTGGCAAAGAAACACAGTACCCACGAAGAATTTAAGTGGCAAAGAAACACAGGACCCACGAAGGATTGAGGACAAGGTAGCAAAGCAACTGTTCGATCGCCAAGTGTCAGCCATGCAATCTTGATTGTGTGGCTGTTAATAACAGATAAACCAAAGTTCAAGATTGGTAGATTTTGGTACACTCAAGATTGGTAGATTTTGGTACACTCAAAAAAACGGCTATAAGTTTTCCCCCTACTCTTAACTTTCCATCTCGAAAGACCAGACTACTCTACATTGCTTTGCCTTGCCTTGGTCTGCATCGCAGGGCAACTGTCTAGCTACTTTTGATCCTAGCCCTCCACTCTTATTGACTTAATGGCTGCTGCTGTCTCCACTATTGGTACTGTCAACAGAGCACCGGTACTCTTATCTTTTTCCCGCCACTTTTCTGGCCTTGCTTGTTTGTTTATCACTATATATGTTCGTGGAGATCTTTAGCTACTTTGTTTTCTATGTCCTAATTTATTGTAGCTTCATGTGTTACTGGTTAGTTCAAGTTAACAGTCTCCATGTTGTGTCGTTTGTTATAGTTAATTTGTGCATGCTTTCTATATGGAAATTGCCTATGCTCTTTTATGCTTAATTGCATGTTATACGTATGCATGTACATACATGTTTGTATGTACGTATTGTATCTTAGTAGCTAGGCTTAGAGTACGAAGAAATAGAGATGGTCTTTCTGTTTGATGGTCAACATATGAAGACCTTAGTTTAACTTGTGCCGATTTATGTGGCTTAATTAATTTCCATCTCATGATTTTGTTTGAACTCAATTTAGAAAATCTGATGTTAGTTGATTGGTTTGAGCCTAAGTACGTATATACCTTAGTAATATTTGCTTGTATAAACATGTATGTATGCATCTGTATGATTTATTCGTACGTAGACGTGTGTGTTTTTGCGTCTAGTCTTAGTAGGAGTAGCTTAATTTGTCTAGATGATCAGTATTTACCATACAATACAAATTTGCAAGTTTTGACTTTATTCACTTTGGGGGATCTGTTAATTCTTCAATACTAAAAAGTGATATTGGTATTGTTTTGATGCAGCTGAGCTTGAATGGCACTGGTGCTGGTTCGTCTGCTCCAAGCTCAGCCTTCTTGGGCACCAACTTGAAGAAGGTGGCCTCAAAATTCGCCAACACCAAGGTCTCTTCTGGAAACTTCAAGATTGTTGCTGAATATGACGAGGAGAAACAGACCGAGAAGGACAAATGGCAAGGGCTTGCTTACGACGAATCTGATGACCAACAAGACATCACCAGAGGAAAGGGTAAGGTGGACTCTCTCTTCCAAGCTCCCATGGGAACCGGAACTCACTACGCTGTCATGAGTTCTTATGACTACATCAGCCAAGGTCTTCGCACGTAAGTATGCATAATCTTGAGATATGATTCTTTGTTTCCACTGTAAATTGATTGTTGTAATAAAACTGGTTTTGATCATGGATTGGAAATGATGTTTTAGATACAACTTGGACAACATAATGGATGGTTTCTACATTGCCCCTGGTTTCATGGACAAGCTTGTTGTTCACATCAGCAAGAACTACATGAATCTGCCCAACATCAAGGTATATTTATAGCTGATTTTCCTCATAGTTTCTTTGTTATCAAGTTTTTAGTTAACTTTCAAAATTTGCATTTTTGCAGGTTCCTCTTATCTTGGGTATTTGGGGAGGCAAAGGGCAAGGAAAATCGTTCCAGTGCGAGCTTGTCTTCGCCAAGATGGGCATTAAGTGAGCGCAATTTTGCTTGTCAACTTTTTCTTTTTGAGGACATGCGTGTTTGATGCTTACTCTATGATGTTATGGTGTTATTTTCAGCCCCATCATGATGAGTGCTGGAGAATTGGAAAGCGGAAACGCAGGAGAACCAGCCAAGCTTATCAGGCAAAGGTACCGTGAGGCAGCAGACATAATCAAGAAGGGAAAAATGTGCTGCCTCTTCATCAACGATCTTGATGCAGGAGCAGGTCGTCTAGGTGGAACTACTCAATACACTGTTAACAACCAAATGGTGAACGCTACTCTCATGAACATTGCTGATAACCCAACAAATGTCCAGCTCCCTGGTATGTACAACAAGGAGGAAAACCCCCGTGTCCCAATCATTGTCACTGGTAACGATTTCTCCACATTGTATGCTCCTCTTATCCGTGATGGTCGTATGGAGAAATTCTACTGGGCACCTACCAGGGAAGACCGTATTGGTGTCTGCAAGGGAATTTTCAAGAGTGACAATGTTGCCGATGAGGACATTGTCAAGCTTGTTGACACCTTCCCTGGCCAATCCATTGGTAATTTTCCTGCTTTAACTCTATCAATCCAACCTAAATTAAATTTTCATCTAGTTAGCCTACATGATTGCCACTATCCTTATCCTGTGCTATTGCAGATTTCTTCGGAGCCCTGAGGGCCAGAGTTTACGATGATGAAGTAAGGAAGTGGATTTCCGGTATTGGTGTTGAGGGCGTCGGAAAGAAGCTCGTGAACTCAAAGGAAGGACCCCCAACTTTCGAGCAACCCAAAATGACAATCGAAAAGCTCATGGAGTACGGAAACATGCTTGTCCAAGAGCAAGAGAATGTGAAGAGAGTCCAATTGGCTGACAAGTACTTGAACGAGGCTGCTCTGGGTGAAGAAAATGAAGATGCTATTAAGAGTGGATCCTTTTACGGTTAGCCCCCTTGATCCTGGCTAAGAGGCCTTAATGGGAGGTTTGCAACTGGCTTCTAGCAAATTTCGAGTACTTGTACCCTAATTTAGATCAGATAAGAGTTAACTCGCCAGACCTTTTTTTTTTTGCTTTTGCAGGCAAAGCTGCCCAGCAAATGAATGTTCCTGTTCCTGAAGGTTGTACTGATCCTAACGCATCAAACTTTGATCCTACTGCTAGAAGTGATGATGGTACCTGCCTGTACACATTGTAGGCCTTTTTTTCTAGGTATTGAGGTTGGGGGGAGAAGCACTAGCTTAGAATATGAGGCCGTCTAAGAATTATTGTTGTCTTGTTTTAGTTGATGGGAATCCTGTAATTTTGTGTTATATTTCACTCTCTGTTCAGTCTTAAAAAGTGTTTTCTTTTCCCTCACCGTCTTCTTCAATTTGTTGAGTATCTTGTTTTGCATTCAAATGGTCGTCTCTTGTTCATGGTTTACATGATTTGTATTTACAGTAGCTTTTGCTTCCAACTAGAATCAATTTGTAGACCGGCCCACCCCATACCCACAGCAAAGGGCTAAGACCCAACTTTACTTTTCCCTTTTCCTTTGAGCTAGTATTAAGGTTGTCCCATTGCTTGCGATACAGCTTCTGTGAAAAGTGCTTTTGTTCAACTGCGCTTCTCACAAAAATACTTGACTGCATCATCCACGTGTAGACGATCTTTTATAAAAACATTCAAAGGCGTTTGTATATGTTAGCAAGGTGGTTTTACCAACGAAACACCAAAAGAAATGTGTTGTTAATTATCTAAAAGTGCTTTCGGCCGTGTTAGAAGCACTTGGAAATCGACGTTTCGCATATTGGGTTAGCCCATTCGTCATCGCGTGATTCATTTTTCCCATCAACATAATTTTCTACATTGGAATTTAGTCCAACTTCTTCAATGAACTTGACTTCCATCCCACGTAATGCAAAATGATTTGCTTGGAGGTGGTGTGAAGATATGGCAATCCATTATGTCTATTGACTTAATTCTTGCCGGGAATGAGAATTAGAATTACAGGATTAGCCCAAAAGTTTGTTCATATTGGGGCATCACTTACACGTGCTGCCCCAAATGTGTTTATACGAGACAATAATTAAATTATTGTCTTAATAATCAGCCCCACATGAGATCGATCACTAATTATGAGACAAAACCCATTATTCGATCTAATCCATGTTGACTCTAATTAAGAAAATTAAAAATGATTTTTGTTGGTAAAGGAAGACAAATTTGATGGTTTACCAAACTCCACCCACTCCCTTCTCAACTGTTGCTGACCTTTTAATGTTAATTAATCTTTCTTAGTGCCACACCGCTAACTTGAGAAATTCGTCGTCAAGCCTTTTAACCATATTTTCAATCGCCACGTTTTCTTTGGTGCAAACGTAAAAGTATGCACTAAAACCGAGGTAAGAATCACAATCCCCAGTTATTTCTTCATTACTTTAATTATCACGTGTTAAATGAAACTTTTTTCTTTTTTTCTAAATTTTTGTGCAATTAACACGTGGAGTGGATTAAGCTTGGGATAATTCATATAATAATAATAATAATAATACTTATTATAGATAACATGTTGCATGTTTTAATCACGATATTATATGTATCAACGTAGCTAAGGAAATTATTTTTCAAGAATTAGAGTAGAAGATTGTGGAGGTTTTTTTTCTCGCCTCAAGAATTAAATTGGAACGTGGTTAGGCTGGTTTCGCCGTCTTGGTGGACCGGAGCGGAACGGCTGACCCATATGTAAGACAACGAATGGGATGGGCGGCTATGTCAGTGCTTACGTGTCCGATAATCTTGACCGTGTCATCCGTGAACGTCATCAGTTGTTTGCAGCATTTACCTGCGGCTTCATGCTCCTTTCCCTTCCGACCAACCGACGCGTGCACGAGACTGTAGAAGACATGCGACACAGAAGAAGAAATGAGGAGAGAGAGAGACAACAAAGATTTTGACATACCTCGAAAACGCGTCATGTCGTTTCGAGTGGACGGTAATCAAAATTCAAAAGCAAAACGCATGTTCCATGCGTTTCTCTTCACTGCTCACTAAAACACAATGTGTAAAGTAATGGGTTCTTCCACAATTTGCAGTGTCATTTACGTATTACGAGTTCTTACGGTACTTCAACGGATGATCTTATTCAACGATGACGATTGATCTTTGACTCAAAAGTGTTCTGATCTGAATACTAGTATGGACGACTTTAATTTGTTGGGTGTTTAAACTAGCTTTTGAAGTTGTGGAGCCTTCTCCCCTTTATATTAAAGGCAACTACAAAACAGCAGCTGAAAGAATTATTTAAGAATTCAGTTTCAAGCTTCCTGCTTTTCCAATTAATTACCTTGCTCATCCACAGATTCAAGCTGGTGGGGGAGGCTAAAGTGGACTCCATAAGTTGCCTTCAATCATAATCTGTAATCTCCATTGACATCCTTTACTTTCTACTCTCTTCCCTTCATGTTTCCTCCTCCTTAAACCCGATTAAAAATCAGTGCTTTAAAAAATGTAACAGAATCCATTTTGCAGAACCAACGTAGCTTCATATTCTGCTGTACAAACCCAAAAATCTTTCATTTCTCTTCAATGGAAGAAAAGCTCAGGGTTTTCTTGTTTGTTTTCCTTTTTCTTTCAAGCCCAGTTTTTTCTCAGCTCGATGAGTTCTTTTTCAGTGGATTCCAGGATGCAACCAACATGAGCTTAAATGGGGTTGCAGAGATTGAAGAAAATGGCATACTTAAGTTAACAAACACAGAACTTAGGGTTCTTGGGCATGCTTTTTACTCTTCTCCAATCATGTTCAAGAACTCAACTCACAACAAGTCTTCATCTTTCTCTACTTGTTTTGCTTTTGTCATAGTCCCTGAGTATGCAGAGCTTGGCGGCCATGGCCTGGCTTTCACACTCTCTCCTACAAAAGAGCTTCCAGGCGCTCTTCCAAGCCAGTATCTAGGCTTGCTCAATGCAAGCGATATGGGGAATTTAACCAACCACATATTCGCTGTTGAATTTGATACTGTTCAAGATTTTGAGTTTGGTGATCAGAATGATAATCATGTTGGCATTGATATCAATAGTTTGAAGTCTAATGCTTCAGCCCCAGCACAATATTTTCTTGAAAACTCGACGAAAGAAGAGTTGAATCTGAAGAGTGGCAAGGTTATTCAAGCCTGGATCGACTATGACTCGGCAAAGAATCTATTAGATGTGAGGCTTTCACCTTCTTCTGAGAAACCAAAAGCACCAATTTTGTCCTTTGATGTGGATATGTCATCAATTCTAAACGACACTATGTATGTTGGATTTTCCTCATCAACAGGTTTACTTGCAAGCTCACACTATATTTTGGGATGGAGTTTTAACAAGAGTGGACAAGCTAAATCTTTGTCCCTTTCTTCTCTTCCTTCTCTTCCTGGGCCGAAAAAGAATCATACAGCTTCAATTGTGGCGGTTTCAGTTTCTGCTTTCTGTGTGATGTTCTTGGTTATTGCAATAGCTTGTTATCTTATCAAGAAAATCAAGAACGCAGATGTTATTGAAGAGTGGGAACTTGATGTTGGTCCTCATAGATTCTCTTACGAAGAACTCAAGAAAGCAACAAGAGGTTTTAGAGACAAAGAGCTTCTTGGTTTTGGTGGATTTGGCAGAGTTTATAAAGGAACTCTACCAAATTCTAATACTCAAGTGGCTGTCAAGCAAATTTCTCATGAATCAAAACAAGGTCTGAGAGAATTTGCAACTGAGATTGCAAGTATTGGTCGTCTTCGTCACAGAAATCTTGTCCAGCTGCTAGGATGGTGTCGCCGGAGAGGTGATTTATTACTTGTCTATGATTTTATGCCTAATGGTAGCTTAGACAAGTATCTATTTGATGAACCAAAAGCTATTCTCACTTGGGAACAGAGGTTCAATATTATCAAAGGTGTAGCTTCAGGTCTTTTGTATTTGCACGAAGAGTGGGAACAAACTGTGATTCACAGAGACATTAAAGCAGCTAACGTTTTGTTAGACTCTGATTTAAATGGAAGATTGGGCGATTTTGGTCTTGCTAAGTTATATGAACATGGCTCAAATCCAAGCACCACAAGAGTTGTAGGAACATTGGGATACTTGGCCCCCGAGCTCACACGCACTGGGAAACCTACAAGCAGCTCAGATGTATTTGCATTTGGTGGTCTTTTGCTTGAAGTTGTTTGTGGGAGAAGACCTATTGAGCCTAAGGCTTTGCCTGAAAAACTCATATTAGTTGACTGGGTTTGGGACAGATGGAAAGTTGGTGCAATTCTTGATGTAGTGGATCCAAGATTGAATGGTGAATTTGATGAGATTGAGGCATTAGTTTTGTTGAAATTGGGGCTAATGTGTTCTAACAATGCGGCTGAAGCTCGGCCAACGATGAGGCAGGTGGTGAGATATTTGGAAGGGGAGATAGCGTTGCCTCAGGTGGTTCCAGCTCCTGATGCCTATGATGGTGGAAAAGATAATAATGCTGGTGGTGGGAGTAATGATCACGAGTTCGAAGATTTTGTTCATTCATATCCTAATTCTTCATTTCTTCAGAGAGTGAGTAATTGGTCATCCCCTTGTGACGATGGAGATGTTGATGTGGAAGCAGGCTCATCTTCAACACTTTCAGGTAGAGGTGATGTTAGGTAGCCATGGTTAGGGACAGTTTTTCCTATCTCCATCTTTTTACCCGTTTTCAGATTTTTAGTTTCTCACCATATGGGTATTACTACTTCTGTACCAATGTAAATGTATCAAATACCTCTGTGTCTTGTTTTGTTGTTTGTACACTTACTAGAAGTTTCTCCTCTGCTTCTCTCCCATTAGTTCTGTTAAATTTTGGTTTCATAGTATTTTAAGATGTGCACATTAAGCTTGATTTTCATAGTAAGCAAATCAATCAAGGATTAGAGACAAAGATGCCAACCATTGAAGTAGGTAACACTGAATCATATTGCTTTTGTGCTACGAATCGTTCTCTCTGTATGCACTTGTACAAGTTTAGCACTATCGTAATACAAGTCCAGAACAGAATTCTTCCACTAAATGATATTGGCATTCCATTGAAGACAAAACACTTGCTAACCGTAAAGTTGATCTCACATTCTCATCGTTCACCTTCTTTTTCAACAATAATTCTTGCCGGAAAGGAAAAAAAGAAGAGCATCTATCATGACAACTCTGTTAGATGATAATTATTGGTTGGTGGAACTGCAAATATGTCTACAAAGCCTAAAATTGACAAGAATACATGCAAATTATAGGGCAACAATATGTAGTGGCAGGCAGATGAGTGCCCTAAAAGAATTTCTCATATTCAATATCACCGTGGTAGCAGAAACATGTGGAAGAGAAACATGATTTCTTTATTTAGTGGATTTCGTCATGTTCATGATTCCGTATAGGCCAGTGAATGGAATATGCCGGAGCTGATCATCCCAGATTCTTCTCAAACAGCAAAGAAACAACAGTTTGGCAATTGGCAACCCTCGACTAAAATTGCCTAGCCTGCCCAGCTTTTTGTAATGACCAAAAGTACTCGCATGAAAATAAGTTTTTCTCCCTTCAAGCATCAGTAATCAAGAATGAAGGCTGTTGCTTTCAAACTGGCTACAACATATAAATTATGAAATAATCAAGAATGTGAACATAATTTCATCATGAAGGCTGGATAGCTCAAATAGGTCTCCCTGCCATGCACAGAAATCATTGATGAAGAATAATTCTTCGCAGCAGACCTCAAGTGGTGCCTTATTTCCAATGCAATCAAATAATTTCAAATGAAATCGAACATATTTGTCAACAAGTCACCTAAAAGTTTTATCATGAAAAAAAAAAGATGAGCATTGTCTTGGATTGAGAGGCTTGAATTATTCCCTAAAACAAGCACTATATATACCCAGAATTTGAAATTTTACAATTACATTCTTTTATCCATTGCTTGCTATAATGGCTTCTTCTCTAACATAAAACTACCCATCTGTAGATCGACAGACCAACAAGCAACCAGAGGCTGAGCACCATGATCATACCTTTCTTTGTCTGCTTCATCTAAAAACCTAGAATAGACATAAATTTAAATCTAACTCTAATAACTCCAACCACTACAGAATATTACTAACATAGAAGCATTTGAAGCCCCAACATATGAATCTGCTTTTTAATAATATTCCTACATCTTCCCAGCCACTAAATACAGCATTTTCTATGGTTTTAATTACTATCAAAGATAGACAAATAATTTACTAACACTAAGATTTTCTGATTGATAGAGTGAAGAGACAACATTCATCAACTTATCTCTCCGCATAAAAAGTTTCCCTTCGAGTGTTGACTTCACCAGTTCACTACATTTTTGTCAATGTGTTAGTCCTCCTCACTCTCTTTCACTCTAGTAAAAATCTCATAATCATCAAAACCTGCATATAACCAAAACACAGTTAAGTACACAGTTTTTTCAGCAATACTTTTGACATCCAATGAACTATAATTACCTCCAGCTAACTCTTCAACTTCATCGTATGAGGATTCTAAAGGCATTGTGTTACCAGAGGGTGGATTAACTACCATCCAGTCTGAACTCCCATATTCCTCAAAACACACATCCTTCCCAGAGATCCAGTCTTCAACAGTACTAAGGCTGTCAAATGACATAGGGTCTGTTACTGTAGAATCCTCTTCTTTCTTCTTGCCAAAACTGTTAAAAAGCTAGTTGGTGAAGTAACAATAATGATATTTAAATTGAAATTGTCAAGTACCCTCCACAAAAATATTGAGGGTCCTTAGTTTCTACTTACATTTGTTTCAGTCGCAAGTTATACTGGACAAAAACAAGGTCACTGATTCGCTGTCGCTCTAAGCAGTTCCTTGTATCATATATTTGCTCAAAAGGAATCTGAGTTTGCTTATATCCCATCACACTGCAAGTTTGACTGAGAATACGGGTGGCTAAACGTGCCAAATTTGGGCAACTTCCTCCATATGTTGACCACCATTCAGCTACAACATATATAGCATATTAAAATGTCAGCTAAACTGCAAACTTATCAAAGGGATACAATCATCAAAACAAGGACTGCATCCAACATGGATGCCAGATATGCAAGGTTTTTGACCCTTTGCATGATGGTTCATGCTCAATAGATCTAACAAACAAAAGTTCCCCAACAGGTAATATACAGGCAAAACTCAGGGGATTTTTCTTGGGGTTTAGTCATAAGAATATCCAAGTACAAAAAGATGGAGCTTGCAATTATGTAACTGCTTATAGAAACTTTTCATCTGCCAATAGGTATATGTTTTTTCTGTATTTGTGAGCAAACTTAAGGGATAGCTTCTTTACACCTACCCTTCCCAGCTACAGCATATTTCCAGTAAATTACTTAATACACAGAAGGTTAGTCAGTTATAGTAGCTGAAAATCAGCAGACAAATTAAACAGAATGGACCCTTACCAGGAAGCAAAGTGTCCTTGGCTCTGATTGCCATCTTCCTCCCAAAATCTCCAACAGCATTTTTGTATGAGTTTATCTCTTTGATAATTTTATCCTGCACTTTTGTATCAGGAACCAATTTCTCTATGCAATCAAACATCCCTGACACAATTTCATTGTGTATATCACCTTCGATACTATAAAAAAACTTGGGGTTGAGGAAGAAACCTGCAGCATGAATAGGAAGATGCCACTGTTGTTCCCACCAATGATCTATAATATTCCAGTAGACCATATACTCATCTCTCTTATGTAGTTCTTTCTTAATTGTATCTTTTGCTCGATACATTCCAGCATATACATATCCTATTGCAGGCCTCCTCTCACTAACAACAATTCTCAGAAGCCGCAAAAGGGGATTTGTTAAACGAACAATCAGACCAGAAGAAGACCAAAATGACTGATTACTTACTGTATCTAACATTTCCAGTCCACCAGGTTTTTTTGAATACGGACAATCCATCCACTCCTGCGAAGTAATCATCGCCTGCAAATTATGTTTAAGAGCAATCATTCTTTTCAATGTTGTAAAGTTTGAAGCAGAGCGAGTGATTCCCGGTTCTACAATATCATTGCCAAAAGTATAACTCCTCACCATATTCAAAACCACACTATGATTGTACACAAATCTGGTGATAGCTCTAGCCTGCTCAATAATTGCATTTATCCACTCAAGCTTTGCAAAATCCTCAAGTATCAGATCCAAGCAACGAGCTGCACATGGAGTCCAATAGAGAGTGGGGAATGTAACAGTTAACCTTCTCCCAGCAACAAAATACTGCTGTTCACTACTAGTAATCACTTGCAAAACATTTCTTGCTCCAACTTCTTCCACAACTTGCTTAAGCAACTCGTACAGAGAATCTGAGGAATTCACAATGCCAGATCCATCTACTGACTTCAAAAACACTGTTCCTTCAGGACAATATGCCAAAAAACACAGCAAAGGCCTGCCTGTTGCCGTGCTCCACTGGTCTACTAAAATAGAACAACCAGTCCTTCCCCATGTTGCTGTACATTTTTCAGTATCACTCTTCACCTCTTGAACCGAATTTTTCAGTATCCAACCCCGAATATCATGATATGAAGGAATCACAGCCCCAGATCCTTCTGAAGCAATGGCATCAACCATTGGTTGGAAATAGTCTGAGTTCACAGCATCTAAAGGTGCCCCTATGTCATACAGAAACCTTCCTATAGCCATAAACAAGTGATTATTCACCCTCTTAGCATCTAATGAAACATTTGTCATAACAACAGAATTTGCATTTGTAGAAGAATTTTTCCCTCTCAATCTCTTTCTCCTATCTCCACCAATATTGTCTGTCACTTCTCTGATAACTAACAAACTCGAAGAATTCTCAAGCATATTTGCACGATCCATCATCTGCACACCAGCACTAACATCACCCTGATCAGCAAGCGCATCTACCTCGCTAAAATTTGGGTTATTATTCGTGATTTCTTCAGCAATCTTTTGTTTCTTCTTCTTTTTCATTACAACCCCATCTAAACTTTGTTGCATTGCAAGACGAACATCCAGTGGAACATGCGAACAAGTAGATGCATTACCCTTTTGGCATGCTAAATGTTCCTTAATCCTATGAATCCCACCACCCTTGAATATTTTTCCACAGTACATACACTTCAGCTGTACTTTATCACCATTCTTGAACATTTGGCAGTGCTTCCATGCTGGGTCATGCTTTTGTGGAGTTATGGGTAAAGGTTCCAGTCCAGATGCCATTTCCTCAACCTTTGAAATGCAATTGGCAAAAGAATAGCCGGTTAATGGTAAAACTTGCTAGAGAACCACTTCTGTCTTCTTGTAAGACTCAAATTTTAGCAATTCATCTTGTAAAATGCAAAATAAAAGAGAAAAAATCTCTATGATCATAGCAAATAAATGAAAAAATTTTCTAAGAAAAAAAACGCCACAACAACAATGCTAGTCTTCTGTTACAAAACTAAAGTAATTTAACATGCACTAAGCCAACAAGCTACACTATAAACTTCACAAAATATAATAAATTCCCAAGAAAAAGGTTAAAAAAAAATAAGAATGACAAAAGTATGCATGCTAGAATAACAGCAATTTATTAAACTCCAGTAAATATAGTAACTATCTAAAAACAAAATTTAAAAACAAAAACACAAAACAAATTTCTAAAAACAAAAATAGACACAATAGAAAAATTCGAACTTACTTGTGTTTGCAGTTTCCCTTGTCGAATGTGAGAGAAAAACCGAGTTACAGGGGGTAGGGTGGCATATAAACCGTGATGAGGATAACTGGACGGACCGGTTAGGGCACGGTCCTAGCCGGTTTGGTTAATCATAATGGTTCGAGTTTTACCGGATCATCAATTATGTGGAAAAGTGGACCGGTTTGGTATCGGATCATCCAGTTATGTATGAAGTGGACCGGTCTTAATAAGTGATAAACCGGGAGTCCCGGTTGCCACGGAAACGGTTGTACCTTGAAAAACTAAATAAAATATAATTTAATAAATAAAAAAAACGCTTACCCTAGACCGGCCGTCGTCCGCCGTTTTGAACCGATCAGTTCACTGGTTCGTGACGCTGTGGTTCCAAAACCTTTCTACTACCAGCGTTCTTCTGTTCTTTCTCTTTCCTTCGTTTTCTGGAGAAGCAAACGAAAACTCTGTGTCAGAGAATCTTATCTATTGCAACAGTTAACAATTAATGTATTTTATTGGTTGATAATTGACATAGTTCCTTGAATTTTTGATAGATTGAAGGATTATTGGAGAATTTTCATTAAAATTCGAATTAAAGTTTAAAACTTTTTTAAATCCCAGTTGCTTAGTGAATTAGTTTAAGATGCAATCTTAAGGGCAATCAAATAATCAAGAATTAGAGGTATTCCCCGTTTGTATTCGCAGTGATTAGTGTGTTAATCAAAGGTCCAACTTGCATCTTTGAAAAACCCTACAGAAAGCCTTCTCTTACAGTCATTTTTTTGGAACAGGTTTGTGCATTTCTTTAACATGAAGAATGGAATCTGATGTCATAAAGATGATACAAAGTGGAGGCAAGGTCGTTACGTTGAGTTAATTCTCCTTTTCTTTCAAAAGGGAAATCCACTTGTTTCCTTCAGAAAAGCACTTTTTGGGCAATGAAAATTCCTTTTAGTCAATTTTTTTTATTCCTGTTGGTGAAGATACTCTAAATGAAATACCTCGAGCTCTAATTATAATTTCTCTTTTACTGCAGACGTTTGTGTGCTAATCTGTACATAAATCTCAGTAATTCAACCTTATATTTTGGCGCGGCCGAGCGATAAAGCAGGGAGTTAGTTTGAGTCCTACTACTGGTGGGTTAGAATTGTATTTTTATAAAGTGCTTGATGCAGAGGTGCTTTTATTGTTACCATTGCAGCATGCTGATTCTTGGCATTGCTTAATTCATCAAAGTTAAAGCAATTACAAAGTTCGAATGTAATATGTACAAGCTAAATGAACAACAAAGTTCGAAGGTAATGTGTACAGTGGCCGGTTGATACTGGGATCCAGTTAGAAGACCATTTTTAATTTTCTTTTAAAAAAAATTGTTGGTGAGTAAAAGAAACCTTTTAACTTTCTGCAAAATTCAAAGATTTCTTTGAAATGGACATGGTTTTTTGTTAGTAAACCGTTTTCACACAGCGGTTATAAAAAATTTGAAGTCTTTCTTAATGGGAAAAAAGAAGGAAACACCTGTCTCCCACATGCAGATTCACAGGCTTATACATAGCATGAACCACCAGTTTCCCATCACCAAAATTCAAAACAAATGCCAACTTCTTCGTATCTTTTCTGCTTCTTCTTGTTCTTTCTTTGCTTCTCCTTCACACATGGAATTCAACTGATATTAGTAAACAACTGCAAGGAAAACATATGGCCTGGAATCCTTGGAACTACTGGCCATGAAACTCTCAATGAAGGTGGCTTCCTTCTGTGCAGCGGGGAGCAAGCTGTTCTTGAAGTTCCTGAAAAATGGTCAGGCAGAATCTGGCCAAGACAAGGCTGTTGCTTTGATGAAACAACCCGTAAAGGATCTTGCCAAACTGGAGACTGTGCCGGCCTTTTGCAATGCAAAGGCATAGGTGGTGTTCCCCCAGCAACGTTAGTAGAAATGACTCTTGGGACACAAGAATCTGCCTTGCATTACTATGATGTAAGTTTAGTTGATGGGTTTAACATTCCAGTTTTGATGGCACCGATAGGCGGTGGTGTAGGCTGTGGAGTTGCCGCCTGTGAGGCTGATTTGAACGTTTGTTGCCCTACTAATTTGGTGGTGAAGCGAGGAGGGAAGGTTGTGGGTTGCAAAAGTGCTTGTTTGGCTACAAAAACTGATAGGTATTGTTGCACTGGGGAGTACGCAAATCCAAAAAGTTGCAAGCCTACAATTTTTTCCCGTTTCTTCAAAGCAATTTGTCCCAGGGCTTATGGCTATGCCTATGATGATTCTGCAGGGCTAAAGACTTGCAGAGCACCGCGCTATGTCATTACATTTTGTCCTCCTAATTGATGGAATAATGTATGGCTTCTGATATTGTTTTCAATGCTTGAAACTTGATTTCTTATTATTGGTAATTCCAAGTTTGTAGTTCGGTTGCTGAAATGTTTACGAGAATCACGAACTCGTCTCCTCATTGAGGCTCAACCCACTGATATTTAATGCTTACTGGCATTTACTTTGCATTTTGCATTTTAAGCATTCTCCTGTTGCTCTGCGAACTGATAACCCAGGATCTTGGGGTCACAAAGGCCAACTTATAATTTGATGGGAAGGATATCTACCAAATCGAGTTCTTAAAATATTTTTACAATTTATTCCAAGAAGAATACTTCAATTAATTTGACACTAGATCGAGGTACTTTCAATCAAATATTTAATTTTCCCTGATAGGCATTTGTAGATAGAAAGTCAAAATAGAATATAATCAAGCTGAATCGCCGCCATTGGAATGCCAAAAACAATGGCTGCCAAGAAGTAAATTCCAATGGCCTTCCAGGCGGCCATTCCAATCTATCAGCAATTCCTTCTATCAACTAATATAAATAAGCCTGTGCCAAAGGAATTGGAAACGCGAAAGGATTCAAAAGTTGAGAGTCGATTTGCTCAAGAAGATGAGGGGTTTGGTTGGGGAAAATCTTTACCTGTACCGAGGGTTCAGGAGACTGGGAGGAATGATTCTCAATGTGTGCCTGAACGACATGTACAAGAACACAAGAACAGGCCAGTAGATCAGTCTGGGTTCTCTCCGGCGTCATCCGAAATACTAGTCATAAACTTCACCTTGCTGGCAAATGGAGATGAAGATGAACTAGGAAAAATAGACACTGCTTGCAAGGAATGAGTTTTCTTTCAGGTATATTGGAGCTAATGCAACAGTTTCTGATACTTTGTCTGATGGAACATAAACCTGGGTTGTGTTTTTTGCAGATAACAAATCATGGGGTGGAAGAAAAGGTTTCGAATGAAATGAAGGCAGCAGTAGCAGCATTCTTTGAACTACCTTTGGATGAGAAGAAGTATGCAATGGCAGAAAATGATCCCCAAGGATATGGGCCAGGTTATGTAGTCTCTGAGCAGCAAAAGCTCGACGGGTCGATCTCTTCTTCCTAATGACTCTCCCATCTAGGATCAGGAAGTGGAAGCTCTGGCCAGTCACAATCCCTGTTTTCAAGTATGTGTTATCATTCCTCTCTTGGTATATAATGAAGACAAATTCGAGTACTCAGAACAAAGCAGTCACTCATAACTAAACTTATTCATTCCTTATGTTTGTTTTAGGGAAGCTGTAGAGCAATACTCTGCAGAAATACCTAAGGTAACAGCGGGAATATTCCAAGCTGTCATTGTTGACGGGAATGGATGAAGATTGTCTAAGAATGTTACAGGGAGAGATGAAACAAGCCATAAGAATGAATTATTATCCAACTTGTACCAGGCTTGATCTTGTTCTCGGTGTTAGCCCCATCATGGGATCGCTGGTCTCCAAATGAAGCAAGGCGGATGGGTTCCCGTAAAACAGATTCCGGATGCAATCGTCGTAAACATTGGTGACGTCACCGAGGTATTCGATCATCAAAAACGTTACTGCTAATAGCTTTAGAATACCGCAATATTGACATTGATATTCGCTGTTTTGTTGTTTTTCAGTTTTGGAGTAATGGGATATACAAAAGCATTGAACACAGAGCTGTGACGAATGAATTGAGGGCAAGAACCAGTGGCAACATTTGTGTTTCCAAGTGATCAAGTAGAAATCGGACCGGTTGCTAAGGAACGTTGCCCTAGAATATACAGAAATATCAAGAATGTTGATCACGTTTTGCACTCTTTAACAGAGGAAAATGGACGGCAAAGCTCACACTGAGTATCTGAAGATGGAAGACTAATGATTGTTGCCATGTTTGCAGGCTCCGTAGAATAAGTTGCTGGCAGGCATTAAAAATGCCAGATTTCGGGATAAAGGTTCTGGTTGAATGCTGTAAAACCATGAAGAACTAAAATCTGGGTTGCGACGTGCGGCTTTCAATAGTTTCAAGGTTTAATGCCGTCTCAGATCAATGCCATTTATGGTGGATGAGCAAGTGTATTAAGTATATCGTGGAACTGCCAGCATATAATGACCAAACCATAATAAAATAATTAGCACATGATTTTCCAAGACGAGACACAACCATGACAAGGGGGAAAAAGTTCCTTAAACAAAGAGAAAACAATCCATACATTTGGAAAAATTCCAGACTCCCCTAAACTCAAGCTATCTCCGCCTGACAACATTTGTACAGTCACAATTCACTACCTCCTCCCTTTTTACACCCTTAAAACTTGTACGGTAAAATTTTCTCTCCAGGGCACCAGTGTATTCACCATCTGAGCCTCAGCTAGCCTGATTCTAGGTATATCCTCAAACTAACAAATGTACAGTTTTAAGTACAAGCGACAATTTTTATTTTCAATCGGCTCCAACCTATCCAAATAAATAGAAAGAGCCAGTACTAGACATACAAAGAAAAGAAGAAAAAGAGAGGCACTCATACTATCCTCAGTTAGCTGTACAACAACTTTCTTTCCTACGCCATCTATGCCGGATGTGGAGTCATTACGCTTATCCTCCTCTCTGCAAAATAAGCACCTTGTTAGAAAGCTAACAATGCAACAAAGGCAGAGGAATAACATCATCAGATCTTCCCATGTTAGCAGGAAGAAATGTTAAGACAGGAAGCATATTAATCGGACATGGGGAAAAAAATAGACTTAGTGTTATTTTCCGTTAACAACCCCAAAGATCTTTTAGAAATAATAATATATGTATTCTTATGAGCGTGAGTGTATTCGTGCAGACAGGAAAGCCTGAGACATGCATACTTCTAAACCCCTGTGCTTTAGCAGCAAAAGAGTTTCAAAAATTCTTGGAAGCTAGCAAGAATTCAACCTGAAAGTATGATTTCAATATACAGTTGAACAGAAAGTGAGATATCCCTTAATTTTCCTACTCTTGATTCGTGGAATTCAGTGAAGCGCAAACCAGAATGCAAGGAAATTAATTGTTAAAATGCCTGCAGATTGTAAAGCAATTTCCAAACAACAATGATCCACTGAAAAAGAGAAAAACTGGGCATCCTCAGAATTCAGAAATGAGCTTCTACAAGTCCAATGAAGCAAGGAATCCAAACATTGAAAAGCAAGAGAAGATAAATACCCCCAGCTGCAACAAGTTTTTCTACACGAGCAACTATATGCTTCCCGTAAGTATACTTCTTCAGAGCATTCAAGTGAACCTTTATGCGGTTGAGAATCAGCTCAAGTTGCTGATCATCACAAGTTTCCAACACCTTCTGTACAACATAGTTTGCAAACTGATCTTTCATCATCACCTACATATGACAGGAAGAACAAATATCAAAACAAAGATAAAACAGTTTACATGACCAAATAACCAAACTACGACCAGTTAAAAGCATTAGCAGCTAGTTAATACACATTTACTAGGGAAAGGATGGTCAAGGCCTTGAATAACTCAAATTGCAAGTTTACCATTTTCATTATGGTGGCAGCGACTTTCAAACATTACCTATTTCTTGATTGGAATTATATGTTACAGCAAAAGGAACCCACTCAACTTCCCAGACATCCAAAAATCTCTTTACCATGCATGGCTTTTTAACTTACAAGCATGGGAAACTATATCAGTTGATCAAAGACCTCACAGTAAGGCCCATAGAACAACCCCCAGCAGAACCAGTATTTCCGGCATGACTTTTAAGGGGTCTTCTTTCCTTTTTTATTTGTTGGGTTTTGATGAAATTGCACAAACCAAACTCAATAGTTGAAATGAGAAGCTCTAGAAGATCAATCACTAGAAAGTAAAAATAAATCCCACATACTTGTCCATGGTAAATCTATATTTATGAAGATAATTTAAAAGTAAATATATATATAAATATTCATTTAATTTAGTAATGCTGAGCCAATGAAGAATTGGCAAACCTGAAGAGGCTCGTTTTCATCAATGGAACCAAGCATCTCATTCACCAGGGTCTGGCGTTCTGCAGGATTTCCAAAAGTTAAACACTTCTCTATAACATTAGAGGCAAACTTCTGCTGGCTCATTTGAACAATCTGCCCAGTTAATTTCTTAATTATAGCTGAGCGTTCATGTGGTTTTCCGTGTTCCAGTACATGCTGCAACATTTTGCACGAGCAATTAGAAGTGAGGTAACAACTTAAGTTCAAAATAAAATGAGGAGAGGGAAGGAGGTAGCTGACAGAAACACATAGCTACTCTTAAATTTGTGCAAGCACAGGCTGGAAGCGCTTGCATAACAAGAAAAGAAACTGATTAAATGGAAATGTCAGGACATTTATAGGAAAAGTACAAACCAGAAGACTCCTATTTCATACCAACTAATCCACAAATTACATAGTCTAGCAAACCATGGGCAGTGAATTTATTTCCCCCATCAAAAAGTCAGAACAGTTGGAATGAGTAACAGCCACTTATAAATGGACCAATCCAAAAGCTGCAAAGGCGCTAGCAGTAATGCATTCAAGGAAGGCAGTAAGGAAATATATTTTCATCTTGAGAATGCCTATTCTAAAAATAAACAACACATAGCCAAGCAAAGTACTGTAGTGACAAAAATGATATACCATACAAAAAACAGTCATGCCTGGTGGGTTGAAAAGCTTCCAAGGATCACAACAAACCTGTACAACATAATTCCCATATTGGTCTTGTGCCAACATGCAAACTGAGTGCAAAATCTCATCCATCATTAGACGTTGGGTTTTAGCATCAATGCAATGCTCCAGAACTCTCTGCCACATTAAAGTTGTATTATTTTAGCATTTCAAGTGTTAGTTTGATCCTCCCTGATTGCACTATATGAAACAAAAAACAAAGACATATGAAATAAAATAAAATAGTTTCTGGACCTGTACGACACGACATCCATAAGGATGAGTGGACAGGGTAACAACTTGATCATAAAATGTTGATACAATGAACTGGATAGCATCCTCTGGTATACATTCAATACACTTCTGGATAACATGGTTCCCGTTCTGATCACGTACACAGCGCATGATATGACCATCAAGTTCTTTAACCATTTGAGTCTGCTGGTCCAGTTCAACAACTTCTATTGCCTGAATAATCAGATCAAATTGAATTAAATGCAAAAAATAGCTGTGATACAACATTGTGCACAGCAGTACACATTCAATCAGTACCAAGATACTTGTAAGCTCGTCCCTGGAGACAAAACATAAAAATTGTGTATGGATATGCTACACAAGGTAAGAGACACAGGTGCTTGTTTGCAACAAAGATTGCACATGCTATTCATTAGCACTACCATTCCATCCCCTTTTTTTTCCTTTGTTTTGTTTTCAAAGAATTCAGGCATTTGCTTAGGCCAGCTTTGAAATAATTCCTGCTATTTCACCTAAGGCAAATACTACTTTGCCTCTCATCCACATTATTTGAATTTCTGAATACCATCTAAATGAAACTAGAAAGAACTATGTCAATAGTGTGTTCCAATACAAGTTGGTGTAAAAAGGTACAGTATGTTGCAGGATACAGATCATGGACAAACACCCTTGACCAAAATATGCAAGAAAATCTCAACCACAAGTGTCAAAAAGTTGGCTGAGCTAAATAGAGCATACCTTTTGGATTACTCGACAGCCATACATTTGAAGGCTAAGGGTCAGCACATGCCCAGTTAATTGGTCAGCAAGTTCTCTGATTTGGGATGCAGTTCCATGCTCGAAAAACTGAAGATAAATGGGAAATAATAGCCTTGAAGAGTTAATATTCCAAAATTAATTTAGACAATAACTGATACATAATTGAAGATGCAGAAAAATAAAAGATTGAGTTCCCTGAACCAAATCAAATAAACAAATAATCATCATAGAAACTCCATGGCACATCATAGTAATTATTTTTTAAATTCGCCGTACCTTCTGAATCACATAGTTACCAAATACATCAGTCATTAATGAAAGAGCTTGGGGCATGATCTCATGGAAAACCATGCTTTTGTCCTCTGTAGTGGCAGTTTCAAGCTTCTGTTGAATAAACCGGCTTCCATACTGATCAGCACTGTGCACAGATGGTGATAAATGAAGGAATTAGACTTCTGGAAACCTGAGCTCAGAACATTAGATGTTTAATCAGCTAGTATATACCTGAACTCAACAACATGACCCGCAATTTCAGACAATTCAAAACATTTAGTTTTGTTGCTTTTAAATTCATCTAGTAAAGAGGATGCAAAAGTTTCGTCCAAGCTACCACTAGCATCTGAGTGCCAAGGTCCCATGACACCACCTGATAGATTCCTCACCCCAGAAGAAAAACGCATATTGCGTTCACCATGCCTGACAGGACTACCAGATCCAACAGGAGAGTTAGGAAGAAGAGGGCCCCCGGGATATGGCATGCCAAGACCAAATACAGGATTACTGTAGATATTATTGTTTAAGCTACCAGATTTACCGAGATAGGGTACACCATACTGTGATTTTTGAGGTGACAGCAATGTCCCAAGGTAAGCTTTTTGCAGTCCAAGTAAATCCATATATGAATGACCAATGTCCATTGCAGGGTCATTGAGAGCAGCTACCTGTGCTGCAGTATATTCATTAGATCTCAAGTATTGAAGATATAATGGGTCCATCAGAGGCACCTGAAGTGCACTCCCTGCAGCGTGATTCCCCAATCTATTAATATTCTGCAATTCTGCTGCAGCTGCCATTATATTTGGTCCTAAACCCAAACCCACCAATGCTCTTGAGTCCAATTCATTTCCTCCCATTGCAGATGCAGCAGCAGCATTTTCATATAAATGTGGCAGAGTACCACTCCCAAGCTGGCTTCCCATCATGGGTGGTGATGAAGGATTCAATGCAAACCCATTTAAGCTAAAGTTTGAAAATGCAGAATTCATATTGCCTATAACTTGATGGTGAGAAGGTGAACTTCCTCCATCATTTAGAGTTGGGGTAGAGGGTCCTTTTAAGTATGAGTTTGAAGATAACAAAGCGGACTTATGCCCATCGGCAATGAAAGAGGTATTGTTCATATCAATGCCTACTCCACTGCTTTTACCCATATTCAAATAAGATCCTTTAGTTGAATGGGAAGCAGAATGCGTAAGAAGATGCCCAGATTCCGACTTATTCAAGTAGGAATGTTGTTTCATATAACTTGGGTCACTTTGCAGATTGAAGAGGCTATGGCGATCATCAATTTCATGTTGATTTTGAGACCTTGAATGGTTCTCTCGTTCTGCAACACCATCTGTTGACAGATTCAATCCAGACAAAGCAGCTACTAGCTCTGCCGAGTCATTAAAGCTTGCTGAGACACCATTTAATGGGTTTGGACCACTGGCACTTCTTTTATCCATAGAGCTAGCCCTCCCCCCTCCAACAGGCGGAATGCGTGGACTAGGAGCTCTAGCTATAAGTTGAGGATCAGGTGTGGTGCTTCTCGACAAGGAGGCACCTAAAGCAGAGGCATAAGTATGAGAAGCTGATGCACCAACATGCTGGCCTGATTGAATGCCCTGCTTATTTGCACCAGAACCTGAAGCATCAATGGATGCTACATCATGATGCAGATGAGCAAACTGGGTTTCACAACTCTCAACAGAATCCTCAAACGCATTGCGGCTAGGTGGACGAGAAGGGTGCCTTGAGACAGGGGCTGCATGATTCATATCATCCTGAATTACAAAAGGAAATTAGAAAGCTCATGGCATGTGAGAGAAAAACAATGGTTACAAGGAAATAAGCAACTAGTTTGATCCAACAAGAACCAAGTATGCACACCACAAAAGGATAAAAACAATTTATCATGAAACAAGATTAAACAAACTAAAGAATTAATTATAAAAGAGGCACATTATTTGAAAAAAAAGAACAGAATATCCAAAATGATATTTGCAATATATTCAGATACACAAGTAGACAATAGGTAAAGAATATGCTAGAACAGTTTTTATTCTATTGAAAACACATCGTTTTCATAGGAAATGCAACCACATTCACATAATGCACATCAATGCAAACTTGCATGAGTAGACAAATTTATACATGCATATGTGCATAAATTATAGCCATCCAATTAGAAGAGAAAAGAAAACTTCACCATTGTAAGTTGTCACTAAGCAAACAACATACATCCATTAACAGACACCAAGAAGATAAGAATCCCTCATCAGCAGTCAATATCAGACCCAATCACATAAATATTTTCAAAAATGTCAGGCCATCATGGAAGCAAGTGCACTCCTTGTTTGCTCCTAACATAGTGACCAATCACTTAGTACCACATCACAACTTAACAAGAACATAATCACTAAGCTAAGAGACTATGGTTTTTCTGTCATTAATATTTTGTTTATTATAGAAAATGACAGACATGTCCTCGCACACCATTGTACAACAAGATTTAAAATATGAACAAAACCCTTGAAACAAGTAGGCCAGACAGTATGCAACCCAGTATCATAAAGCAATTAAATAAACATCCAGAAATTGAAAAGCATTCAAATTAACTCCCGTTAGCAGAATGGAAAAACCCAGCGCATATTGCAACTAAGTTAGGATTCCTAAACCTTCAATGATAAAGTCAATCTCCTTTCCTTTTCTTTCATTATCTCTCTTGCTTTTCTGAGTAGGCACACAAATCAAATAGCCATTATTAATGCAGAAAAACACTGAGGCGAAAAAAAAAAAGTTCAATAACAAAGTGAAAACTGTATGGTATTAAAAATCTGCAGTGCATAAAGGCAAATGTATATGCATGAATCTAATATTCTAGCCAGAAAATTTAATCATCAAAATATTATTTTGAGTTAACATATCATTCCACGTTCTCCCAGAAGTACATCATCATGCTAGAAACATTGAGAAACACCAAAAGTGGGATAATCCCAGTGGAATAATCCAATTACAAGTAGCATGAAATACAAATAATTCATCGCCAATTTATCAACGTTATCCAATCAACTAAACATCAGATTACCACGTAACAACACCATACTGTGTATGAACCAACAAATAAACCGTGCCTGTAACAGAATTTACAATTCAAAACCAAACTAAAACAACATGTATTCAGCAGAAACTAAACTAAACCGAAAGAAAACCAGAAACCAACAATCATCACCAAATTTTCACCTGAAAGATCTCTGCAATGCTCTTCTGCCTACTCCCTAGCCCCAACCCCGGCAACCCAATCAACCCATCTCCGCCCCACTCTCCTCCACCTGCTCCGTTCTCCTCCTCCTTCCCTCCAAACCCTGGCTGCACCGCGAAAAGCGACCCATTTCCCTTCCTCCGGTCGCCAATCCCTCCCACTTCACCTCCACGCAATCTTTGTGTAAACCTCCAATCCTCCTTGGACAACAAAGGCGGAGGTAGTCTTGGATTCAGGTTCATATTAGAGTAATAATAGTTTACATATGCTGGATCAGCCCTTAACTCCTCCTCACTCAGAAATCCGCCTTTGTTATCGCTTATTTTCTTCAACAAACCACCTATTGAGCTTAAAGAGCCTTCAACAGTGGGTGGGGCTGACCCACTTCTATAAATATTGAGCTCTTTTTCAAGATCAGCAGCAGAAGTATTCACTTGCGTTGATTCTGGTAGATGTTGCTGCTTTTGTTCACGAATAAGCTTGCCTACATCTTCAACGTAGTCAGAACTCTTGAACATGGATGATCGTATTGAGATATCTGGCATCATCTTTGAAGAAGAACAAAAAAATCAGTGATCATTTACAAATTAAAAATTGAAACTTTGAGCTGAAGATTGATAAATATAAACTGGGTTTTCCATTTTAAGGTCGAAAGATATGATCTTTACGATCAAAATCAATAATCCATAGCTAAAAATGGAAGCTAAAAAAGAACAAGGAAAAAAAAAACCCAAGACTTTAATTGTGTGTTGAATGAGGATTCTGTACTGCTGAGAGCGAACTACGTTATGAATATATTAATAGAGATCGGATTGAGAGTAGACAATTGATGGAGGCTTTAGCCATTTCTGAGAGAGAGAGAGAGAGAGTGGAGTGAAGAAGAGAAGAGCAGTAATAACCCAAGAGGTGGAGTGATCTGAACCGTTGGTAAAAGAAACAACGGCAGAGATCGATTCTGAATGGTTTGTTCTTACAAGGGAATATATTTAGGGTTTTATTTCTAAGATTAAATGCTAAATTACAGTTGATAATTTTCATACTCGTACTCCGGATATTATGATATAAGCATATTTTAATTTCTTGACTTTAATTTTTAATTCAATAACAATTTAATTTGGGGGGTGGCGGGGGTTTAAATATCGTTAGACACATAATTAAAACTCCATTGAGATTAGAGTTAATTCTTGGAATAACCATCCCTAACCTAAAAATTACAGTCATTCTCACCACCAAAATTGGCAGTAAATTTCTGTTATCCTCTTCAGGCAAATTTGATTATTATCAAAATTAACTAAATATTTAATTTATTATAATTATAAAAAATTATTTTTTAAAAATTATGTGATATAATTACTCGTAAAATAAATAATTAATTATTAAATTAAAAAAAATTGAAAGGCAACATGGTTATGTGGAAGCTAATAATTTAAAATATATTTTTATTGTAATCTATCAAACAAAAAAAATACTATAATTTTAAATTTAATATTAATTAATTATTTTCCTTCCTTTGTTGACATTTAAGTACTAGAATTTAGTCAACATTAATCAAAATATTTATATGTAAAAAAAATAAAAAAAATTGGCAGTCACATGTTAAAGATTTTTATGTACAAATCTATAATTTTTACACGTGTATTCTCCCTTTTATGGTTAGTGTCTTATGATTTTGTTACTTTAAAAGTATTGGGGACGTATTTGTTTTATAGGTGACAATTTATGTACATGTTTCTAAAATTAAAACAAATAGGGATACGAATGTTATTATGCCATTTTGTTGCGTCGCCACGTCGCTAGCTATAATTAGAGAAGACAAAGTAAGCGGCAGTGGACCAGGCTCCTCCTCATTTGCACTTACCAACACGTGGCGTGATTTTACTGGGACCCATGATCACGCTTTTGACGCGCTTGGTACAAGTGTCTTTCTGAGACTTGAACCACTTCGCGGAATGGGCATAAGATTTGGATAGGCTCTGCTGATGTCCAAAACGACAATCCAACATATTTGTATTTTATTTAATTTTATAATAATAAAAATTATTTATTAAAAATAATTTTAAAAAATTTAAATAAATATTATTTAACTTAAAATTTTCGGAAAGAGAATCGAATCGCACACGGATGCTCGTTGGTAACAAGAAAGTGGTCCTGAGTTAAAACACAAAACCCAAGATGATAAGTCAATTCAAGTCCATTAATAAAACAGAAGCTAAACGTTACTTCACCCTGTGGAAGGTGAGGTAGAGGAAAATACTGCAGCTGTTGGATTCTCATTCTCTGCAACCTGTCCTCCATAGACAACTGTTTCTCTTCTTCCATTTTCTTGTTCATCTCTCGAATGGTTCTATTATTCTTCTGCTATCTTGTAACGTTTTATGGTGTTAGATAACAGCGTCGTCTCTTGAACTCGAGTCAAGTCGGCCAAAACGTGTGTGACATGTGCAGTTTTCAAGGCCAAAATGATGATACAGCCTTGCTTTACAGACATGTGCAAGAGCTCATTCAATTGATTTACTTATTTCCAACTCGATACAAATAAAGAAAAGTGGGCATGGCGTAAACTTAGCAGACAAGCGATTAAATTTTACTCGATATTTTAACCGTTTTCCATGGCTAGTTATTAATATCTTGGCTGCAATCAATTTTAACCTTTATATTTATGAAGATGGTGAGGTGAGAGAGAGAGAGAGAGAGATGGAATACGCATCACCCACTTCGAGTCTCTAGGCTTTTTAATATCTCTGAGTTCATTGAATTCTAATATATAATCGCTGAAACCATGGAATATATACGAGATGAGAGGAAAAATATGCAGAATAATAATATCATTGTCAATACATGAAAGATCATGTGGTCTTACACGATAATGGGACTAGGGTTAGGGTTAGGGTTAGGGTTAGGGTTAGTGTTAGTGTTTCATAGTTTTGAGGAAAATTTGAAGTGAGCAGAGACAGAACATGTGAGGCTCAAAAACAAAAGTATTAATAAGGAGACTGAATAGCCTCACATCACATGTTCTGCAAAAATCATCCTTTTCCTATGCAACTGAGTTTAAAATATAGGCACAAGGCAAGGCTGACATTATCGCATAAATAAATATAATGTGCAGCTTTTGTTGGGCAGAAAGAATGAAAAAGCAGGTTCCTCAAAATCCCCCGGATGTGCGTTTTCTTTGCTTTTGGAAAAGCACTACTACTGTGCAACACAAGTGGTTCTTAATTTCTTCTGTTTGCTCCGATTAATATTTTGGTTCGAGTTTTGCTGCCATGCAACGTGAAAAATCCATGTTCTGGGCTTGAATTCTTCAAATAGGTAACCGATTGTTTGGGCTAAGCTAATTGAAACTTTAGAGTCCAATTGTGAACCCTTTATTCGTTGTTGTGTTGCCATTTTGGACCACATCCCGTTTTGTAGATTTGTTCACCCACAAATTTGCGTCGCAATCAGAGATGGCAAAGTGGTCGGCCAAAATAAGGCTCACGCAGGTTTGTGGGTTTGATTTGTTGAAAAATAAATAAATTCAGCATGATTTATTAATTCAAATTTTAATACATTGAATTAAATTATAAATACTTATTATTTAATCAAAAAATTTAATATTTAATTAATAAAAAATAAAATTTATAAATTTAAATTTAGATTAAAAAATTTTAATACATTGAATTAAATTAAATTACAAATTTTTATTACTTAATTAGTAAAAATAAAATTTGCTGAGTTTAAACTTATATCCAATTAGACAAAATTTCACTATTTAGTCTTATTTAACTTCTTTGACACCTCTAATCACAATATTGATTGTCCATTGTTTTGGATAAGCATACAATTTTGTTTGAATAATATTTTGTCAAAAAGGCAAAAACCTTCAACTGACCTCACCTAACCAGCAGAAGAAAACGCCGAAGAAAATCTGAAATCAGCAGAAGAATTTGCTTACTGCTTCTACCAAAAGGAAGATCAACAAAGGAAGTTGAGCAACCATAGTCAGAGAACACAAGGCTCAAGTTTCAAACCAAATTTGCATTCTTCTTGCAAGTTTCCCATGACAACCAAATTGCAGCTTTCATATTGCCATCAATTCAGATTGCCATTGTTTACACAAACTTCTTATAAATCTACTAACAATTTGCGACTTTTGTGGCAATACTTTATAAGCCATTAAATTAAGTGACTTGCAAGTTATTTAAACTTAAATTTTAAAGTTGAATAAATTGGTAAAATTAAATATGATTGTCCAGACCCCATCCAATAAGTTCATACCTGTCTGTCATGCACCTTGATTTTCTCATGCAATAAAGGGATTCTGTCGTTAGAGGGAGAGAGTTCGATCATTCTGAAATTGGCTGTTCTGTATAATTAATTAACTTCTTAATCCAATTCATTAACAGAATCAACAGCTAGTCTACTGAATTTTAATCATTATACATTAAAGCCTTAAGATATAATTTATTTCAAGCAATATTAGTTTGGCTTGGAATGCTCGAGTTCCTGATAAAAATGACCTATTAATGCATTAATGAGATATAAGACAAATTACAAATATGATTTCCATCAAACGTATTTGATCAAACGGTGATTAATTCACTGTTCTATTATATTGATTAGCATTGCCACTCAGTTAATTCTCCACTAAACCCATCAACTTCATTCCAATTCAAGCAGGCCATGAATATGAACAAATACTGGCCGACCATCAACTACCAATAATATAGAACAACGACAATGACAAACAAACATCAGCACATGTCTTTATTATTTATTACTGAATATATTTCAATTGAAGAAACAGCGTAGACAAGGATATGTATGCCCTTGTAAGAATGAATTCGCACAACAAACATGACAATATTATCATCAAATGCCTCAAATTATTGATTAAATTAATGTCATTAATTAAGTCAAGCTATATCAATCTTGACTCTCGTACAAGCTGATGACACGGTGATACGTTAGAAGATTGAGAGCAAGCGAGATCAAACAGTGCACCATGAAAGTTGAGAGAGTTAAAGACAAGATGATGATCAGACAAGACAAGCCCGTAACTGGGAGACAATAAAAATCGGCATTGACAATCAGAAAATTTTAAAAAGCTAGCTTGCTTCCCATGCAATAACGTCGAAAGACCTTGTCACAGAAAAACGCGTTGTATATATGAATAGTTATATAACATAGACACAGTATATAAATCTCATACGGCGGCTCAAGTTATCTAGTTAGTAACCTAATTAATGATCGCACGTGGACCCAAATACAAAACTACAAATGGGTATACGAGTAGACGAAGTTGTTGGGGTTAAGTAATCAATCTTTTGGATGTTAACGTGGCGTATAATCCTATTTTCCTTGCTGATGTATCCACCGAGAGAGAGGCATATGAAGATCGAAGAGACAAAGAAAAAGTATATAAAGAGGTAGTTGTAAACTGATAAACTGCCTTATTCCAGCATTAGAGATCAGTCAATCCAAACCCTAACCTCAAAACCTTTTAACCATAAAACCTGCTGATTTACAAGCAAGAACCAAATACATTTCTTACGTACACAAAACAAAAAAAGCCCACAGATTGGAAACGAAGAAGAAACAAAATCAGAAAGAAAAAACAACACAGCACAATGGAATCATCAGTAGTTTCAGAGTTCGAAGGAACTCTTTTGAAAGATCCCGATCCCTTCTCCTACTTCATGTTAGTAGCATTCGAGGCGTCGGGTTTTATCCGGTTCGCATTGTTGTTGGTCTTGTGGCCGGTGATTCGGTTGCTAGACGTGTTGGGGATGGGCGATGTTGGGCTTAAGCTAATGATATTTGTTGCTACTGCTGGCGTTCGTGTGCTGGAGATTGAATCGGTGGCGAGAGCTGTTTTGCCCAAGTTTTATATGGACGACATTGATATGAAGGCGTGGAAAGTGTTTAGCTCGTGTGACAGAAGAGTTGTGGTGACTAAAACGCCGAGGATTATGGTGGAGAGATTTGTCAAGGACCATTTGCGAGCAGATGAAGTTATTGGCAGCGAACTTTTGGTGAACCGATTTGGGTTTGCCACGGGAATTGTTGAAGGAGATTTAGCTTTCATTTCTAGTCGAGTCTCCAAAATGTTTGTCGATGAAAAACCTACCTTAGGCTTGGGAAGAACTTCTTCGGGTTCTTCATTCTTATCTCTATGCAAGGTGAGTAATTTATTGTCTTCTTTGATGAAACTAAAAAGAAAATTACATGATTAAGATCAATTAGAAAAATGTTTTGATCGAAAGCACTTTTAAGAAGCACGTTCATTCGATACAAATAGTTTAGAAGTGCTTTTTTCCAAAAGACGTTACATATCAAGCTTCAAGAAGCAACATAAATGCTTCTGCAATGATCTACAAAACATTATAAATTAAATACAACAAATAATTTTTTAAGAAATTGATTTTTTTTTTCCATTTTGATGGCTAGGAATAAGACGTTGACACTTTCCTTTTTTGGCTTAGAACGATATACTAACTATTGCCTAAACAATACCTTGTTAACAGGAACAAATGCGCACACCGTTTATCACAAACCAGAGGTACAATGACCACCAAGTCCTTCGTCCACTGCCGGTGATATTCCACGACGGCCGCCTTGTCAAGCGCCCGACACCCTCAACTGCTCTCCTAATCATCCTATGGATGCCGTTAGGCATATTACTAGCGATAATCCGAATTGTCATTGGCTTAATCTTACCGATGTGGGCGATTCCATACGTGTCACGCATATTTGGTGGCGAAATCATCGTAAAAGGCAAACCACCGCCGCCAGTTGCCGGCAGCTACAGCGGGGTTCTATTTGTATGCACCCACCGAACACTGATGGACCCTGTAGTCTTATCCACTGTACTCAGACGCAAAATCCCAGCTGTTACATACTCCATTTCTCGATTATCAGAAATCCTATCACCAATTCCGACTGTTCGATTGACAAGAATTCGTCATGTTGACGCAGAGAAGATCAAAAGAGAACTAACCAACGGTGATCTGGTTGTTTGTCCAGAGGGAACAACTTGTAGAGAACCATTTTTACTAAGATTCAGCGCTCTTTTCGCCGAATTAACAGACCGAATAGTCCCTGTAGCCATGAATTACAGGGTAGGTTTTTTCCATGCCACTACGGCAAGAGGCTGGAAAGGTTTGGACCCTATCTTCTTCTTCATGAATCCAAGACCAGTTTACGAAGTGACATTCTTGAACCAGTTACCAATGGAAGCCACCTGCTCCTCCGGTAAAAGCCCGCACGACGTGGCTAATTACGTGCAAAGAATCTTGGCTGCAACGTTAGGGTTTGAGTGCACAAACTTTACGAGGAAGGACAAGTACAGGGTGCTGGCAGGGAACGATGGAACGGCATCTTACACATCATTGGTTGATCAAGTTAAGAAGGTGGTGAGCACGTTTAAGCCCTTCCTTCAATGACCAAACATGAGAATAAAATTGTTTTCACTGTTCCTGTGGGGATGTTTATGTTCTGTAAAAAGGGTGGAATCTGTACTGTAATTCTTTTCATTTTATTTTTTGGCCTCGGATTATCATTATTGTTATTTCTGTAATTGATCAATAAAGCTTGAGGATGACTGATATATGTTGATCAGTTATTATCGTTAATGTTAGTTATCCGACCGGGACTTGGGATCAGAAAATATATGTTCCTTTATTAATTTATTACAGAAACTCTTATGATGGTTGAAGTCCATCATATTAGGTGACCATAACATGCATTATAGCTCATAATCCTCATTAAAAAAGTGCTTAATGACCCATTTGATAAACTAATTAACTTTCCATCTCCTTGTATACATTAACGTGGAGAAGTGATCTATTGAATAATACTTCGAGAATTTGGTCAGGTAGTTTATCCTCCACACCTACAGATTTGATTACACAGTAACTAATTAATCAGAAAATGATTATACTTAAAGGTTACTTAATTATAAATGAAACTTGGCCTAACCTAAATTTGACTTCTCTACATTTACTTGCAAATTAATCCTCGTTTAAATGGGATATTGTGAGTGTAATTGGAAAAGTAATTTGATGCTGACTAATATAAAATACTAAGCAAAAAAGAAAAAGGAATATAAGAGTATGGAGGGTTTAAAGCTTTCTGTGTTTCTTTCTTTTGATAAGAATCCCACGATACAAGGAATAAAGGAAGAACAAAAGGCAATGTTCTATAACCATACATATTCAAATATTGTCCTAATTACTTGCATCAATAATGCATCCCGACCCAGCTCGATTTGTACTTCAATTAAATAATCGATTTAATTATTTAAATAAACATAATTTGGTCCATCAACTTCAACAGTAATATCCTTAATAGTAAAATTATAAAGACTTTTGGAATCTCAATGTTTTATTATTTCGATTAAGAAATTATTTAATTAATAAAATAAAAAAATTATTTATTAATATTTAATAAAAAATTTAAAAATAAATTTTTTATTATAGTAATTAAAAATTAAATTAATTTTTAATTTTTTTATTTATTATCAATAAATAATTTTAAATTTTTTTAATTAAATAATTATAATATAATTATTTTATCTAAAATTTATTATATTAAACAGTGACTTTGCAAAAACACAACTACCAAACACGGTCTTATATTAAAGCATGCCACGCCGATGCCATGCCGATGTGAGGTAAGCAGATGATGACGTGTCAGACAAAAACGTGGTCCACCGCTATCAGATCTTGCCTCCGCTCCCTTTCGCTTGCCACGTCTCACTCTCGGCAGAATATAATGGTGGCGCGTGTCCGGCAATTCAGGATTTTGGGACCTTGATATTCAATTGAAATCAAAGTAATAGAATGTTTTGGGGTGGTGGTGGTGGTGGACGAAAATGTGACAAAAGTGGCAACTTTTTGACTTTATGCTATTTTTTCTTTGTTTTGCTTTTCTTTACTTTACGCTAGTTGGATTTAATGGGCATATTTATCTCGATTAATAAAATATTTTATATTTAAATATGAATATTAATTAATAAAAACTAAAAATAGATATTATTTTATTATGTATTTTATTTTTATAAAAAATTGATGAAAATGTGATTGGGATAAAAAAAAATCTGATCACCTAAAATGAAAACCACGCGAGAGATGAGACTTGAGAAGGGTATCTTCTTCCAACGTTTAATTTGACTTAATAGGACTAACTGGGACTAATTCGATGTCGTTTTGAACTGTCCAATCAGAATTAACCACGTTTCCAAAGACCACTGGCGTAATTAATACGCGGATGATATATAACACGAAGCGGCTCAGCCTCAGTTTTCTTCACGCGTTCCTCATAATCCTCTTTTCTCCCCTATTTTCGTCTCTCCCAAACTCCATTTCTCACTTCACAAAATCTGGTTTAAAAATTTTCTCGGATTTTCTTCAATTTTCCGAGAAAATTTCTGTTAATGATGCTCCAAATGTTATCTAGAACAAAAGCTTGAATCTTTTTCAACGGTTTTGATTCTCTACGGATATTTCTCAGATCTGTATCTATGTCTTCAATAGTATCGTCGACATCGCACTGGTGCTACAGATGCAACCGCTTCGTCAGGGTTTTGAGCCGAGAACACGTCACCTGTCCCGACTGCGACGGAGGCTTCATCGAAGAGATCGAGAATCCGCCGCGAGGTATCCAAACCACCGACATCCACCGCGGCGGCCGAAGGAGATTCCCTGCTGCTGCTATGTACATGAGCGGGAGTAATAATAACCGCTCCAACCGAGATCCGAACAACTCAACAGGTCCAGTTCTCCGTAGAAGCCGTAGAACCGGCGGTGACCGATCCCCGTTCAATCCGGTTATCGTGCTTCGCGGACCGGTCAACGGAAACGTCGAAAGTAACGGTAACGGATATGAATTATACTATGACGACGGAGAAGGGTCTGGATTAAGACCGTTGCCGAGGAGTATGAGCGAGTTTTTGCTTGGATCGGGATTTGAACGCCTGCTTGAGCAGCTATCACAGATTGATATGAACGGAATCGGTGGATTCGAGCATCCACCGGCATCAAAGGCCGCAATTGAGTCTATGCCTAGCATATTAATAGACGCAAGTTACGTGGAACTGGAATCACATTGCGCCGTGTGTAAGGAAGCTTTTGAATTAGGATCCGAAGCTAGAGAAATGCCTTGTAAGCATATTTATCATTCGGATTGTATACTTCCTTGGTTGTCGCTTCGAAACTCCTGTCCAGTCTGTAGACACGAATTGCCTTCCGATAATATTAATCAGAATACCGTCGAAGAGGGTGAGAACGGAGAAAATGGGCCAGTATTTGGATCAAATGAGGAGGAAGCTGTGGGATTAACGATATGGAGATTACCGGGAGGTGGCTTTGCGGTAGGGCGGTTTTCGGGCGGGAGAAGAGGTGGCGAAAGAGAGCTGCCGGTTGTTTATACAGAAATGGACGGTGGGTTCAATAATAGCGGTTTGCCAAGGAGGGTTTCGTGGGGATCGAGAGGGAGTCGAGGAAGAGAGAGAGGCGGTGGATTTGTGGAGAGAGTTTTCCGGAATTTGTTTGGTTGCTTTGGCGGGGCAGGATCCTCGAGTTCGAGTTCTAGTTCGGATTCGAGGATAACGAGGAGAAGAAATAGTAGGCCGATTTCATTGTTTAATTTGTCTTCGAGGAGAAGAAGAGGTTGGGATGTTGATGTTAATAGTGAAGGAAGAAGATGGTGAAGAGAAAAAAGGAAACATATGCTGTCAGTGATTGTACATACTGAGGCTGAAAAAGGTATCCCCTGATTCAAGAATTGAAGATTGAATGAATTTAGGGAGATTTTAAAGCTCTTATCATGATAGAAGAAGAAGGAGAAGAAGAAGCATTGGTGCTTAAAAGCGAGAAACTTTGCAGTAAAGTATGTCGATTTGGGAGCAAAGATGGTAAATTGACTGGATGTAACATAATATCACTGCGACTCTGCAAGTTTAATTAATGGAACTAGAGAGTCTTCAGTTTATTTTCATCGTTCCTTTTTATAATTATTTGTAATTTGTAGTTAGCTTGTAGTTTACTATTTTGTTATTCTTTTTCCAAGAAATCTATAAGTTTCTTTCACCTCATCCATCCTAGCAAGCATTTTTGGAAATTTTTCAGAGGCATCATTGTCTTTCCTTGAAATTGATGAACTATGTTATTAGATCATGAATTTCATGATCGCTTTGGTTAATTTTGTTTGATACGATTGAAGATTTTGACTCTTAATTGAACTTTTGGAACCACCCAATTGAGAGATTTTGCTTTCGCTGTCTGGTTTTTCAAAATTCTATAATTAGATCAAGAAGTTGCGACAGGGCCGCATTAGACTTGGTGGGAGATAACAGTGGGGGATTGATATAATATTTTGATTATAGATTGATTTAGAATTGGTGGTGTGATGATGACAGAGTGGAATCTGGATTAATGCAAAGATTAGTATTGTGTGATTTGATTCTTGATTTACAATTAATGCATTGATGCAAGATATTGGGAGAAGCTTTACAGTTGGAATTGACCTGTAGAGTTGCATCTTCCTCCTCGTTCTCTTGCGCAGACAAGTTTAGTGACTGATGAGCCTGTGCTTGTGCTCTAGCTTGAACCTGACCAATGTGGAAATATGTAATTCTATTCAATTACTTCCTGTTAAAAATTATACTCAAGACACCCTGGGTAGGCCTTCTAACATGCATACTTGCTAACATCATCTCCTTTGGCTTCTGTTTAGTGGTTTCAAAGTCATACCTGCTGTGACATAGAAGCTGGAAGCATTACCAAACACTTGGTTAGCTTGCTGTTAAAGCTGTTTCTCATAATTGTGAGTTAAAACTTCAACAAAAATGACAGCTTCTCAATTTCAGACTTATGGTAAGCAAAGAGTGGTGAAGAAGAAATTGCTGCACACGGTCAGACAGTGTACTTGACCAAAGATATTAACATGATATATACAGGTGCCATGCCGACTTGCAGGGTTGCTCTTAGCCAAATAAATAATAATAATAAAAGGGAATATGGTCCTTTCCTATCTACGGAATGAGATTTGATTCGATCCTGAAGTTAATGGACAAGAGTAAAGGTTTTATGGCACTCGAATATTATTGTTCCCTTTCAGTTACCATCCATGACACAACAACAGCTACCGGTTTTCAATTTCTATTGCCAAGATATTTTTGGTTTCTGGGTATAAGATATTTTTCTGTGGGACGAATAGCATTAAAATATTGTATCAAGATTATCTCAGAAGTCTTGATATTTGGCATAGTTAATATCATAAATCTATATTATATTTTAAATTTTTTAATTTATATTGTAAAATATAAAATAAATTTATAATTTTTATTAAAATAAAATATAAATAATTTATTATTAATTATATTATGTATTAATA
>CP135555.1:8077961-8163826 GCA_032402905.1 Khaya senegalensis | reverse complement strand
ACAAACCCAGAATCCTTTGAGCTTTTAAAGGAACAAAAATAACCTTTCAAATGGAGTAATATTAACCATTTGCCACTGATAGTAAGCCAATTTTGAAAAGCTAATAAAGAAAGAAAGAAAGACCGACTGAAACTACTGTTGTTGCTGTGTTCATGGTATTCGTGGACAATTTTGATTTGATTGACAGTCTTATATTTATATTATGATCATAGCAATAACCAGTAATCTCTAATTGCGTGGGGGTCTTGAACTGAAAACGCGTCACCCAAATAGCCAAAGAATCATATTCTGCATGCCATGCCATCATACCTTCTCCTCTTTGATCGTGAAATAACAACCAATTTCTTTATTTTCTGGTGTGAAACATGAAGCTGGTCTTTTTCTCCTTGAAATTTACCAGTCGCCATTGATGGGATTGCAAGCAGACACTTGGGTGGACCGGAAAAGTAATACAGTAGCTAGCTTAGACTTGCAGAATTCAAAATCAAAGCGATGGTCCAAATTCCAATTTGTAATCTTCTGCTCTTTCAAAAACATCATTGATTCACACTAGCTACCTGCCGTCTCATCTTTCTGTGTCGTTTTTGTAAAAAACGTGTCTAAAAATTTCACACGCAGACAGCCATTGTCCTCTTAATGAAATTTTGTAGAGAGCTTCCGAAATGTTCTTTTTTTTTTTTTTTATCACTGTTAATTTTTATTTTTGGTATTTTCTTAGAGTTTAATCACAATTAATTTGAATAATTGTTCTGATAATTCTATTCAATCAAGATATAATATTCGACAATGGCTGTTAATGATAAACTAATCCTAATGCTTGACACTCCATAGATCATTGACCAATCAAAGGAAAATTAATAGAGTTGGTTGCTTTGTTCCCACACAGACCAAATTCTCCATTGTCCAGGCTTGCCGAAAGTTTGAGATTCAAACCCACCTTCTATTTAATTATGTTTCACAATCACCCCTCTTAATTATAATAATAATAATAACTTGAAAATCAATAGCCAATTAAATTAATTGTCTAAATTAATGAGCAATTAATCTCGCTTCCATGCCATGGATTTTGGTTGGTTGCTGCTTCTTCCCCATTTCCATAGCTTTAAAGCTTTCTGTCCCCAATCAAATGTGAAACAAGCATATGTCAAAATCATACACGAAACACTGTAAGTGTGCTGTATTACTACAAACCAATGGAACCTACTAGGGTTTTAAATATAATGAAATAGAAAACCCAAAAACAAACAAAAGACTGAAAGGCGAAGCTCTTCAATGCATGTCTTTCTCTTCACGGTCACAACCTTGCTGATAATTAAACCCCACATAGGTTATAACCACAAACACGGGCACAAAACATTAAACCTTCATAATCATGGCTTTCATCTATTTTCTTCTTCGACTCACCATTTTCCTCCCTCTTTCCCACTGTTTTCCCACGAAACAAACGCTTATTTTCCCACTCAAAACACAAACCCTACTCCATTATGACAAAACTACTACTACGTCTTCCACAAGCAAGCTCCCTTTTCATCATAACGTTTCCTTGACTGTCTCTCTCAAAGTTGGCTCTCCTCCGCAGGATGTCACCATGGTTCTCGACACTGGAAGTGAACTTTCATGGCTACACTGCAAAAAAACCACCGACGTTAATTCCGTTTTTCACCCACTTTCTTCTTCTTCGTATTCTCCTATACCATGCAGCTCTCCCGTATGCAAGACCCGGACCCGGGACTTACCCGTTCCCGCTTCATGCGACGCCAGAAAGCTCTGCCATGTCGCCATCTCTTACGCTGACTCAACTTCCATTGAAGGAAATCTCGCTACTGAAACCATCTTCGTCGGCTCCTCGCCCCGACCCGGATTTATTTTCGGCTGCATGGATTCGGGTTTTAGCTCTAACTCCCAGGAAGACTCGAGAACTACCGGGTTAATGGGCATGAACCGTGGCTCGCTATCTTTCATTACACAAACGGGGTTCCCCAAATTCTCGTATTGCATATCGGGCTTTGACTCGTCTGGTATTTTGCTTCTCGGGGACGCCAGTTTCTCGTGGCTCAAAACTTTAAAATACACTCCTATGATTCGAATATCCGATCGGCTACCGTATTTTGATCGGGTTGCATATACCATTCAACTTGAGGGCATAAGAGTCGGGGGTAAGTTGTTGAATTTACCCAAATCTGTTTTTATTCCGGACCATACCGGAGCGGGTCAAACTATGGTTGACTCGGGTACCCAGTTTACGTTTCTATTGGGTCCGGTCTACAGTGCTTTGAAAAAAGAGTTTATCCAACAAACAAAAGGGATATTAAGAATATTTGACGACCCTAACTTTGTTTTCCAAGGGGCAATGGATTTGTGTTATTTAGTTGAGTCGACTCGGCCGAATTTGCCCCAATTGCCGACACTGACTTTGCTATTTAGTGGAGCAGATATGAGTGTATCGGGTCAAAGGTTATTGTATCGGGTGCCCGGAATGGTGAGGGGTAGGGATTCGGTGTATTGCTTCACTTTTGGTAATTCGGACTTGCTAGGCATAGAAGCCTTTGTGATTGGTCATCATCATCAACAAAACGTGTGGGTGGAGTTTGATTTGGTTAATTCTAGGATTGGATTTGCCGAAGTTAGGTGTGATCTTGCTAGTCAAAGGGCCGGATTAGTTGCCTAATTAATTATCATTATTTGTAAATAATATGCATATAAATAAATTTACATATTTTACATTTAAAATTTAAAATTTTATTTTAATTATTTTAATATTTACATTTTTTGTCTTTTAATTTTTTATTTTAAATTTTGTAAAAAAATATGCAATATAACTTGGATGTATGCTAGCAATTTCCTTCTGTTACATGACTTATTGGAAGAAGTTTTGATGGATCATGGGCCCAAGCAGTCTCAATCAAAATTCCGTATCGGGAGGATGTGTGGCCTGGATGAATGGAAAACTGGGAGTAAAATTCAACTGTAGTGTATTTAATACGCAACATATACGAAATGCAAAATATTTATTTTTATTTTTTAATTTGTGATTATGGGAATCTCTGTTCGGTAGGTACAGTTGGGAGCCAGCGAATCAATCTGACTTGTTTAAGAGGAGCAGTTAGATTGATTATTGTGGGTACCACAATAATTTTTCGACATGTCAGCACGATGAACGGTTTGTATTGACTGTTAAAAGTAACTGCACATGATTTGACATGGAGTTGCAGCACATGTAATCAGAAGTATTAGCTTCTGGCCCTTCCGTGTCTGGCTCTGACTTGTGTCCGAAAACCTTAACTGACAGTGTATTTTTTTTGACTGCAAACCTGGCGTTTTGGAAGCCGCCCTACGCTTTCCTACCTTAAGGGCACCCTGTCCTTCAACTTGTGCTCTTCCTTATCTTTTTCTGTGGTTTTTTTTAAAAGATTTATAAGTATTCTATTTTGCATGAGGTATGACTGGGATTATTTTATTAATTTATTTTATTTTCGAAATGAGGATTTCATGAACAGTATAATGTAAATAAATAAAGACCTGTAGGCTTTTTAAAGGTGAGGTGGGAGGGCAAGGGCATGGTCATGGTCATGTAGGGTTGGGGACCTAAAGAAAAGTGGTCGACTGTACCTGGGAAGGGCAACCCACGTGAAACCTGTAATAATGTTACTGAACATTGTCGTCGAACGGGCCAGGCCTAGCCAGGCCCCTCCCTTATAGGAGAGAAATTTCATTTTATTTCAATGGGAACTTTAAAACGGTGCGTATGGAACGTTTAGTGGGACTTGGTGGGACTAAACAGTTGCCTTCAAAACGTCGTCGGTTTACTTTAACAATCGGCTGTAACTTCAAGAATAATCTATAATTCGGACAAAAGGAAAAGCTTTGCGGGGGGAAAGCGTGGGTTGTAGACGGAACGGAACGCGTCCGAGTCGAATCGTTCCGATCCAACCCGCCCACAGCTGGAGATAAATGGATATATCAAAATCACGTTCATTGATTGCCGATCAACCGAAGTTTTGATCTAATTTGTAAGTCCTTCACTGTTTCTCGTCACTTTGTTTGCCTTCCTTCATGTTGAATTTATGTACTTAAAAATTAGGTTAATTCTAAGGAGTGTTATCATAAATGAAGTCAAAAGTGTTCATCAATAATAATTTGGCGAAGAGACAAAACTATTTTTAGTTTTAGGAAACCCTAATTGCATAGGGAATATAATCCCTAATTACGTGGAAATCTCAATTAAAATTAAATGAAATGATATAACGGGTAAGTGAATTATAGTTGGGAGAGTGGTTTTCTGAAAATGGATTAGTGAATTTTTTGACAGCGAAGGTACGTCTTAATGTTTCATTGGTTGGACGTACCAGCTAAGCATGACATAACAACGTGATTTACCTCTCTGAAAGGAGGTTTTTCCTTGCAGTTGTTGTTTAAAGTTCTGGCATGTGGTGGGTTTAGTAGTTTTATTTTGATCAAGAATTAAAAATATGCATTTCATCGAGTAAGTTTCACTTTGTTTAGCATTTTGAGCTAGTATTTATGCTTTGAGTTTTGGCAGATTATTGGAGGCTCTGCCTGTGGAAGTTGGTGACCGAACTGACTGACTGCGTATTTACTAATTTTCTTGGATACTTCTACAACCATGAGTTTTGTTTTCCGAGGTTCCAGAGCAGATTTAGAAAATGGGCTGCCAGGATTTATTCCTGAGCGGAGGACAGTGGTACGTTATTACTCCTTACTTCATTTGATTCAGTGCTGGTCTTATATGAACTTTTGAAATGTTATGGTAGATGTACTGTCATAATTTTCTGTTAATATGTTTTGATAATAAATCTTCTATGCCCCTCAGCGTATTCATGCAGCACGACCTGTTAATTCCAACTCTCTTGCTTTCCTTGTTACAGGTACTTATGTTCATCCCCTTGAATTTTATCTTTTGGTTGGTTTTGTTATTGGATTGAACTTGTAATATTCTTTTTCTAATTCATGTTCTTTCTGTTTGATGCCACAGTTCTCTTGCTATTCATTATATTGAATTCACACCAGATGTCATCTAATTTTCTGGTATTTTCCATACCCTTCACATCAATGAAACATATTAGCTTACCCTGTTTAGTAACCAATTTAACATTTCTCTGTTAATTTCTATGTCTAGCTCTGGCTAGTTCTTGGAATATTTTTGCTGGCCACATCCCTGAGGATGTATGCCACTTGTCAACATCTTCAAGTTCAGGCTCAAGCCCATGCTGCTGTAACCAGTGGCCTCCTTGGTCATACTGAATTGCGGCTACATATGCCACCAGCTGTAGCATTTACGTCCCGAGGGCGTCTGCAAGGTCTCAGACTACAGCTTGCACTTCTTGATAGGGAATTTGATGAACTAGGTATGGTATTATATTCTAATTGGGTATTTGAGGCCTCAGCTTGAGTTTTAAAATTGATATTTAGCTAATCAGATTTATGAATTTTAGCTCCTTAAGATAAAAATGCATCCTTTAGTTTGTTATTTATTTATTCACATATTTGTTCATTATGTTTGAAAAAGCTTATTTATCGTTGGTGGTCGATTATCTATAGATTATGAAACATTGAGAGCACTGGATGCTGACAATGTCCCTACAGCTGCTTCAATGAGTGAGGAAGAGATAAATGCTCTTCCAGTTCATAAATATAAAGTCTCTTGTTCTCAAAGGTACATATCAGGATTTGTTCTTAAACATTTGATAATCTTGAAATACTATTTTTCCCTTTTTTTTTACTGTGCCGTTGATAGGAAATTTCATTTGAGTAATTGAAATGATTTCAAAGGCAGAGGATTTCCACATTATGTAGAGATCATTTCTTCCCTTGTTTGTGTGGGTGTGGCCCATGCTAGTGTGGCAATGTGTTACAGTCACTTGCGTAGGTGTAAATTTTACTGCATGCATACCTGGCACAAACTAATTTACAGCTGATTGGATGCTGTTGAGTTGGAGGTGGGAACTATTGAACAAGAAACAGAAGATAGGGTGAATGTGAAACACTAAAAATTTCCATCATTTTTGGATCATATGCATTAATTTCAAGACTTATTTTTTTATTACTGGTGAAAGTCATCTGTTTATGGTTATTTCATTGTTAGGTTCCAATTGAGTTTTCTTATTAGGTTCTGATGTTAATGTTCTGACAAGAAGTTGGTTTTGTTGACAGTGGTGTCTCAATGCAACCCACCTCATCTTCAGCCCCAGCTGAGGTATTAGCTGTTCTTTTATCTTTTGGAATTCAATAAATAGGAAAGCCACGTTCTGTTCCTTGTGCATTCTATTCATGTGTGGTCTTTCATTCTGCACTGTCTTCAGCAGAAAAAGCTAGATGCTGCAATTGCAGTTGGGAGTTTGAAGAATGACGATGAATTGACTTGCACTGTTTGCTTGGAGCAAGTTAACATTGGAGAAACTGTCCGTAGCTTGCCATGCTTGCATCAGGTTTTTCCATTTCTTGGATTGATTTTTAGCTTTCAGCAGCTCCTATCTTCAATTTTCTTTAAGAAAATCAAATGTTCCTGCTAATGTGGTTATACTAAAATGCTTATGGGCACCTCAAAGATAAGTGTTTCGAAAAATGGTTTTTCATGTATGACTTGCTGAATAAAAGAGGAAGAAAAAGTTTTCCATACCTTTGTTGCATACACATTTTCAGAAAAGTAGAGTACACAATGTTCCTAATAGCATTTCTTACTCTAACAATAATAGGCTAATGGCACATTTCATGTGCATAAATCTCTAATTTGTGTCATGGGAGTTGGAACTGATGTAGTTTCATGTTTGATACAATGGGAATAGAATAGGGATGAGAATACAATATAGTATTGCATTCAGTTGTAAGTATCCATTCGTGCAAATGTGTTTGTGTGATTAAGTGAATTTGAAATTAATGATGTTATTTTGCAGTTCCATGCAAATTGCATCGACCCATGGCTGAGGCAACAGGGAACATGTCCAGTTTGTAAACTCAGAGCAGGATCTGGTTAGCTTGAAACCAAACAAGGGGAAATGGTGCTTCATACATGGTTTAGTTACCTTACCGTCCTGCAGACATGCTAGACATCCCAAATTTGTCTCAAATTTCAATCCCAAATGATGTGACTTTCATGAGGTGGTTGGTATTTCTACACAAATTTCAAAATAATCTATTATACTATTTCACTGTCCACTTGATGAAAGCCCCATCATTTAGGATAAAGATTGTGGGACAAAAATTTGAGATGCCTAGCATCACTTGCTAGATTAACATAGGACCGGTGGGGGCATATGCCTGCCTTCTGACAACCCTAGGATGCGCCACCCCCACCCCCCCAAAAAAAGGAGAGAGATTAGAAGTTAATGTATCTTTTTTATTTTTTATCTGGTTAATTTTAAATGATCGGCATTCTAATATAAGTTATTATCTCTATTTTAACTACATGAGCTAGTAAATCACAACTTAATGCAAGTAAAAATAGGAGGGTGCCAGTGAGCCCTTAACCACTGTAAATGCTATCAATTATTACATCGAGTTTACTCTAAATCAACTTTAAAGCAGTTTGGCTTATCCATACGATTCACTATAATACAGGAGAGTCTCTTTCCTAGCCATAAATGGGATTTAACCCTATTTCCCTCTCACCTCTCCCTTCGCTTGACCTTTCTCGGCTTCCAATTTGGCCTCAATGCGGGCGTTGCAGCAACTTTGGCTTCTTCTCGCTTACTTTTATCTCCTTCTCTGGCAGCAGTAGCAAGCTTCCTTTGCCTCTTTAGTTCCCTGATTTCCACGTTTTTCTTTAGTTCCCTGATTTCCACGTTTTTGAGAAAGTTATCGTGAATGTATGTATTCTTTTTCTCACTCGATAGAGAAAAAGAATACAAACTGACGGATAAAGAGGTAGTATAACTTATTCTAGCCTATTTCTCTCTTCCGATACACAGTTCGGACTATAACCCACCCTTGTCGTGCAGGACCCAAGTTCCACCTCAAAATACAAGGGTTGCACTGACATGTGAATCAAACTTAACGGCCCTTTTCTCAGAAATCACTGAGATTAACGCTGCCATAGTTGTAATTGGGGTGATAGTTTCGGTGGGCTGCTGAAGCGGTGGGTTAAACGCGTGAATAAAGAGCGTGGTGTTTGCTGTTGAGTTGACTATGAAGGTTTTAGGCCTTTGGGCTTTGTAGTTTTTCGCCCAAATCTAATGCGTCCAAGAAATCCAATAACGTTATGGATAACTGGATATTGCTAACTGCACGCTGCCATGATTTGAATACATCCACTTCCTTTCTATCTCAAACAAAATGTTAGCCATCTCATCTACCAGGGTCAGCATTTAAGCCTGAATTGTGGTGCCATCTCCCTAAATCCAATGGATACATTCGTGATAGTGTAACAATAGATCATACAATAGAAGTTTTAGGCCATACCCCGGAAACTTGGGGTCCCACCCCCCAATAATTGCCATATATCCCATCCAAATTGAAGTGTATCCTATCCCTCTACCTAGCCAATAAGCACATGACACGCTGTGGAAAAAATTTTTGACCAATCAGTCGTTCGTGCTTACGTGTCATTGACATGACCGTTGACCCAACTGGCACCGTTGTTTTGAAATTTTGTCCTCTTTTGACATATTTTCTTTGAGGACCGGGCCCACCGAGAAGGAGGGCTTTGAGGCTTTATTGAAGAGTATAGAGTTGGGCCCACAATCAAAGGATTTTCTCGTTAATTGTAGTGATAATGATGTTTTAAGAATCTAGAAGTTCCCTTCAAGGATGGACCACACTAAGAGATTCTTGGCCCAATTCAGTAAAATTCTTGGAGACCTAACGTTTGAATCATTTTATTTTGGGATTTTAATATATTTTACACTTATAATTTTCAAGAAAATTATTCTTCTTAAAAATAAAATAATTTAATTCATATTTGTACAATATTTTTAAAATTATTTAAGTGAACTAATTATATATAAATATTCTGTCAATAGACAATTAAATTGATAGATACTTTTTAACAAGAATTCACAAACATTTTATGAAAAATAAAAATTTTTTAATATTAAAATAGTGTTAAATTAAACCTTTTAATTAAATTGCCTTGCATGCTCTACATTACTTTGACCTTCACAAAAGCCAAGGAAAAAGCAAATCCCATTGAGGATATTAATCATTCCCATATGAGACATCAAAATATTCACTAAGATTTGAATCATCAAAGGATAAGTGGGTTAGGATATGAATTGTGCCTATGCATGCTTACACTTTTTCTTCTGAGACCTATTGGATATGGGCATCGTATTTCAAAATTCTTGGAATAAAACAATTGTTTTTGGTTGTCGTTTTGGGCTTTTGGGGTCCTTTTTAGGCACGCCAAGCTTAATTCCAATCATTTTATGAATAAATCTTAATCGTAATAGGAGTTTATGTCTTGTTTGATTGACTAGAAAGTGCATCAAAAGAAGAACAAGTTGTGTGAGCAAAGCAAAGTTTTTTTTTGACCCAATATGATTGAGGAGGACCATGAGAAACGGAAAAGGAAAGAAAACAAAAGAAAGTGAGAGAAAATCATAATCAATCTTCTTTAGCCCGCAATTGAAGTGAGAAAGCAATAATGTTTTGATCAATGTAGCTAAACCTAGCAACCATGTTTAAGTGGATTGAGATTTTTCATTAAATTAACCCAAAAAAAAAATTTAATCAAAATTTTATTATACAATATTATATACACATGCATTGCTTACATACAAAAGTAATTTTATATTTTAAAAGTTTTAAGTGAATTTCTATGACTGATCTTTATATTATCTTAAATTTAAATTTAAATTTTTAGATATTTATAAATTATACGTCTAAATTATATTATAACTGTTAGTAATTATAAGAAATAAAATTATAAATATTATAATACTTTTATAGTATTATATCCAATAAATTGTCTGAATATTGTAATTAATTTATTTTATTGAAAATAAGTATAAAAATCAAAATCAAAATTGAAATTTGAACGGTGAAGGGAGATTGAGTTGGGATTGTGAAAGCATGTGTAGTTCTTGTGGTGTCTAGTCAGCAGTAATGTGTCCAGCTTGCCATTTCCAAAGCTACTACTCTCTCATTACCTATTATTCGTAAAATATCATCCTCTGTACATTTTGCTTATTTTAGTATTCAAACTTTATGATTTCCAAAGGTTTCCATTTTTTAAAGGACTGCTCAGATCCATAATTCTAATAGGAAACCCAGCTGTAAAATTCTTTGGACATGAATACCCCAACAAGCACTTGCTTATTACTAATTACCTTAATTACCTTAATTAATCACATGTTTTAAGAATAAGAATCTAACTAAGAAAGCAAAAATTTCCAAAGCTAACAGAAGAAAAGAGAAGTTCACCACCAAAGTTGTGCCCAATTTACTCTCTCCAGCTATGAAGCCATCAGTAGAAAAGAAAATACTGTAGAAGGGACAGCAGCAACTGGGGTCTCTTCTGGTTTAATTTTAATTTAATTCTTCTGCCCCTAAAGGGATTCAAAGAGGTTCTCCTCTCTTCTCTCCGACGATGAGCCATCTTCTTCTAGTCTACTATGCTGACATTTTCTAATTTAAAATAATAAATTCAGTATCCATAATTGAATTTTTTTAATGGGAAAAATATGTAATATTGAATTTAAAATTAATCTGTGTCAGCCAAGTACATCAGATCCGCAGAACTCTGCCGCAATGGCTTACCGGAACCGGAATCTCCTTCTCTTTCCCGGAGTTTGAGAGAGAGGTGATGTCAAGAAATCCATCAGCTTAAAGATTGAAAACAAACAAAACGCAGAAATATTAACAAAAAATATGGTGGAATTAAACCACGTTTGATTGATTTTCTATATCATTTAACAGTAGTAGTAACCTCAAGAACTCCTCGTCATCAAACGAAGATTCAGAGCCCAAAAAAATCTAACTGAAAATCAAAACAAAAATGAAATCTCTATGTACATATAAGTATATATTTTAATTTTGGTCTTCCTCCTTGGACGCCGAGAAAAATCCTAACTGGGTGTCATCCCAAAACGATCTCGAAGTACAGAAGAAATCAGAGAAAGTGAGAGAAATTAGCTTCTGTTTCTCTCTTTCCATGTAGATCGATCACTCTTTCCTTGCTCAGTCGTTTAAGAATCACTGTAATCTCTCCAGCAGATGAGCATGGTAACGCAGCGCCTCATTATGTAGAACCGAGCTCTTTGTTCTTTGACCAATCTCGCACACTTTCTTGTGAATGAACATCTCCGTTGAGAGGAAGAAGCCCTTTTGATAAAAGCAGAAGTAGTTGAAGACCGGCTTCTTGATGACCCTTCTTTCTTCGACAGTTTCCACTTCTCGTCGAAATAAAACTGCGGTGGAGCACTTGCACTGTGAGTGAGAGTAGCAGGAATAGTAGCCATGAATGAAAGCACTTTTACAAGAATCACTTCTCTCGCAAAAAAAGATCGGAGCTTTTCTCTGTTATGTGCAGTTAGAACATAACAGGAAGAGAGAGAAAACCAGAGAGAAAAACAAGAGTATAAGTGGAGTGATACAGTGGGTACTTGGTTTTTCTGAAGAGTAATTGAATTGAGAATAGACGGGTGAAGGGAAGTTTACTATTTATAGTGGAAATTGTGGATATGGGAAGAGGAGGTTAAAAAAAAAAAAGGAGATGCAGAAATGAGATGGGTGTGGCAGTGGGTATCACCTGGGCCTTGCTTTGCCTCCAGAGGCCCACCAAGTTATTATCCTTTTAAAATTTTTTTACAGTTTTTAAAATAAATAATATTAATTTATTAATATTGTTGGATTGAGGTGGGTTCCCAATACACACAGGTCATGGGAAATTTAATGCAGGAAATCTCACTGAGGTCATTGTGGGTGGGGCTGCTGCAGCTGTAAGTTTCTAGGCAAGGAAAAGGTGCCTTTGTTGAACGGCAGAAAGTAAAAGGCAGAGGGAAAAAGGATTTGCATAGGATCAATTTAGAGATCTTGCCTTTTACAGTAACTGCTACATGGATTTGTTATTTCTGGTAAATTTGAAGCTTTGCTTTGGCTTTGGCTTCTGTAGGTGGCAAGGAATCTATAGAATTTCACAGATTTACAGTCACTTTCAGTTCTTAGACAACACCAACTGTGGTTGTTAAGATTGATTCCGTATGGATTTCAATAATCTTCTTGAACTTCCCAATAATCCGAGTGAGTAAATAGGTGTCAATTCGCGAGCTAAAGAGAAGCAAAAGGTGGCAAAAGGTGCACAGTTTACAGAGAGATCACATCACAATACAAGAAAACAATTCACCCCGTGGCTTAGGCCGTGCTTTTGCTTGCCACACTCGCTCACTCTGACAGACACTCTTCTCTCTCACCTCACCACACTGCACGAACCAAACCCACCGACCACCGAGTTCAACAAATAAATATCAATACGCATTAGCCACTGTTTTTTTCATTTTAAAAATCAGCTTGCTTTGCCCTCACTTTCACTCTCTGTAATTTTTTCCAAGGGTAAATGAAACCGTCTGGTATTTTAATTGAATTGAATGATCCCGGAACTGATTGCATTCACAGGCGGAGGTGGGTAAAAAATGACGGTGATTCGACGAATAAGACCGTACGTAAGAACAGAGCCGACATGCCCTTTCAGTTTGGTGGGGCTTTGATTCTAATCAAGAAGAGAAGAAGAAGTTATGCCACAGTGACAGCTCGATTCTATTAGAGCATGCGTAGCACTGTTCAGCCTCAATCAATTCCAGGTTCCATTTTGAGCTTTTGACATGTACAGAAAGTGGAGCCATTCATTAATTATTTGTACATTGGCTTTGGAAACTCGTTGAAATTTGATCATTTTAACCCATTGTAGACGCGGTCCCATTACGGTACTCACGTTATCTATACATACTTATAGGTAAAAGTTTTTAAAAATTGATTTTTAAATTTTTATTTAAATTTTAAATATTATTTATTATATATTTTAAATATAATTTAATATTTATTTATTTTAAATTTTATAAAAAATAAATTTTAAAACTAGTACATAAAATTTTTTAACAGTATCGTTACTTGTGAATACCGTAGTCAAGTCCTTGCAGGAGACAACAGCGGTGGGAGCAGTGACCACTCCCTCTCCTTGTGTTGTCACTTGACAATTTTTAGGGAAGGGAGAAAGTTAGCTCGTATTTGTATAATAATTATTGGCCTATGTTCATCACGCCACCATATATATATTTTTTTGTTTTGGGGTTCAAATGGATGAGTCCACACAATAATTATTATTACATCAGTCACTTGAAATAGATTTTAAGAGTCTTAATCAACCTTTTTTTGTTGATTGTCCTTTTTAAAGTTATTTGTTAATTGTTATATTTAGTAAAAAATAAAAAGAAGTAAAAAAAATTTTAGTATTTAAATAAATTTATAAAAAATTATTTATAAATTATTTATTTATTATTAATAAATAAAATTTTTATTTTATTAATTAAATAATTTAATCACATTAACTATTTTAATAATAATACTGTAATATCACGATATTATTTCAGTTATGTTTTTAAATTTTTTTTTACTTAAATATTAAAATTTATGGTTATGATTTTTTTTATTAATAATATATTAATTTTTAATTAAATATTATTTAAGTCGCAATTAAGTGCAATGTTGAATGCTAATTAAATAAGTAGCCCACGGGTGCATCTTTGACTTCTTTATTTTTATTTTTAAATTTTATTTTAAAATAAAAAATAAAAAATTAACAAAAATAAAATAGTAAAAATTTTAATTCAAGAAAATCACAAGACTGCTTAATAGTGACGGTCACATGGGGCACATGGTAACATTCCAAGTTGTGGGCCCACCTTAATTTGTATTTTTGCAAATATAATTAAACTGTTAATAAAACTGTTTAATTACAAGTTGTTAAACGTCGTTTTGAACACGTGTCGGTCGGCTCAACCGGACGAGACCGAAAGTCATTGTAGCCGCTCTGCTTTTGGTCAACGGTCAACAAGTGAATGAGCCTAAAGGGAATCATCCACAGAAGCATTGCGAAAACAGGTTCGGTTTTGTTCTCCGGCCCCTGGGATTTTCTTTTTTCACCCCCAAAATATTAAAAGCATAAAGGCTTGTGTCAGAGTTGACCCCAAATTTTCACTGCCTTGCATTAACTAGGTCGAAAATTGGCCCAATTTCTGTGACACGAGTCGCATTTTAGGGATTTTTATTGAATAATGTTCTTATGGTATTCCTGAAATTATATGTTAGAGAGGTAGTAGTAACTGTGATTGTGTTGGATGTTATGAGTGAGTTGATACTGCGGTCGTGTTGGCTGTCTCTAGATTTTGTTGATGGGAAGACTGGGAAGTGGTGTTTATTGTTTGAGGCAACTATGAACAGTGATAAACTTGGGTGTAAAACCTGCAAGTGGGGCTGAAATATGTATAAACCCTTGCTTTAGAGGAAACACTCGGCAAAAGAAAGCACAAGTACTTGAGAAATGAATGGATTAATAAAGTATTTGCTCTAGCAACCAGAGAGCATTCTTACCTGTTGTTGAGCTTGGAGTTTCGGTTTGTCCCGTCCGAAAAATGTTTTAAGTTTCAGTGAGAACTGCTACTTTCTGTGTTCTTCGTCATTTATATGTTTGGTTAAATGCATTTTGATTGACAATTCTCAACCATAACCCTTTGTTCTCTATTGTAAATGAAATCTCTGATTGATTGCCTTGTTTCCTTACAGGATATCCTCAGATAATCTTCAAATGAACGAGCTAGCTAGCTGGAAATGATGATGCTCTCCTACATATCCCGAGCGAATGATTTTCTTCAATAATTTTAACTACTTCGTTTCCAATCAAGTGGGTAGCTTTGTCTCTAGCCAAAAATTCCAGACAGGAAATCTTTTGCTTACTCGAAATCCAAGATCAGTGATTTCCTCAAATATTACCACTGAAATTGAATAATTTTAATCTTGCTTTATAGTAATTCTGCAGCAGCTAGCTTCCATGAACTTAAAGTTGAAATGGAATTTAAAAACAAAGCAACAATCTTATCGTATCTTATATATTAAGCAGCAAATACTTACTGCCCACAAATTCTAGACAACCTTCCATTAACTAAGAGTTGAAAATCAAAAACAAATCATCACTGTAGTCTCTTTTTCTGAACCAATAAAGAATCAGCTTTACAATATAATTAACAGATCACTTCCTGCAACCACTTTATAAAGCATAACTACAAAAATAATGAACAGCCGCTCCCTTAAAGCATGCCATATTCACTGCTTTTGCTGAAAAAATAATTCTAATATATGTTTGCTGTCACTATTTGGATTCATTGCTTAAAAAATAATTCTTATATATGTTTGTTGTCACCATTTGGATTCAACGGTATCTTTGCTTTGCTTGTGATTAGCTGACATCAGTGACTTGGACTAGTCAAAAATTATTCTCAGTGACCTTTATTTTGGCTTATCCAACACATGAAGCATAACATGACATTAACGAAGGAAGAGCCAGCATTTAGAATCATGGACAAGTTAATTAATTGATTGTATTAATTAAGCTTAATTAAGTTGTGCTATCTATGATGAAAAGAATCAGCTTCTCGTTTGCGGTCGAGTTCCATATGATTTTATTTTCAGTCTAAAGTTTTGGACCACTAACAACAGCTTTTGCTTTAGACATAAAATACTAATCATCTTCTCTTTTAGGATGTCTTCTTTTCACGTTAAATGCTGAATAAACAAAGAGTTTTTCATGTTAGATATATATTCTGTCCCCGACTTCAGTTTTACAAGATTGTTATTCAAAGATAAACATCATATTAATTATGTTGCTATGTGTAATAGATCTTGTTATTGATTGATTTTATTAATATTCACAATTAAATTGTTCTTCCTACGCGAGAGGAATTTCACATGCTTTCATGTGAATGAAACCTTCAAACCAGCGGCGTTATGCACCAGTGAGTAGCAAAAAGTTCACCCACTATCACCAACCAACAAAACTGACAGCAGAAAATATACAAAAACTTCTGAAAATTAAAACTCAGTCAAATGTTTGCACGTGCAATATTCATGTATCCTTGATTATGTGCAGCAAAAAACGTCCTAGAAAATTGAGTTCAACCACTATATTGTTCCCCATTCTGCTTCTCGATTGATTTTGTGCCTAATAACTGTTCTGATGATCGGCGGAGATCGATTTTACAATTATATTAGGAGCTCCAATAATTGCATTGTTGATGCATAACTCTTGGACACTTAGAACATATAACAAGTAAGCCTAGCATTTGTATTTAGTGCAATCAGTGAAGCTATTGGAGTTTATTTTTCCAATTATTATGAACAAAATTAATCTAGCCATCGGAACAAGAATATCTTGTCAGGTCTAGCTATTGATATGTTTAGACAAAATTTCTTGGAAAAAATTTCTTTCGCGCTCCTTTACCATGAAATTTATCAATGTTACATGTACGTACCATTCATGAACAAGCAAGTACGAAAGGTTTTTTTGATGACTAGATTGTCATTCTTGTTAGTAATCTTCTCGTTTACTAGAGATTCCAGAAACGAAAGATATTTCTAATGAGAGTACTGCCACTGAAACGGCCAATTTTCCTGCTTAATTACTGCAAAATTTGGACTATCTTTAATGAACTAGAAGTTGAACAAATTAGCCAAAAACTGCTATTAACTATGTCTCTTCTTCTGCTTAAGTATTGCTGTAATTACTTACGAAAACCTAGATTTCAAAAAAAAGTTTTTCTATTTATCCTTGCTAATGCATAATCAATCATTAGGAGTGAAAATGGAATAATACACTCAACTTTTTGTTAATACTTTATGAAACAGAAATTGCAAATAGAAGCAGCTCCCATGAAGCATGCCATGTTCAAGGGAGAGGGTGCATAAACCCTAAAATATTTCCCATGTTATCTTCCATTGGTTTCTGCGGTATCTCTGTTTCACTAATGGTTAAGCTAATTTGACAAGCAAATCAAAGTTCTCTTTGAAGGCTACAAATGCATATGTTTTAAGCATGCAACTGCATAAAGTATTGTTCTATTTGGGTTCATCAGCCACATGAAGAACTAATTAAAATGGCCTAACTGCATTAAGAAAACGAAGGGAATATGAGGTATTTAATCCGTCGGCGTTAAGTTAGCTTAACAATGTTCTGTCATCATCTAAACAATTCGTCCTACTTGGTTGTGCAGATAGTATTTATTCTTCTATGTATGTCGGTAGCAGAGGGCTGCATAGTTGCTGTATTGTCCATTTGATGACCAAGAGGCTCTGTATCGCAGTTACGGAAACAGTGCAAACTCACACGAGTTCAAAGAGGAAAACTCGAAAAGAGAACTATCTCAAAGAAAAATGACTTGGTTGCCTATGCGGTCAATTAATTAACCTAAGCATCGTTCAAATTCTCGGGTGAGATATGAAATTCACATGCACCCATGTGAGCAAAACCTTCAAACTAGCAAACAATCATAATTCAAAGAGTACTAACAATCGTTTCTAGCAGCCAAATTTAGAACAAAAATGAAGAAGCTGCCAAAAATTCGTTCAAAAAAATTTAAACAATTAAGCCGAATCCCGAATGGAATCATTGCATTCGCTTTGTTTTCTAGATGTATCGATCAAACCCATGAATGGACAAGAAAGTTTCTTGGTTCCCTGCTAATTAATGAATGGCTTTCTCGGTTAATATTTTTCCACTCAAATAATAGTCTTCTTGCTAACAACAAATCAAGATAGCAGATTTGCTTTATCTTGGTCCTAATTCAGACCAAATGCTTATTTTGTTTGCTTACAACAGAACTTGGCTTCTTGCCCTTCAAACGTTCAACTTTTTGGTTATTATTGCCGAATCCAAAGCCATCTTCCATTGTCTAGAAATTACAAAAGAATGAAACTGGAGGAAGAAAACAATTCTTTCCTTTTCTTCAGCAATACGATTTGCTTAATTTACGAAAGCTGGACTGCCTTCCATGAACTAGATGTTAGAAAAATTAATAACAATTCCATCATAGATCTTCTTGGTCCCGATCGATGACGCATAATTTTCAGCTTTAGAGCATGCTACAGAAACGAATAATCTTTCTTTAGTAATATATTCCACGTTTCTTTTAGGAAGAATTCTCCTATTTCATCTTTTACATTTGATTATTCTGTTTCTTCGATTAAAATTCTTTCTGCCTTATCTTCTTTGTTATGTCCTTAACTTGATTAGCTGGCTTGACTCGTCAAAGATTTGCTAAAATGCGTATATAACACATGCTAATGCATTAAAATTTTCCATGTCTGCTTAGTTATCTACCACATGAAAGGGATCAAACAGCCAGATTACCAAATGAAGAGTCGGCGGATCACGAAGCAGTTAATCCTTAATTAAAAATGTGATTAGCTCTACTAACTATTCTGTTTGATTAAACGGCCAAACGTTTTGTCCTCCTGTTTTTCCCTTTCTGTTTAATGACATTTGTCTTGCACAAGCAACTCATTAGGTATTTATTACTTAATCACGGAAATGATTAATCTGGTGAACAATATTTAACAATATTCCTTAGCTAGGCACATTAAATTATTCTTCTTCTTTATCTCAAGTGGAATGACAACATCACATGTCTTCACGTGAGACACACACACACATACATACATATGTCCTGTTACAGAACTTCAATCTAAACCAAACAAGCCTACAAAATTAAGTTAATATATATATTTTTTTTGAGAGAGGTAGAGAGCCGTTGAGGAGACATGAAGCATCATTTCCTGTATCTTTGTTCGGAGTATCCGAATCCAAATGAACAAGAAAAATGATTTTGGAGAACGAGATGTCGTTTTAGATGAAGGAAGGAAAACAATTTGATTTCTAAAATTTTTGGTTGATTTGAGGAACATATGATCATTGATTGTGTCATGCATGATTGGAGGAGATTTTATTCCCATTTCCTTCATTATTTCTCTAATTATGCAATGCAAAGATTTGGATTTGATAAGATGTTTACTCCCCATTTGAGACACATTTTCTTTTTCATTTAATGTTGATGTAAATCGAATTTTGTATTGATCTCCAATGATATACTAGCCACACCCTTCTTGTTAGTCAATCATTAATTTATGAAAGCAGCAATCTCAAGCAATTTATACTACGGACAAGCATGCAATTCTAAGCAATTGAAGAAACCCATTTTCAATGTAGAAAATAAGAATTATTTATCATATTTTCCATACTCAAAGCTTAATTGTAAGGTTGGTAACAAACATCAGAAATTAATGCATGCATTTTGTCTGTAAGTTGGACATACAATAACCTCAACTAATGTTTCAATGCAGATTGTCGGATTTAATGATGGAAAATACACATGTCAAAAATTTTACGTTAACGGTTTAAGAGAAAACCAGCTTCGTAAACTTGTTTTCTCTTCTTCCAATACTTGACACTTCCGTGCACGCGTAAGGTTTTAATTATGGATCATTAGAACAAATTTATTGATTAATGAGAGTAATACGATCGATCCGTAATTGATCATGAAAAGGCTTGATATCATAGAGTTGTTATTATGCCCAAATATATTATATGTCGAACGATCAGCAACTTCAGCCAGTGCAGATATTCGATTGTACCAAGTATCATTTACTTGCTTTTTGCTTTAAAATCAATGAAATTCGATAATTTTGAAAAATAGTTAAACATACGGGGGGTCAAATGGCATTCACTCTTTCCCTGGTCACTACGGGCTGAGCATCAAAAACGCTTTGTCAGTGGTCACGCGCAGCCCGGAAACCCATCCGGCCTTCAATTTCCTGACCCAAGGGAAACTGAACCGAACCGAACCAGCCAGGCTAAGAAGAAGGCACTGGGCCAGTACTAATTTTTATCATCCTTATGACCAGGACAACATATTCCTTTCTCCGGTTTGTGATTAGCCTAAAGAATTGGACCTACGAAATATGTAGTTGTTTGAATATGATTTCGTAGCCTTGTAAAGGGTTAACATTGTTTCATTTGATTTAATCATTTAATTCAATATGAACAGATCCAGTGTCATTTGAAATGGACAAGTAAAAATTACCTGGATAATGAACACTACTGTTGTGATTCCTTGGCGATTTACAATCACAAGGTAGAAAATTCATAAGAAAATCGCACGAAGGAAAATTGATTTACAATTTTATATAACAGTCAAGGTAAGACTGTAATTGTAGCTGCTCCTTCAAGTGATTGAGATCTCTTTTGATAAGATATAATTAAAGAGAATATTTTTAAGTACATGCATCAACAAATTCTTAATATAAATATGGATGTGGGCTCCGTTTATATTGACAATAAGAGCCAGGTTATACTGGATTCTCTGTACAAATTGTTCAAAGTATAGTTGGCCAAATCAGTCACATCTTGCGCGTAGTTGGTCAGAGGAGGACCATATCTCTTCCTCCAGTAAGCACTAGATACTTCATATTTGATTGAAAGATTAGCCTGAGAAAAAGAAATGAAATGAAAAGTATCAGATTTTCATGTCATACAGAAAACTATTAACTACATGAAATCATCTATGACAGAAGAAAGATACAAGGCAAGAAATAATTGATTCTAAAAGAATGTGGTGATCTCGTTAGAAATCCACAAAAATCCGCTGAGGATTAATAGTTAGCAATGAGAAAAAGAAGACATAAAATATTAAACATAAAGCTCTCTCCCTCTCTCGCATAAAGGATAAGTTGAAGGAGCAAAGCACAACATCTTTGGTATGCAATATTTCAAAAACTTCCAATCGAAAAGCAATAAAGCGAAGCACTTATACTTAAGGATGGCAAATGGTGATACGCTAAAACTTCTGGTATATTTATTCCAAACATATCACAGAAATCGAAAGAATATTAAAGCCCTCGCAGATCTCAAAATGATAGAACTTCATACACATAACAGATCTTGAAAGAGAAGCAGATGCAAATGAAAGAGTGGAGAAATCTCTGTAATAACCATGAAATAAAAGAACCTCCTGATCTCTCATGGGTAGTCTCTATTTCAACCAAGAAACAGACATACCTACTGAGAAATCTGGTAGTTACTGTAAACAAATCATTTTCTGATCAGCAGCATGTAAGAGAAAGGCCGATATCACTGAAAACGGAATCTCCAGTTAACTCAGAGATCTAAATCATGTTACCTCATCACCTCGCGGACCATAACTAAAACTATTTAACTCCAATTCGCACATAACAAGGTCTTGAAATAGAAGCAGATGCAGAAGATAGAGTGGATAAATCTCTGTAATAACCATGATATAAAAGAAGCTCATGATCTCTTATGAATAGTCTGTATTTCAACCAAAAGACAGACATACCTACTGAGAAACCTGGTAGTTACAGTAAACAAATCATTTTCTGATCAGCAAGTAAGAGAAAACACTGTCATCCGATTTCACTGATTACCTCATCATCTGACGGACCATTGCCAAACTATTTAACTCGAACTGGCACTTGGGTTTATCTGGCAAGAAAAACCCTAACTATGTCCGTAGTTAATACTGCTTTAAATTTATTGGTAGTCCAAAAAATTAATTTTGTAAAATATAAATTGTTTATTTCCCAAAGATACGAATTAGTTCATCTTCATCCTTTGAAGTCGTGGATGTAAACTTTTAGCCACTTATTGCCGCTGCAGCATCATCAAGATTCCCAAGTGGAAAGAGCAATATGGAGTGAAGCAAGGGGCCAAAATTACCCCCTTCATCTCCACTCACTAGCTCTAAAAAGTTTGTGAATCTTGATGATGCTCCAACTGCAAACAGTGACCGCTATTTCTTTAGATCGTCGTTCGTATTCATCATCTGGCCTTGCAAATTTTATGACAGGAAAAAGAAACCCTAACCCTAAATCTCAGTCAATGAGGGAATAGTATAATAATAAAAAAAAGGAAGAAAGCTAACAAAGAAAAAGATTGAACGAGTAGTCAATAACTAAAGGTTCAAAAGTTCAAAACTAGGTCCAGGCATATGAAATAATAACGAAGAGCCACTAATTACAAAAGGCTAACCAAGGTATCCTCTATGCGAAAGCAACAACAAAAAAAATTAATAAAAATAAAAAAATGAAAGAAGCAGCAGAAGAACTTGAAGAAAGAATGAAGAGAAGTGCTACAAAGCTAAGCTAACGAACAAACATAAAGGAAAGAAAGATAAGAATAAGAGAAGAGAAGATATTGTGGTGGAAGTGAGGATTGAGAGTGTTAAGTGTCTCAATTTATAGAGATTTTGAAGAGAAAGAGAAGGTGGTGAGTAATGAATACGAGATAAGATGATTGGTTGGTGTGGAGAGATATTGTCAGGTAAGAGAGAGAGAAAAAGGAAGAGATGGATTTTTCACAACAGTTATGTATCGTAATCCTAGGTATACCATATTTACCCAGAAGCTTTTAATCTTCTGTGACCCATCTACTCTTTTGTACAGAAGTCTACAAAATAATGGCCAATTTAAGAAAGGGAAAATGAAAACTTACCATCTGGTAATACTAGGGATTTATTTTTGTGGGGGTATTAGCTTGCGTCTCCAGCAAGCATTATTTGTCAATGGGTGGAGATGGAATTGACAGGGCCCTGGGAGGCAATTGGCATAGGGTTTCAACTAGTTCCTTTGATATCTCATTTGCCACTTTTGGTTCCTTTTTAGCTATTTTCTTGAGAAAGTCTGGCAAGTTTATGGCTTTTATGGCTCTTTTTAAGTTTTGATGTTTAGTCCAATCTCTCTTGGACTACCAAGTACGAATTGGGTGCAGATCTCAACTCGTTTTATCAATTAAATTTACAGCAAATACAGACGGTGTTGTATCAGGATATAATTACAGCAAACTGGGCGCAACAAAAGTTAGGAAGACATGGCAAGTCCGAACACCAAAAACATAATTATTGTGGACTAACTCATCTAATTGTAAGACTCGAATTGGTGGGAATAATCAGCCTAGGATTAATGTGGGATTATTAGGATAAGCAGACGAATCTCTTCATAGCATTTTGCCGTATCATTCGTTACTACTACTGGCATACGCAACATGTGCTCCACGTGCAGCTGGTCTTGGTTGAAAATGTGGCCGACGGAAACGCAAAATATTGATAATGCAGTGATATATATGCTTTGGTAATTTGATAGGTCTAACCATGTAATTTGGTATGGGTCTGACATGATTATATCGCTGTGGGGAGGAAAAGGACATGCATTTGAAAGAAATTGGTCGCGACGAAAATTATACATGAACCGGCTCATTCATGACCCTAGCTGTAGCAAGCACATTATTGTGTTTGAACTGTGATCCTTCGTTTTCCTTGACAAGTCAAAGGGTTTGCGTCAAAATATAACTCTGCTTTGGACTGCTGATTGCCTTGGCGAACCGATTCCGTGAAGGTAGATTTTGAATGCCATTTAAGTCCAAAACCGACCATTATTCTCGAGCTTGAAACCCAACCTCATGAGGGATTTTACATTGATTTGGCTGCAAAGTGTACGGACGTTAAGGGAGCGAAGCGCTAAACACGGAGAAGTGGAGAGCCAACCCATTGCTCGTTGCCCACAGAGATTAATCCTCTTCGCACACAAGTTGTATCTTTTAGGTTTTCTCACCTTGGCTGCCGGGCATTCCATTCTACCGAATTTTAAATTTTATGTCTATAGATTTCGAGTATGCAACCTTCAAGATTGAACATTTATATACTTTTCTTTTACATGCTGTACATGTATGCGCATATGGAAGGAAACAGAAAGCAATTCGAACGTTTCCAGAGTTCTAATGCCTTGACCTTAATTTTTATGTGTACAAACTACAAATTATAGCGTACAAGTAAATGTTTAACCCAAATAATTAAATTGATTGTCAAGCAAGATGGGCTTACCTTTTCGGGATTTCTTTTTCCTGCAGAGAATCGTGACCTACCAACTAAACAGTGCTAAAACAATCAGGAAATTAAGGCTCACTGACGAGCCAAGCTGTCTTAACCAAATAAAAACCAAAGAGATCCCAACTATTTATTGATAAATCTGCTTTCAGTTTCTACATCAATCATAATAATAATATGCTGGCATGGGTCGTATATGTCAATATACCATGAGCCATTCTTCGGAGATGACATCCTAACAGCAAATATGCAACAATTTATTTCAATATTCTAGCACAATTTGACGAATTTTATCTCATTAAAGTTGGCTGTTTGCATTAAGAATTAATACTGACTGAAGAAAAGAGCAGATTATGTAGTCTCTATTCATAATTACTCATTACCATATCAAGTTGTGCCTATGCAACCAAAAGTACCTTTATAAGGATGAAAAAAATGACAATTTGCCTGTACTATTGGAAGCAATTATTGGAGTATTGTTGCTCGAGCTAAAGTTTCAATCTACAATACTAGAGCTGTAAGTTTCCTGGTAACTAATTGACCCTGCAAGTGTTGCCAAAATAACAATTGAAGCTCGATTTGCTCCACTGGTCTGATAAATCATCCGACTGTTCTTTTGCTTTTTTAAATATTAAAAAAATCATAAGTACTGAGAAATGTGACTTGGATCCATATCTCGTTTATTGTGATCATCATCCTCGCGTGCCCATCCAGCAAAATCTCAGTACAGTACAGGGACTAAAAAACAAAAGGTTCGATCTCGAGCATAAGGTTTTTTCAGCAGAGCTCATATAATGAAAGTGTCACTTGGATAAATATATAGAAGATGAAAATTGCTGTGCTTCCCACTTTGATTTGCAGGAGATCTTCTTTTAACATTACGTGGGGAGTCTGCTATTCTTCTCGTGACCTTCAACCTTGTCCTCTTTCCAAAGTCGAAAAATTGAATAAAGCTGCTATTAGTTACAGCCTTTAACCATTTTCAACTATCAGTCAGTATTCTCTATGCTATTAGTTACAGCGTTTAACCATTTTCAACTATCAGTCAGTATTCTCTATTGAAGTAAATTGTTAAATTTGACCCCATTCATTCAACCCAAAACTCTTTTTCTATAATATTCTTGAAAGGAAAACCTAGTAGAGCCCTGATTTAATTGTTTTGGCAGCAAGTGTAAGCAGTCTTGATACGATATGTCAATTAACACAAATGTACAACCCAGATATCTCGCCGAGCACTGCGTGGAGATCATATGACTACACAACAGATGCAGCATTGTTGCAGCACTTAGCTTTCTCCGAATGGAAACCCAAATATTCTCAGCCTACTCATCGTATAGCCACCTTTCAGCTGCCTTTTTCACTTCTTCAACTTCCACACGCTATCTTTCTTTCTCGATTTTCTCCATTGTTTCAACTTCCAAATACCAAAATCACAGCCCATCGAGAGACGGGAAAGTTTTGCATTGCTTTACTTACTAGGAATCTGGGCGAGCTTCCACTGCTAATCCATGACACTAACTGGGAGGTTCTCTTGTCCGTCAATTTGCCCATTTCTGGAAGCAAGTAACCTCAAAGAGTAAACGTGATGATAATATATGATTCAATTGTGACCTTAGATTCTTGTTTCTTTTTTCTCTACTCCCCATACATGTATCAAAGAAAAATGTATTATAGCTTGTCATCTGTGAGTTCTTTCTCTTGAATTGATTTCACACTCTAGATCTCTGCGTTAGAAATGGAAGAGGTTTTCAAATGGGACAGCGGATGTATCGATGGTAAACTGGGTAAAACAAAGTATGGCCTAAGATTTAAGGTGGATTCTCTAACCTGACTGACAATATTCGATGCTTCGAGCCCATCAAAGCCTTGATATGGCATGAATGAATTAGAAGCAATATGCATGAAAATGATTGCTCTCAAAATATTCATTACTACGTATGTGTGTATGTATGTGTGCATGTATGTACATCACCCTTGACTCTGATTGTGAATCAGCTGGTTCGACCTACAAAACAAAATCAAAATATCGATTCTTGTTGGAATTGATTAATTGTCAATGACAAGAATATACTTGGGATAACAGTTGATTTGCCAGAATTTCTTTCATTAGTTCGAGCGAGATCAGACATTGAAATGTCTGTCCGGGAGTATGGGCACCTGTTCACGGAGCTGGTGTCTGCGGCGGAGGAGGTGGCGTTGCAACAGAAGGTCGATGATAAATACTGATCGTTGGTGCTTGATTACCCCCATTGAAAGTGAAGTTTGCTTGATTAATATTATTATTTCCCCTCGTCAAGGTGAAACCTAATTGATTATTCCACCGGAATGCTGTAGAGATTCACTTTGCCCCATGAAGCTGAAGTTCATGTGGTGATTAACTGCATGAACATCGCGAAACAATGGGATTGATTTCAATAATTTCAGTTTAATTTTTGATTTCATAAATGAAAAATTAAAAAATTTTACGATAAATTTTTCACTTGAAATTCTACCTTTAATAAACTTATATTACTTATTTATAAACACTGTAATTATATCGTATTGGTACAAAAATGGTTGATGTACGTTGACGGTTAATGACAGTTTATTCTCCGTTTGTCCTCAAAGGCTCAAAGAAAAATAAAATAAAATGAAAAATACAAAAACCAAGGAATTCTTCCCGCCAAATCTAACAGAAATCAACCGGGTTCTCCTAAAACATTGTCACTGCTACCTTGTCAATTGTCGTACACTTCACTCCCTAACAAACTCCTCTCTTTCTCTCAGGAAACAAGAAACTCAACAATGGCTACTCTTTTCTGCATCTTCTCTCTCGTCTTTGTTCTCTCTCTCCTCCATGGAAGCTCTTCACTTCCCATCATCGGCGTCACTTATACACCAACCATCAATCCCTTGGCATACGCGGCCGCCGCAAACCCACCACCACCTCCACCTCCGCCACCGGACCGAGTTGCTTCTACGATAAATTCTCTCAAGTTCCCTTCAGTCCGCCTCCCCAACTCCGACCCGTCGATAATCCGGGCGTTCGCTTCCACAAACACCTCTCTCCTTCTTTCCATCCCTAACGCTTCCGTTCCTCCGTTGGCCGCTAATCGCTCTTTAGCCCTTGCATGGCTCTACCACCACGTCCTCCCTTTTTACCCTCGCTCAAAAATCTCATTAATCTCCGTTGGGAATGATATCTTTGAGACGACGCCGGATTTCTCGACCTTCCTTCTCCCCGCCATCAGAAACGTCCATTTGGCCCTTCATGATCTTGGCATCAGGATGATTTCGGTCTCCACCACGTTCTCTTTCTTTAATATCATTACAACGGCGTTTCCACCATCTTCGGCGCAGTTTCAAGAACCGGCCGGGAGCCTCATAATGAAGCCGCTGCTTCAGTTCTTGGAAGAAACAAACTCCTCTTTCTTGGTTAATCTCTATCCGTACAACATGTACCGGTTCAATAGTGAGATTCCTCTAGGGTTTGCATTGTTTCAGGATTATCCTTTCAATTTCAGGGATGATTTGGTCACTGGGGTGAGGTACAAGAACCTTTTCGACTTGATGGTGGATGCCATAATTAGCGCGATGGTGGTGGCTGGCCACGAGAACATTCCGGTCGTCGTGGCAGAAACCGGGTGGCCGAGTTCCGGTGTTGATGCTACTGAAGTTGATGCCACCCCTGCTTTTGCGGAGATGTACTTGAAGGGTTTGGTATCGCATTTGAGATCTGGGTTGGGCTCGCCGTTGAGAAAAGGAGGAGTTGCAGAGGTTTACATATACGAATTGGTTGATAAGGAAGTGAAGGGGGCGAGAAGGTGGGGAATTATGCATCAGAATATGACGATGAAGTACGACATTGAGTTCTCTAATGGCTGCAGGATTGGTGGTAGGTTAATAGTATTGGTGATCTCTGTGGTAATTGGTATCTTGACGAATCTGATCTTTTTTGATAATAGTTAGAGCCCGGTGGCTGTCATTTTTGTTGAATCAAAGGTTCTGGATGGCATTTGATCACTGAAATTGAAGTATGGTAACTGGGGTTTCTCTTCTGTTTGGTCTAGATTTCATGCACTGTTCATTCAACACTGTTTGCTCTGTTTTCAGTAGAAAATTTAGGTCCAATTCCCTGATCTCCAGCCCGATTTCTGTGAGAAGATGATGCATAATTACATATTTGATTTGTCAGTGAATCAGATTTTCAAAGAATGTGCATTGTGTTCTGGGAGAAATTGTTATCAAATTGCGTACTGGATTCGATGATCAGAACTTGACCATTTTCTCTGTTGTACATCAGTTACAGTCCAGATTCCTGCATAAGTGACATTCCATGTATTGTTCGTTGTTGTTTTGGAGTATTAAGTGTGATTAGGCCATCAAAATGGCCCAAAAGAGAAGAAAATATTAAGAACTGGCAACACGAAATCTGCAACTGGGTTTGTGTGATTTTCATGAAATAATATATTGTTTATTTTGACAAATTAAGTTCATCTAATGTAAGATAGCTTCTTGTTGAGAGACTCCATAAAAATTGCAATGGCGGTGGACAATTTCAGGTGAATCAGGTCCTGAAGTGTAATTCTCTACTCAATCTGCCGCTCAAATTTTATTTTTCTAATAAGCTCTCAAATGTATCATAAAATCGGTGTTTGTTAATTGGAACCGGTGGTGACTGTGTTTGGGTCGGGCCTAGAAGCACAAATAGCCCAAACAAACAAGATAACCTGCTTGGTTTGTCGCGTCCACTCTGCCTTGCTTTGGTAAAGCTTCTTCACTCTGAAAAGAAAGAAAAATGAAATAGATAAAGTTAAAAATGAAAAGGGTCCATTCATGTTCACTTTTTCTTTTTCTCAAGAAAATTAAAAATAAAAGCAATTTTCACTTTAGAAAAAGAAAAGGGAAAAAAGGAAAGACCAGTATTATTTATTTTTTTATTTATTTGCTAATTTTCTCAAGCCCTGGAAAATTCATCAACCCTCAATTCACCAAATGCACCTCTCCTTGAATTGCAGGTAATGTTAATATACTTCTTTGTTTCACAAATTTCTGCGAATATAATTAATTTCCAATTTCAATATTTTTTTAAGTTTTTTTTTTCATTCAAAATTTTAATTTATTTTTCGTGTTATTCGACTTTCTTTGAGCGATTTTGAATGCAGTAACGACAACCATGTTCCATTTTTTGCCCTATTTTCTTTGTTTGATTGCTGGGAAACTGGGAAAGTAAGGACAGAAAATTGAATTGAAGTATTCCGGGCCTGTTGTTTTTGTTTTTAATGGATGGAAAATTGAATTAATTGAATTTTCTGTTTCATTCTCTCTTTTTTTTTTTTTTTTTGGTGGTCTCGATGATTCCTGGCTGTAACATTCAAATTTCTGGTTTCTATTATCTGTTTAACTGCTGTCAGTGTAGTGTGTAAAGTTGGCGTTAATGGTGTAATATTATGAATTGGGTTTTAGGCTGTCAGGTTGCTAGAATCCCCTTTATTTCTAGAGTTATGGATGATTCTAATATTGTGTGATTTTCATTAATTTAATGTTAAAAGTTGTTTTCTATGTTTCTTGTCCGTCCTCTTAAGTCTGTTGTTAGGATGTAATTTTGGCTTATTTTCTTATGTTCTGTGATTTACCCTTCGTTTGCTAATTTCATATGAACTAAACAGGCTGAATTATTTTGTCCACCTTGAAGCTGGTTATGTGTTAATACTTGATTAAGATTTCTAATGATATATCATCTATCTTTGGAGGGGAAATTATCATTGATTTGATTTTATTTCATTTTTGTATGTGATCTTCCTTTTGAGTAGCCTTGATAGATTCACAGGTTTTGAACTTCATTTGGTCAATGTTTTTCTTTTCATAAATTATTAGTGATCCTCTACCCAAACAGAGAAAACTGAAAATGAATCAAGAATACAATAGTGCATAAAGAAACATATGATAGGCAAATCAGTTGTCATTGGGTAGCAAGTTAACAAATTCTGTCTGCATTCGTAGCTGTGTGAACAGCAGAAGAGTTGCAATTGAATAAAGGATGTCTTGGTCATCAGCTCCAAAAGCAAAAGCCACCTGGACACCTGCTTTCCATGAAATATTTGTTGATTCATGTCTAGAACAGACACTAAAAGGGAACAAACCTGGTACACATTTTACCAAGGAGGGTTGGAGGAATATTGTTGATTCGTTTTACAAAAAGACTGGTTTGAGGTATGATAAAAAACAAATGAAGAATCACTGGGATAGCACTAAGGAACAATGGAAAGTCTGGTGTAAGCTAATTAAAGCTAGTGCTATGAAATGGGATCCAAAAACACATAAATTTGGTGCGAATGATGAAGATTGGACGAAATACATACAGGTATATTAATCAACTCAAAGTAGCAAAAGCTAGTGGTTAAGATACTGGGAAGAGAAAATTGGTGTGGTTTGGGATGTTTGTTTTTCTTCATGCATTCCAGATTAGTAATAGCGTTATACTCTTTGTCACAGGTAAACCCCGAAGCTGCACAATTTCGGTTTAAGGAACTCCAGCGTGCCGACAAATTGAAGACCATCTTTGATGGTACAATAAATACCGAAGAGACAGAACTCTGGACTCTGCATATGAGGCAGAATGATAGTCCAACCACTTCCGTTTTATGTACAAAAGATTCAGGCTCACCGAAGCCAGATAAGTGGGGTTACAATTCAGGTGATGCTGTTGTAGTTTACTCTAGACGTAGCCGACGACTTGCAAGTGAACAAAGTACATCTGTTTCAAAACCCAAAGCTACCTGGATACCTGCCTTACATGAAATCTTTGTTGATGTATGCCTTCAAGAGACATTAAAGGGAAATAGACCTGGGACACATTTTACCAAGGAGGGCTGGAGGAATATTGTGGAATCATTCCACAAAAAAACTGGTTTGAGGTATGATAGGATTCAACTGAAGAATCATTGGGATTCCACCAAAGAACAGTGGAAGGTTTGGTGTAAGCTAATTAGCACTTGTCATATGAAATGGGATCAAAATACCAAAAGGTTTGGTGCTAGTGAAGAAGATTGGGAGAACTATATACAGGTATGCTAATTACTTACAGTAGTTGATGCTAGTTAAATGGAAACTTAGGTACTTTCTTTGTGCATTGTAGCTTGAAGATAGCCTATCTGTCTTGTTACAGGCAAATCCAGAAGCGGCACAATTTCGATATAAGGAACTCCAGAGAACCAACAAACTGGAAATCATCTTTGACAGGATGATGAATACTGGAGAGGAAGATCCTGCCACTCAACGTAGGGGGAATAATGATGGTTCTACATCATCTCATGAGCAAGTCGCAACGCAACTGGGCCAGAAAAGGCGGTGGCTTGATGATAGTCCTACAACATCACATTTGCATTTAGATGAACCAGGCACAGCAAAACTGGACAGGGAAACTGAGCATCTTTATGATGTTGAATCAGGGAGTGCTGTGACGATTCAGAGGAGTTCTATAACCTTTCAGCAGATGAAAGGCAAACCCAATTATACGATTGGTGAATGCATTCAGTGCCTCGATGGAATGGAGGAAGTAGAACAAGGAAGTAGCCTGTATTTATTTGCCTTGGATTTATTCCTGAAGAAAGAATATAGAGAAATTTTCCTTGAACTGAAAGATCCTAGTGTAAGGATTGCATGGTTGCAGCGGCTGCAATCATTTAGTCCACCTTTATACTAAGAAAATCCTTCGATGGGTGTAAAGTGGACGTGGTTGCAAAATATATTTGTGTTGCAATCCCCTATTTTTTTGACATTTTTATTAGTTACATGATGTATAGAGTCCATTACTTTCAATTTTGGTTTCCTACTAACATTAGAAAAACATATGATCTTCCCAGTTCTCTGTTAACATGAACAGTAAATTACTGTACTATATGCAGAAAAGGTAGCATTGGAGAAGAAGATTAAGGACAATGTTAAAGACGGATCCAATGGCAGATTCTCATATATCTGTTAACAGAAACTTAACAAAAGAATATATGCTGTGGATAACGTAGTTTCTACATGTAAACTATGTACAACAGAGCACGCGGGGAATTGATAAAGTATGCAATGGCTAAGCATAGTATCAAACTGTAATGAAAGATCAATTATCAATACACAAAGAAGATGCCAGTGGTGCCGATGCCACTCCGAAGAAATCAATGGTGCCAACGCCGTGTGGGGAATATAATCTAGTATGCCATTTTTGTGCTTTCCATTTGATGCTCAACATTGAAATATAAAGGGTTGTGAAGCTTAAAAACATGCTTTCTTAAACATTGACCGGTTAAAGCATCCATCTGACTGCTAATCAAACCAGTAATGCGGAAGCCTTCTTTCTGCATTATTGTCCTATGTCTGGACAGGTATTCACGGCTATCCATTTTCATTTCATGATCCAGCCTGTAAGTGCACAAACTATTTCAATCCAAAAATATAACATCCAAGATTATAATAGTATCAATAGATAGCCATCTAAGTTGATGCAAGGGTTTCACCCAAAGGGAGAAAACTGCAATCAACGGAAGCATTTGGATGTACTTTAGGCATTCATTGAATATCCATGTTATTTCTAATATATTGTGCTGGCATGTTCCAGAGCTACAAGAACTCAAGCATTTTCAAGCTTGGTTTCTGATATTCCAGTGAGGTACATTATAAGAGGTACCCAGGCTAATTTACCCCGAACTTCAAACACGCCCTTGCCACATATCATTAACGAAATCTAAATTTGTGAAAAACATATGCCCCATCCAAAACTATCAACAGTGCAGACTGGCATCTCCTAACAATTAAAGAACTGACAAGATGCAAGGATAGATAGTCCAAAAAGTGAAGTTTCAGAATATGAAGTGAAATACATTTTGTTAAGTATTTGATGAAATAATTTAGGATCTTAGATGGCTTAAACAAAAGGATTGTCATATTAATAACTCGTAATCATCGAAGACCAACCTCTGTACCCAATTGAAACAAGGAGCTCTGTGGTGGCATTTCGTTGTCCCTCACGCTCTCTAGATAAAAGAATCACAGGCCATCCACTGACATGAAGTTTCACAAATAATTTCAATGTAAGCACGTGCCTCACATGTTTGGCCACTTCAATGCAATCACTATAGCCACATAGGTAATTTCTGTGCCATATCAGAATTCTTTCTTGAAAGTTGCTTATAACAATCACAGGCACACTTGGCATGGCAAGAAAAGCAGGATCTTTCCAAGTAATACTGTTTCTTGACAAAAAACAAATAGATAAAAAAGAGAAAGAAGTCTCATTGAATAACTTCAATTTTAAGTTTCAGATTGGTAAAATGGGTATGTAAAGAAAAAATTAGTGGACTTTTACCAGACTACAAATTGAGAAAAACAAGTTGCATAGCGGAATGGTCACAGACACATTTAGAACTCAAAATGACATTAGAGACTTTATTTATGATCGTAATCATACCATAGACATGAGACGGAAAGCAAACAAAGGCAGAAAATATGTTAGAAGTTACAAGAAAATTACTGATCTATTAATAGATTGGTGTATTGGAGTCTTGGAGTGAAGATATCATCTATGTCCATCAAAACTACATCTAGACCATCATTTGATGGCGTAAGAGTATTGAAGTAACTTTCAGCAAGCTGCATTGAAAAATCCAAATCCCTAGCATTTTGTCCTCCTTTGATGTATCGAATGGCAAGACCCTTCCAAATTGCAGGGAAGTCATCGGCTCCCAAGCTATTAATCTCTGCATAGAAAGCAAATATATTGCAAAAATTGTAATCATCACTTGGTTTCACGACCTCAACAACCCCAGAACTCCTACTTTGACAGGATTGCAACATGACTGCCAACGTAATCAGCAAGGTTATTAACAGAACTCCAACAGTTATTAGACCACCAATGAAGATTGCAGCAGCAAAAGTTGTCATGTAGAACCCCGACTCAACCACATATTGGCTTCTCATCTCTGCTCCCAAAGAAAAACAGCAAGATTAACATTACATCAAAATTACAGTAAAACTCTATTTACTCTAGCTTCACATGTGAAATTAGCCAAAAAATGCTAACAAGTAGCAGCTGCGCGGGACAATGGATAAATAATGCAGTAGCCAATCATTTATACCCCGGATTGCTTCACAAGGGTTAACCTTTATTCTTCCTGATACTAGTATGATACAGAATAACATAACCGCAGAAATCATCCAGTGACAATGATCACTGCAGTTTTCAATCCAGGCTCATATATTCTGAACAGCCGTTACTACTTACCGTGAACGCCTGTGTGCACTTATCAGACAACCACGCATGCCCAAAAACTGAAGTTAAAAAGAGGTCTAGCATACCCGAACCTCCTCTACTTGAGAGACTCTGGGCCGAGAACTCCCGCTCCATTTGACGAGCGTAAGCCGACATTGTTACAATCTAACCAGCAATTACCAACTTAGTAATAAGCTATGAAAACCTAAAGATCCATTCCCGGTGATTGACCTGCGACAACAAAGTTTAAACACTCATAAGAATCTCATTTATCCTATACAGGATAAATCACTGTAACAATTCAAAGAGAACCTATGGAAAAATTAAAACTTACAAGAAGATTCATCTACCATGCTAAGAACCAACAGCAGTATCTAATGATTCTCATCTCAACTTCTTTACCTATCATATTGAATTTAGCAAACTCTAAATCAAGGAACACTTCCATTGAGATCATAACTTAAGAGACGACATGAATTTTCACAAGCCATATCCATATATACGCAATTTTATATAATGAAAACATATGTGAACCGGGTGAACAAAAAATTCAACTGATCATCTAAGATCAGAACTTTAAAGTAATTTCATCATCTGGGTTCCCAGCCATCTCAGAGAAGAAGCACAAATCCGTCAACCAGAAAACAGAAAAGCCAGTGACACCTTATTTAATAATAACAGTGCCACAAAAAGAAATGAAAACTAACCAAAATCCTATTCGAACAATCAGTGCAACGAATTCTGATATTGTTCATAATCACAAAACATGCGGGTTGGCGACGTCCGGAAGACAGTGCGAACAGATTGCTCTCAGACAGAACATGAATTATGTCATAATTGTCATTGTATTTTCCGGGAGGAAAGTTCCTTTTGTTCCCATCACAACATATACGATGGTACGAGTACAAATGGCCCAGACTACAACAACGACATGGTTGCACTGGTCAGTTTGTGAAATTTTAGTCTTTAAAATGAAGTGGGAGGGTAATTCTGTCCTAAAACAAAATATCTTAAGTGTTTCTCTTGATTTGCCGTGGGAAACAACCGCCCATCGGCAGTTATTATTGTAATCGAGAAGGAAATAAATCCTTAAAAACAAAGCCCATTGATTGATATAAAACATAAGTGTTAGAAAGTGGCTAAGAACATTGATTCACAGAGTTAATGACCTCACAGAAACTTGAGTTTCATTTTATATTTAGATACTGATAATACTTATTATAGTTGAAGTATAGAATGTAAAACCATTTAGATTGTAACTGAATAAGCGAGAATCAAAGCTCAAACCTTTACATTAGTTTAATTTTTTTTTCAATTTTAATCAATCGGCACCCACATAATCATATACGTGAATCAAAATGATTGGTATCAAATGCAAGAGGTAAAGACAAATAGAGAATGCAAAATCAAAGGTAAGAGAATAAGAGATGGATGGCATGGTAGAACTTATCTAAGGTACCTGCAACGGCTTAGTTTTACTATATAACAATGATAGGTGTGCAACAGTATTAAGTCACTAATGCAAGAGAATTAGAAATGAAAAAACTACAAGCAGAAAGAATTATAATTTATTTTGCAAAGAGATTGGTTGCTCTCAAAATTTGAGTTCTCACATCTGTGTTCGAGTATGTGCTGTAATCATTCCAATTGCAATCACATTTCTCAGCAAGAAGCAGCAATCCTTCATTGCTTCTTGAGCGACTATTCAACGACTTGGTTCTAAGACCTCTGTAGGATTCAACAAGTTCACAACTACATCTACGTTTCTAGCCAATCCAACGGCTGCTCCAACGTAGTTGTGGGGCATTAATTTCAGAAGATTGGCCTTTGCTTCTTCTGGTAATTCTAAGCCTAAGATGAATTCTCTTATACTTTCTTTGGTAACTGCCTTTCCCCTGGTTAGCTCTTTTAGCTTCTCATAAGGCTCTGGAACGCTATATCTCCGCATAACCTACATACAGATTAGCAACATGGGTAACAATTGTGAGCAGATTTCTCAAAAGGGAAGAAAGGAAAAGAGGTATTCATTGGACGGAAAAATAAAGACTATGGCACAAAAGAACCATGATGCTCCACCAAGTCCAAAGAAAGCAAAAGATTGGATAAGACAAATAAAACCAGAAGATGCATACAGTTTGTATTGGTTCGGCAAGCACCTCCCATGCATGATTCAAGTCTTCACTCAAGCGAGCTTCATTAACCTATCAAGAACAAAAGGATGTTTTTCTTAAAATATATATTCATATGCAAGTAAAAGCATTATAAGCTTTCAGCTAAAACAATAAAGCCAAATTGAAAATTTGAGGTCCCAGCTCCCTGAGTTCAATAAAATGTGCTCGTGCCATCAGAACAACATAACCAAGACATGAAAATAATAAGTTTATGGATAAGCAGCCTTCAAATAACCATTAGTCACTCTTGTATTACACAAATATCGCACATATGTAGCCATCGATAATACACTTTTCACAGGACCAGCCAGATTAACATCTATATAATATTGCATACCTGAAGCTTTCCTATTCCTTGTAAGGCACTTTTGTAGGCAAGAAGAGAATGCCCCAGTCCTCCACCCATATTCCTCAAAACGGTTGAATCAGTCAAGTCCCGCTGCAAATATGAGAAGTCCATTTTTGCAAATATAAGATGCCCACTACTAAACTGCCACTGCCTATAATATATACATGCATAACATAGAAACAGCTAAGGCTCACACTCGAACTAAAGATACCGAGAGACTCAAAACAACAAGCTACAATAAGGGCAAAGGTCTATAGAAAAAGTTGATTAAAATTGAAACTTGAATAAGTCTTACCTGCCAACGCGAAATAGGCAACTTCATGCTCAGAAAAGATAGATCTTCATTTGCCTTTCCAAGATTACCTTCACTATTTTCAAAATCAATAGGATTAACTTTGTGAGGCATCGTTGAAGACCCAATCTCACCAGCCTTAGTTGTCTGCTCCAAATTTTGTGAAAATGATGATTTATTGTATAATAGAAAACAAAAATCTATTAAAATCTTATTCTTTCCATCACAAAATCTTACCTGCTTAAAATAGGACAAAGATATGTAGCCCCACACATCTCTATCAAAATCAATCAATATATTGTTGAACCTCATAAATGCACAAAAAAGCTTTGCCATGTAGTCATGTGACTCAATCTGCAAAACAAGTGGAAAGTAAAGCAGTTAATCCAAAAAAGAAAAAAAATTCCTCGTATGTTTCCATTTATTATCAACCCTCCATGTAATGTCTATTCAAAAGGTCTTCATATAAGTTTCTCCATTGAAACAATATTACTTTGCATGTCCATACAGGGATTAGTTAAGGTGAACACTTCAACTAGTGACTTCTAATCCTGCAATCAATAAATTGCATAGAAGGTAAAAAAAAAAAAAAGTGCAGAAAGCATACCTGAGTAACATAGGGATTAAAACTCAATCCAAGAGAATTCACAAACTGTTCAGCAATTTGAGGCCAGTTAACATTAGGATATGCAGCAAGATGTGCATTATAATTTCCAACTGCACCGGCAAATTTCCCCATTATTGCAACTTCAGAAATTTCCTGCCTTTCTCTGCTTAACCTGACAGCAAAAACTGACAATTCCTTTCCCAAAGTTGTTGGTGAAGCTGGCTGCAGATCAACAACAAAAAATTGATTTTTTTGCCACAATCATTTTAACAGATACTAAAGGAATCATAAGCGGAAAAATTGTGATGGATAAAGGAGGTTTTATAATCAATTATAATATTGAAACTATAAGATAAATTAGACAAACACGTCCAATGTCTTTCACTCAACATAGAGAGAAGAGTTTGAAGTTCTTCAGCAAAAATATAATATCTCTTATACGCTTACGTACAGTCTAGATCTAATTACAACATCTGGACATCATGGGATGTGTCAACATCATGACCCTCAATAATTAGTAGACATTAACAGTTATATGATTATTAGCACACAAACAGAGACTTACCTGACCATGGGTACGAGAAAGCATTGGAACGTGTGCATTATCCTTAGCCATGTCACATAAGGCCTTTATCAATTTATCCATTACTGGAAACATGACTTTATTTATTGCTTCTTTCAGCATCAGTGCATGGGCAAGGTTGTTGATGTCCTCTGATGTACAAGCAAAATGAAAAAACTCAAGCACCTGTACTACGTGCGTCAGAAAGAGAGAGAGAGCAACAGACACAATTTTAATTTAGAAAAGTTATTTCAGAATCTAGAGGAACCAATGATCTAAACCCCAACCTTAGCAATCTCTGGCTGTGACTGGCATTTCTGTTTCAAGAAATATTCCACTGCTTTTACATCATGGTTTGTCACTTTCTCAATGTTTTTCACTTCCAAGGCATCATCCATGCTAAATTCATCAATCAGTCTTTGCAAATAAGACTTTGCTTCTTCACTGAAGCTTGGGACCTCTGTAACTTCAGGAATTCGTGAAAGCTTAAGCAACCATTTGATCTGCCGGGAGATTAGGATTTCAAAATCTTTTCAAGATAATATAAATTTCCCACAAACAAGAGAGATTGGTTTGCAGTGAGAGTGAAAGGATATTAATAAGCCCCAAACAAAATGGAATTCAGAGTTGACTACCAAATGATTGCATTCTTGGATACATTTACTATAAAATTAGTTTAACACATGTTTTACATTTCATCTACGTTTATCAATGTACGCACACTAATAACGAGAAAATTCAAAACTCTACCATGAGCAGAAGTACATTTAACAACTTGAACAGAACTAAAGAACAAAGAATTTTGATTGAGAGAGTACCTCAACAAGAACACGAAAGTATATAAGCCCATATTCACTCATATAAGGAGCCAAGTCCTTCACTTTACCCCAATATCGACCATCCAATGGTGACAATGCAGTTAAGCTTGATAGCTCAAACTCGCGAGAATCATCTCTACTCATTTTTATCCCCTAAAGACATCAAACTCCAATAAAAACCCACATCAAAAACAAATCAAAAAGAGAACTCGAGAACTAAACTTCATTTTTCACAAAATGTTAACTAGGCTGTAAAGCATCATTATCACCTTACGTTTCGGATTCGACAAAATCCAACGTCAAAAAAACATAAATTTTCTTCAAATTTCACGTTTTTCAATTAATTAACGGAAGAAAAAAAAAGTCTGTTGTCCACTCTTGTTACTCGAAAATATCAAACTAAGACTGAACTTCATTCTTAATAATTGGCAACAAGAAATAAAGCAAAGTAACCTTCTTGGAAGTGGGTTCTGTGCGTGAAAACGTTTTGGATAGGTGAAAAGAGGCATTAGAGAATTGTTGCTGATGATGGGGGTGATGATAGAAGCTTATGGGGTTTATGGATTGGTATCTCCTTCTTCTTGTTGTTGTTGTTGATGTAGGGCTTAAAAAAGGAAAATTGTTGCTGCCTAGAATCCCGGAAGAGGCACCAAGCTCCATGAATCAATAAAAGTTAAAATCTCGTTGAGAAATTGGAGCAGATACAAGGGTTCAGTGTATTTGGCGGACTTTTTCTTCCTCTGGTTTCATTTTCAGGGTTAAACCCTAATTGCTAAACCCGAGATCACTTAATTCGGGTCGTTTGTTTGGGTTAGCATGAACTTAAAAGCCCATTGTATATCCAATAATAGAACCACAAACCCAAACACATTTGGATCTAACTGGAATGTTCATTGTTAAGATTATTTCGGGTAATATGTACAAATATTTATGGGCATTCCAGTAGTTCCCTCCAACTCTCATTGCAAGTGAAATACGGCCAACCATTCTCAAAATGGTGTTTTCATAGTGCATGCTAAATATTCTTTCTTATTTTCCCGAGAAAATGCATATCCTCTAAGTTGTTAGAAAGCTTGGAATCTGAGGATAAAACCATACCATAGTCCATAACTGCATGTCATCCTAATGGCACAACAAACAATACAATGACTACATATGCAGATAAAAAAACAAATAGACAAAGTAAAAGACATCAGAAACAGAAATATTGTTGGCCATCATATTCATTCATTCGTTCATATAGAGAGGATCATATATAGCCACATATTAATGAGCGATGCCAATTAACCTCATCCCCTTCCAACTTGACCAGCCAATCTACTCAGCAGCCTCCACGTGGCACTACAACATTAACTGCTTATCTGCAGCTATCCAGGTTTGCAGAGCATGACCGAAAAAAATCAATGACAGACTGAAATATTGGTTCTGCTAGCTAAAGCTTTTTGAAGGCTTAGCAAAGCTCTTGAAAATGGAGACTGGTGTCACGTGCTATGCTCGCGGGGTTGTTCTCCCTGCTGTTTCTTCTCAGCATTCTTCTGCTATAGTTTCTTCAGCAACCTTTTCTCCATCTTTCAGCTCCAGGGTATAAATTCTATTGCTGCGAAGTACATGCATGCATAGCTAAATCACCCTGTCCAAGATTTCTGAAGCTATATTTATGTGAGAATGGTCATAATACGAATGTATTGTTGAGTACACAAATTTAGTTTAAGGGTTGGGTGCAAATTTATGCAGAGTCTGAAATCATGCTCGCTATTTGGGGAATCACTTAGGGTGGTGCCAACATCTGCAGTGAAGGTTTCAAAGGCAAAGAACTCTTCTCTTGTGACCAGATGTGAGATTGGTGATAGCTTGGTAAGTCCAACACAACGCGTAGTAGATTATGTTTATTTCATAACTATTTATAAGCTGGATAAAAATTTGTTAAAATGAGTTTTTGTGATTGAAGGAAGAGTTTCTTACTAAGGCAACCCCAGACAAGGGATTGATTAGGTTGATGATGTGCATGGGAGAAGCATTAAGGACTATCGCTTTTAAGGTCAGAACAGCTTCCTGTGGAGGAACAGCTTGTGTCAATTCTTTTGGAGATGAGCAACTTGCTGTCGATATGCTTGCTAATAAGCTTCTGTTCGAGGTAATACTTACTTAACAATAATGATTTTAGATCCTTTTATGTATTATAATGCTATGTGAATCTGCTTAGTAGTCTCAGTAAATTTGGATAAAGACTGGTTTCTGAATAACAGTAAGTGAAAAGGAATAAGGACAAATGATCTTCTATAATCAATGATGGTATGGAGATGCAGGGTAAAAATTAATAGGGGAGATGTTTCTATTTTGACAGCCAAAATGTTGATTTTATAACCCTCTTAGCTGGCAGATTTTTTATATCATTTCTATTGTGAATGTTTCAATTTTGACAGCCAAAATGATACTTTTTTAACCCTCCTAGCTGGCTGACTTTTTTATGTCAGTTCTATTGTGAAAACGCTTGAGTTTGATGAACTATAACAAAATCTAAAGAAAGAAAATAATCAATAATTTGAGAACATTCTTCAAGATTTATTCCTAAATGCCCTCTACTATCAGAATCTATTCAAATTAATATATCTGAGTTTTGTTGCACAGGCCTTGACTTACTCGCACTTCTGCAAATATGCTTGCTCGGAAGAAGTACCTCAGCTCCAAGACATGGGAGGCCCAGTTGAAGGTTCGCATATCTTATAATTTGTTAATAATCCAAGTTCTGAAATTAGCAATCAAGATTTCATACTACATTTGGAAGATACTAATGATATCAGAACAATTTGAGCAGGTGGATTCAGTGTTGCTTTTGATCCACTAGATGGATCTAGTATTGTGGACACCAATTTTACAGTGGGCACCATATTTGGTGTGTGGCCTGGAGACAAATTAACTGGGGTGAAAGGAAGAGATCAAGTTGCTGCAGCCATGGGAATTTACGGTCCTCGAACAACTTACGTTCTTGCACTTAAGGATTTTCCTGGAACACATGAATTCCTTCTTCTTGACGAAGGTTTGTCTGCTTCAATCTGATCAGTATTGAACTTTGTAATATATCAGAAAATTGAAAGCCGGAATGTCCCCCTATCTCATCAACGGTTCCTCTGATACATTGCTCAGGAAAATGGCAACATGTCAAAGAGACAACTGAGATTGGTGAAGGAAAAATGTTCTCCCCTGGAAATTTGAGAGCCACTTACGACAACCCTGAATATGACAAGGTAACTATAACTTTCTTGTATTGCTAGATGGAGGGAAACAGTGTATCATTAACAACTAAATAATCTGCCATGATTTACTGTTTTCTTTGTTACCCTGCAGTTGATCAACCACTACGTCAAAGAGAAATACACATTGAGATACACCGGAGGAATGGTGCCAGATGTCAACCAGGTCTTAACAACATCCCAAACTTCAGTTTTGCCTTAAGAAAATTTAATAATGGCAATTTATAGTTAGTTTAAATGAGTCGCCTTATTTGCAGATTATTGTTAAAGAGAAGGGTGTCTTCACTAATGTCACATCTCCATCTTCAAAAGCAAAGTTGAGGCTGTTATTTGAGGTAGCTCCTTTGGGATTCTTGATTGAGAAAGCTGGAGGTTACAGTAGCGATGGCCAAGTATCGGTGCTAGACAAAGTGATCAACAATCTTGATGATAGAACACAAGTTGCATATGGATCCAAAAATGAAATTATCCGTTTCGAAGAAACTTTATACGGATCCTCAAGACTCAAGGGTGGAGTTCCAGTTGGAGCTGCTGCTTAAGTGACAATATTGTCTTTCAATGTTTTTCTTTTTCTTCATATGCAGAGAACTTTAAGCTATCAATATATATTTACAAGGTCGAATTTCTGTTATAAGACATATAGTCAGGCAGAATTTTGGCTGATATTCACTTGGCATGAATTATTTTAAATTATGCCGCATTCCAGTCTTCACAACCATTTCTTCCCGAATGAATGCTTTTGCTATTTAGACACAATAAATTAAGAAATAAAGCCCCTGTATCAGTTTCATACATTGAAAATTCCAAAGAAGGTAGGCCTAGGAGTTATCTTCAATCTAAGGTTCTCCCTCGGCTTCCAAAGGGACATGCCAAAGCTTACATTGTTACGTAAGATTCCTTCACAATAAACAATGGTGGTCTTCCTAGAAGTAACCTTATCACATGCTATGCAAATGTAATCTGTCATGCCAAAATTTCATTCGCAGTAGGAGTTAGAGGGAACCATTGATCCAATTCTCTGCAAGCGGAAGAACATTGTCGAGTCATAGAATTGCCAAGCACCAACCAAGATACAGATAAAAATGGTATCTATTCTGCACATATAATGTAATTTGTGAATGGGACAATCTTTCCCCTGTTGAAATTTATATGAAAATATGTCTGGTTTAGTTAAGTTTTTACTTTTACTTTCTCTACAGGCATTTGAAGCAAAAGAGGGGAAATGGCGTGGATCAGTTGGTGGCATTGTTGATGCACCCATTGACAAGGTTTGGACAATTGTTTCCCACACAAAAAAGCTACCAGAATGGATGCCAATGGTTGAAAGATGCACTGATTTAGCTGGAGATGAAGGAGTACCAGGCTATCTTCGGCTAGTCTCCGGGTTCATGTTTCCTCAACAGGACGGGGAAAGGTCGTGGATCAAAGAAAGACTTATCTCCATGGACTCATCCTCACATAGTTACGTTTACAAAATGGAAGCAAGCAATGTAGGTTTAGATGGATCTGTTAATACATTGAAACTTGTAGATTACGGGGATGACTCGACACTCGTCAGCTGGTCATTCGAGATAGACCCAATAGTAGGCGCTTGTGAGGACAGCATTATAGATTATCTAGGATTTCTGTACAAATCTTTCATAAATAGGATTGATGGTGCTATAGAAACAACATCAGAAAAGGCTTGAGAACATGGCACTTGTTTTGCGTTGGGCTGTCTTAGTTCTTGTATCAAGTTGCAGCATATTTCATTGTTATCTACATTGATTTTTGTTACCGAAATGCATAGAAAATTGTCAGAAGTGTACTACACTCCCCAGAGTATGATTTTGCGGGTACATTCAACAAGACTATTGCCGGTATAAAAGCAGTACATTGCTTGTGTTCCTGACAGAATTATCAATCAGACTTTCATGCAAGTCCAACTTAAGATGTCATAGTTGATTTTCCAATTTTGTTCAAAGAAGAAACTTAAGAGTGCACCATCAATCTATTGTGCTTTTCACAGAGAAAGAAACAATCTCTATTATTGCAATTTTAACAGTTAACATAATCTGTCGTGACAAATGAATATTAACAAGTTATAGGATCTCGTGATGCATAAGTAATTCAAATGAAATAATCTTGCACTGTGGGATCAGTGTGTTGCTGTTTTAGCCATCTAATAACTCGCAACATAACCCGTAAAAATCCTGGAAAATTTTGTTGATGAATACCCTGGAGAGAAAATGCTGTAGCCTCCTTTGTCCAGTAAATAGCGACGTGACATGCCAAGGCAGAGCATTTCCGGCAAGTGAGAAAAAAAAAAAAAAAAAGAGAATTCAATTAAGGTGGTTGGGAATTTGGTGCCTGCGAGAGAGAGAGAGTTATCAAAGCTGAAGCATCTAACGAAAAACATGTGTAATTTGGATAAACCAAGGTGAAAAAGATGTGTGATTTGAAATAGATGAAACAACTAACTGTTACCACACACCCCATATCTAAAATTCTGGACAGCTGACCAGGCTGATTATCAAGTCCATGAAAACAATTTCTCAACTATAGAATTCTGTTTTACATTAACATCAAATATACTTATACATGGACCATTACCCACCACCACAATTTGCCGCCATATCTTATGCTAGAATTAGTACATTTACTCTTCCGGAAGAGTAGCAGAAGCTTTTGTAAGTCTCCACTGTAACATAGTACTGCTTGAAAATGATTTTTTCGGAACTCATGTTGTATACTTTTAAATTAATTAAATACAATAATTAACAGATCAGTTCCTTAAGAAACGCATGCGATTTTGGAAGCAATTGTAATCATGGTGTAGTTTGACGAAAAGTCTAATAAAATACCTAAAAAATTAATCTACAATCTGCATACATGCATCATAAGACAAGAGCATTGAACTTTCGAGCAGATGGGATGTTTCAACTTTCACATATGATATGGTTGCAGTCAATTGAAGTTGGCAACGAGAAGCTTTACTAGCTTACTTCCAAAAATGTACACAGTGACTACATTGTGTAACATGCAAGAAAACTTAAGAAAAATACACGGCAGGCAATTTTCATTCACCTAACGGGGTAAAATGACATTGCATCAAAGACTAATTAAGCTTCTATAAACTTGTCAGGCATAAATTATTGTTCCCAAAAATAGTCATAATTGATCTAAAACAGAGAAAGATTGAGTGAGTTGAGAAAGAGAAAGAGAGATGGCATACTTGATTCGAGCAATGCTGCTGGTGACTTTCATGTTTCCTGCATTGGTCGAATCAGCTGTTCGTCACTACAATTTCACTGTAAGTACATCATGTTAACCTGCCCTTTTTTTCCCTTAACCAGATTAATGCGAAAATATAAATAATTCCAACAATCAGAACTGAAACAGCTAAATAAGAATGCATATATGCAGGTGATCATGACAAACATGACAAAGCTTTGTGCAACAAAATCCATAGTCACTGTCAATGGAAGGTTTCCGGGGCCAATTCTGTATGCAAGGGAAGATGATAATGTGCTTGTTAGAGTCTCTAATCATGTTCAATATAACATTACAATTCACTGGTGAGACTTAGTTTAGTTTGCAACTTTTCCAATGAAATTAAATTGATGGTGCTTCAAACTTCTTAAAAGATTGCTATGATCTACTCATTCGAGTCGGATTTGTTATATGTGGCAGGCATGGTGTCAGGCAGCTTCGAACAGGCTGGTCTGATGGGCCGGCATACATTACACAATGTCCAATTCAACCGGGCCAAAACTATGTCTACAATTTCACTCTTACCGGACAAAGAGGCACACTTCTTTGGCATGCGCATATTTCCTGGCTAAGAGCAACATTACATGGTGCCATTGTCATCTTGCCTAAGCGTGGCATTCCTTACCCATTTCCTAAACCTGATAAGGAAAAGATCGTTGTGTTTGGTGAGCTCGTTGTTCATATCAAGCTTTGTTGATGATTAATTTTTGAGGCTTGTAAAGTTGTCTTGAACCGTCCAGGTAAAATATTGCCACTAAAGTTATTTTATTTCTGAATTTTAGGTGAATGGTGGAAAGCAGATGTTGAAGCTGTGATCAATCAGGCTACCCAACTGGGTTTGCCACCAAATGTTTCGGACGCACACACCATTAATGGCCATCCAGGACCAGTTACCAATTGCTCTTCTCAGGGTACAGACATGCGTGTACACACGATTTTGTTAGTCTTATTTCTTAAACTAATCATAATAAAATTCTAACCCTTTTAATCTTGTATCAGAAATTGCAGTCATTATTCAGCAAACAGAGTTTACCAACAAATTTTCCTGGATTGAAAGCTGTTTTTACAATACAAATTTTAAGCTTGTCTCATTTTTGTTTGCTCTTCTGCAGGTTTCACCCTTCATGTTGAAAGTGGCAAGACTTACTTGCTTCGGATTGTCAATGCAGCAGTGAACGATGAACTATTTTTCAAAATTGCAGGCCATAATTTAACCGTTGTTGAGGTTGATGCATGCTACACTAAACCCTTCAAAACTGATACAATATTCCTTGGTCCCGGACAAACCACAACTGCCCTCTTAACAGCTGATCAGGAAACTGGCAAGTACCTAATGTCCATCTCTCCTTTCATGGACACAACTGTTGCTGTCAACAATATTTCTGCAGTTGCGTTCTTGCGCTATAAAGGTACAGTTGCATTTTCCCCGACCAAATTAACTAGCATTCCCGCAATAAATGCAACTGTACTAACAAATATTTTTAACGATAATCTTCGAAGCCTTAATTCAAAAAAATACCCTGCACAAGTTCCAGTAACTATTGATCATTCCCTGTTGTTCACTATGGCTGTTGGAGTGAACCCTTGTGCTACCTGTCTTACCAGTAGCAAAGTTGTGGCAGCAATCAATAATATTAGCTTTGTACTACCAACAACCGCTCTTCTTCAAGCACATTACCACAACATAAGTGGGGTTTTCACTGATGATTTTCCTGGAAAACCACCAATAACTTTTAATTATACTGGTAACTATACCGGAAATTTCCAAACCATGAATGGTACAAGGCTTTATAGACTGGCATATAATTCAACAGTTCAAATTGTACTCCAAGGTACCACTATAATAGCGCCAGAGAATCATCCAACACATCTGCATGGATTTAACTTCTTTGTTGTTGGCAAAGGTCTAGGAAATTTTGATCCAAACAGGGATCCAGAAAAGTTTAATCTTGTTGATCCTGTAGAAAGGAATACAATCAGTGTACCAACTGGGGGATGGACAGCAATCAGATTCAGGGCAGATAACCCAGGTAAATCTAGAAACCCATTTTTTTTTCTGTTATTTTCATCATTTTTGGTCAATTTTATTATCCAATTTCAAGGTCTGGTAGCTACTTCAAGAAAGTCTTTTTCCTGACATGGAAGTATCACCTTTTCACTCTCTTAGCACAAAAGTTTACAGGATTCTGTCAATTTTTAAAACTCTCTCGTAAAGTACAATTAGATTTCTCACCTTAGCAACTTCTCATTTAAAAGATCTCAACAAGAAGAAATTGACATTGTACACTGTACTTAGTCATGATTACAAATTCATTGGTCCTTTATTACTTCGAACTATGGCTAACAAATCCCAACATGTAGTGTATTTTTAAGGTAAAAACATACAAACCCCTAAACAAAAAATCCTTGATGATATTATTATTGTTTATTTTATGTTGGTACTGATTATATATTCCAATATGTTTGTTATTGGTTGAAGGTATTTGGTTCTTGCATTGCCATTTAGAAGTGCACACAACATGGGGACTCAAGATGGCATTTTTAGTGGACAATGGCAAGGGCCCCGGTGAATCACTCATTCCTCCTCCTAGAGACCTTCCAAATTGCTGAACACACAATCAAGAAACGCTTTGAAAATCAAAGTTTGAGACTAGATATCAAACGAAAAAGGGGTAGCAAATTGTGAGGATGATTTGAGAGAGTTAATAAACAACACATCGGAGAAGAAGATATAGTTTTTTGTTTTTTCTGGGAATGGCAGAACGAAGCTGTTATTGCTTTTGCTTGTAGACTGCGAATAAATACGTTGGGTATATTTAGTTTAAGCTTTAAACAACTTCAAAATCCTGTAATCCCAATGAAGTGAAGGTATTATGTCATTAATTAAGAACAAAGCTACTTCAGGGACTCGATGTTGTTACCGCAACTGCGACACGATTAGGGACTTATTTGATATAAATGAATATATTATGTCCTTAGTTACAAAAAAAGGAAAGTGAAAAATTTAGGGACCTGAATGTTGAATTTCAAAAACTAACCCATCGCGCCAGATAGGGGTCGAACCTATGACCTTCTGCTTAGGAAACAGACGCTCTATCCACTGAGCTACAGGCGCCTGATTATCAAGGCCACTACTAAAAGATATATGATCAGTTATTACACGTTCTAATTCAACGGTGCAGCTTCCCCACCGAATACTATACGTGGTTATCACACAAGAGGAATCCATTGACAGAACAATTCTGATGGATTATTTGTTACATAAAAGAGAATAATACAATGTGCACTTGATTGGCAAGTTGCAAATGCTCATCTTAGACTTATACAATCCTTGACTTACTGATATTTATGTTTGATGATGAGCATCTCAAATTGCCTAAAAGGAATCAAAGAACAAGAAGCATAGTTGGTTTATCGTTACTGAATCATAGATAAGGCCCTCATTTTACTTTAGATTTTATGTTTATATTGTCAATGAGGTATTAAAGTGAAGGTAGTAAAATTTTCCCCAGAAAGTGACAGAAGAAAGAGAGAATATCCTTAATCAGATTCCCTGTAATTCGAGTTGGGAAACTTTTCGAGTGTCTCTAACTATTCAAAACAAGACACCTTTCAAGTCAGTTTTCTTTTTCCTTTTCTTTTTACTTTTTTCTGCCTCACCCTTCTTCCTCCAAAACTCATCAATCCACAAACCACCAGTTGCAGTAAATTGTTCATAATTTTTATCTGTGTTTCTCTTTTCACAAGTTCCTGCTGCTTTTACAAGTTTATCAATTCTATATAATATCCTTATTCACCTCCCCCTTTCATCTCTTGAGAGAAACCAAGAAAGAAAATACTTTCCCACTTACACTCTTTTTCCCACCTAGTTCCTGCTCTGATTTCCGAGGTTACTTTCACTATCTGGCTGAGAGTTGCAGTTGTAGTATAAACTCTCTCTTTTGAGATTCATTTCTTGGAAATTATTCAACTTCTGTGTGTCACCTTCAAAATTCTCATATTGGAAATTATTCAACTTCTGTGTGTCACCTTCAAAATTCTCATATTGGAGATTATTCAACTTCTGAGTGTCACCTTCAAAATTCTCATATGACTTATGCTTATTCTCTTTCTGTTGCTGTGTATATTTTCTTTCTCCATAAGGTTCATAACTAAGAAAAAGATTAGTTTTTTATTGTATTAACAAGATTCTCTTCGATTCTTTAAAGGACGGTCTTTATTAGATTCTTCAGTTTATGCTGTTAAGAAAAGGGGATTCTTGGATTCCCGGTAAATGATTCCAAATCTGCTTACTTTTTAATCATTCTGAAACCTCTCTCTCTCTCTCTGCAATTATTTCAATCAGATAGCTTAGCTAGCTCATTACGAAATTGTAAGTTACTAAGCTGTCATTGCTAAATATCTGTTCTTGTTAACATGGAGACCCTGTATCCAGCTTCATATATGTCCAATTCAAGTTGGTTTCTTCAACAGAACCAGAGCACAAGCTGGACTAAGGAAGAAAACAAGAGGTTTGAGAGTGCTCTAGCAATATACAGTGAGAGCACACCAGATAGATGGATAAAGGTAGCAGCCATGATTCCGGGAAAGACGGTGCTTGATGTGATCAAGCAGTATGAAGAATTGGAAGAAGATGTTAGTAATATAGAAGCTGGAAAGGTTCCGATTCCGGGTTATCTTAGCTCATCCTTCTCATTGGAGTTGATTCCAGAACGTGATTATGATGCAAATAGGAAGAAACCTCAGGTGGCTAAAAATTCTGATCATGAGAGAAAGAAGGGGGTGCCATGGACTGAAGAAGAACATTTGTGAGTTGTCTTCAAGATTTTATTAAATTGTTTGCTTATATTTATATTGAAGAATTTTCCTATTTTTTCTAATTTGACTGCAATATTTGCTTTTAAGATGCTTGACACTTGTGCCGAATTAAGAAAAGGAAGAGATATTTGAACTTATTATGTGTTTAGTTGACTTGCCAATTCAATCCACTTCAGCCATGTTTTTGTGCTTCTTTGTTGAGTTGTTTGTTACGTTGATAGTGAATGTAAATGAAGGCTAAACAGTATTTTCTTTTTTCCAATCCACTAGTACTTTATCAGTTGAATGGATTCCACCAGAAAACAATGGTCTATTTTCCTTTTTGCTATGGTCCAAATTTGACATGGAAATTTCCAAGATTGTGGCTTAAATTCTATTCTTGGATTATACATGACTTTTTATTGATTCATTTGTGTTATTTACGTACCTTTTTGCTTAATTCTCAAAGCTTGTGTATTCTCACATAGTTATATTTTGTGGCCTGTAATTTGAATTTCTTGTTCAAAGTTTATAGATCTTGCTTTCGTTCTTGACATAGGATTTTTGATGTTGAATTATAGGCAGTTTCTTAAGGGACTTATGAAGTATGGTAAAGGAGACTGGAGAAGTATCTCCAGGAATTATGTAATCTCTAAGACTCCTACCCAAGTAGCAAGCCATGCTCAGAAGTACTTTATAAGGCAGCTTTCGGGAGGGAAAGATAAGAGAAGACCAAGCATACACGACATCACAATCGTGAATCTCGCAGATGATTGTAAACCTCCTTTATTTGATCAATCCAATGTGCTTCCAACACAGCAGAAGTTTCATAGCATTCCAAAAGTTGGCTCAGAATGGAATGACTCAAGCAATGGAGCACCAATGATTTTCAATTCGACTCACAGTAATCTGTTTGTGCCATCTGCTTACGAGTTTGGTTCTAATGGCCTTAAACTTCAGGGACAAAATCTGTATGGCACTGCTTATCATAGAGCTCATATCGGACCCCAAAACTCATTGTTCTAAAGACATTAAATATGTGGATTAGGCTCTCGTGTTCTGTTGTACTCCTAAATTGTAATGCCTAGTCTGTTTGTATTATGAAAATTTCGTTTCCTGTGTTGCTGTTTAGTTGTGCGTTTGTATAAATGGTGAGTTGAATTTGTACATGGTCCTAGAATGTTACAGAAAGGTGGAAGTTAAATCATGTCAATGGTATAATATCAAATCTTGATCTTGAAGTGGGAAAATTGAAATGAATTCCTCAGGAATTTGCCCCTTCTTTTCTGGAAAATATTCTTAAAATATCATCCATTCTATCCGGAAAAAGAGGTCATGGCTCCAAGCTCAGAGAAACTTCAAAATCTTCAGAAATGATTAAATTTTGTATTATTTCAACTGCTTTCTTGATTTTCTGAGCTTTCTTTGTTCACTTTCCAGTGCAGACTGAACCATGTGATAAGCACTGAATTCAGAATTTGATGCCAGAAATCACAAAATACCTTCATTTCCAGATTTACCTAAGAGCATGAACATGGTTTCCAGGAGAGTCATTTTAGCATCAGTTGCAATAGACAAAAGTTGACCTAAAAGCCCCTTGTGCTTTTACACATGGAATTGCTTTTGCTTATCTTTGCGTTGGAGCTGCAATGTCATTGAATGATGTGGCCTAATTGGCTGACTCACCAGGCACTCCTTTTGAAATTCCACAGTATCAAATTGCTTTGCTTTTCCTTTCTTTCTCTCCTTGTATCTTTTACGCCATTCTCAACTTTTATGCATATGCAAGATGGCCAAGTTGTTGGCTGATGATCAAGCTTGATAATCACCATCACTTAGTAGAAATCTGAGTATGCATTCCACTAAAAATGAAAGCATCACACGCGTCAATCAATCCCAGAATATAAAATCACCCACGTAAGATTTAAGACTGCCAATGTCGGTATGCATTAAATAAAACCAATCCAACCTCTCCTTTTTCTTTCGGCATTTCTCTTTCTGCCAACCCAAATTGTCAATGGTGGCAGCACTGTTTCATCAGTATAGTGGCTGCTTTCAGTCTACGGGAGAATCATTTCCTTTTTCTGATTCTTAAGTTTAATTGGCAATCAAATAAATTATTCTGTTCCTGTGATTAGATATTGTGCATACTGTAACCTTGTCTCTTGGCATAGAGAATCTATAGCTCTAGATTTGGCAGAATCAGAAATTGACACTGCCCTTTGCTTCACCTTACAGGAATATAATATTTGATGTTGTCTTTATCTCAAAATGTTCTTCAAAAATTATCCTTTCGGCTTGTTAACTGTTTTCTGCAATATTTTTCACTTTCTGTGTTAAAAATTCTGTCGGAAATAAAAAGAAAGATGCTCTTTGCTTAACCATAAACAAAAAATTGAGAGAACTTTTGGGAAAACAGTTCAAAACAGTCACTTATTAAGGCACTTTCGTAACGCCCTGGTAATGTTGATTTCAAAGCTTGGCTTATGTTAATTACTGCACAAACACTTCTCACGGTTAGAATTAAAACTCTCCAACCGTTCAGAAATTTCAGAGCAGCTTCTGATTGAATGAATTGATGATGATGATGATTTCTATATTAAAACTTGGTGTTGTCACTGTGTTTGCTTTGTTCCAGTTTTCATTGTGGGTTGGTTCTTCTTCTTCTCCTTCTTCCATTGTTGCTTGCTGCTGCAACTATCAGTTTTGTGCTCACCCATGTCATGTCACTTTGCATGTATATCATTTTCTAAACCACACAATATTAAGCATTAAAAGTTCAACAGCAGGCAACACGTCATGTCACTTCCCATCGTTGCTGATCCTTTTTTGGTGGGTAAATGACAAAACGATCATCTTTATATATGCATATATTTTTTTTTAAAAGCAGCCTTTCAGCAAGTTGTATGAGGAAGCACTTATTGCCAACTTTATTCTAAATTTGATCAAACTTTCGAGAAGCTTACGCCATTTACTTTTGGCCACCTTTCCTTCTTTTGCTACTTTTTTAACAATAAGCCATGAATACATCATGCATGTTAAATACAGGTAAAATGTTTGTGACACAGCAAGACGTGTATCAGGAATTAAGAAATTTCAGAAACCAATTTTTTTTCTTTTTCTTAATTTTAGTGCGAGTCTCAAACTCTTTGTATTATTCTAAACAAAAATTTCAGGTTAAATTAAAATAATCAGCACCCACTTTTGAAAATTTTCTTTGTTTGACATTTTGGTAGAGATGATATTCCATGAAGAGATGGAAATTTTGCTTCAGTTTCTGTAAATTTGAAAGAAAAATTTCTTCTATTAAGAAAGGGAAATACCCGACATAACAGTTGACAGAAATATGAAGTTTTGAGCAAAAACCTTAATGTAATCTATCTCAAATTAGGGTTCTTCTCAGTTCTCCCTTCTGTTACTTTCAAGCCTTGAACACCAATAGAGCTGACCACTTCTCTGCTCTGTCCTGAGAATGTTCTAGTTCTCCCACCGTGGCAGTGGCTAAGATCTTGCAAATGGATTGAGATCGGGAAATGCAGATGACTTTTAGATCACAATTACGGTAAAATAAAAGTATTAAATATCAAATTTTAATTTAAAAAAAGGATAAATTTCATAAAAAAATTGACGTTATCAACCATATTTTTAACCGTACTTTCAAAAAGATTTTTTTGTCCCAAGATTTTTCACAGATAACAAGTTAACAACAAATTGCAGGAAAATTTCCTCTGTAGATTTCTTACAAGTCACCCAAGGAGGCTAAGATTTAAGGTAACTGTACAAAGGAATCAGACAGCAACCCACCAGACCAGAGTAAAAGGTGCTTCCAAGTTACAGAATAAAACTTACAACTTATTATAGACTATTGGTCTAACCATGAGAAAGTAATCAAAATCAAAAATGGAATCCTCTAAAATAAAATGAAAAATAGAAAAATAAGAAGTGGTCAAATTTATAAACAGCCCATGGTGGTAGAATGAAAAGGTAGCAACTTTAAAGAAGGTTGCACATACAGTTTTATGCCGTAAGGATTATGGAAACGGCCGAACAGTCGCTGGAAAATCTGTTCTTTGTCCAGCAAGGGAGTAATATGCAAGTATATGAGCCGGATGCTCGGCCACTACCGGCTCTCCGAGCTGATCAATGTCAGAAACTAGCCTAGGAGGAATCAACTCAATATTCCAAAATGGGCGAACCATTCTCAAAAGATCGCGACCATCTTGTGATCCTCTATATCCCTGCACCCATAAGTATCTCAGTGAAGTCAGTTGCATCACAGCAGTAGCCAATGCAAGCTCACTGAAGGAACAACCCCTCATTTCCAATTTTTGCAGATTAGGGCATCCTCTGGAAAATGCTATAATCCCCTCATCGGTCTCCCCTACACAACCCAAAAGCATCCATCTCACATTTTGACTGTACTCACCAATATATCTGAGACCAATATCTGTCAAACCACCCTGTCGGAGATACAGAGCAAACCTTCTTAGCTTTTCACATCCCATTAATAGAGCCCTAACTCCAAGGTCAAGTGGCAAATCTGCTATCTTCTCTTCTCTGTCAAGCAAAACTAGGCGAAAATCACAGAGGTTTTTCAAGTTAGCACCAATACAGTCCAGAGATTCATTTGTGATATCCGATACATAAATCGCTATGTACTCCAGCTCTAAGCAGCCCTGAGCCAAGGCAATTAATCCTCTTTGTGAAACAAAACCCTCTTCATCCTCCATTCCCTCGTCAGCCCCTCGCTCAATCCTAAGCCTCTTTAGTCTCTTGCACGTCCGAGCAAGAATTTCTAATCCACCATCCCCAATTACGTTCCTTGCCTGCTCATGTGAAAAATAAATGTAAAGCATTTAAGTTCCCAAATCAAAGAAGAACATAAACATCCCCTTAAATGTCCAAAATATTTGTCAGAATCTGGCATTTCACAATTCCCTACAGTTTCAAGATTATCCTTGACAAAAACGCCTTAATATCTAGGTTAAAGGTTTTAACAAGTAAATTATTGAAAGGAATCTAGTTTTAACCTAAAGAAACCCAGAAAGAAAGCAAGCAAGAAACCAAATTACCAATTAACAAGTTCAATAAGTGGATAAAAATGAGTTTACATGAATCCCCGTGTTTTAAAAGGTGGCTGACAGTTGGCTGTGAAACCTATTTTCCACTTAAACATTTGACCTGTTGGTTTAATCAGTGACCCATCAAAACCTAACTAGTTGATAGAAACCCTGACTTTTTATGCAAAATTAAAATTTTGACTAGCAAACTTGTATCCTTTAACTTCCTCACTCAATTAACCAGCAACAGTTTTGACTATCTTCAGTCAGTTGAATTTGATTATTTGCATAATAAAATATGTTCATATTTTCTTATCATCTTCCATCTTTCGTGGTGTCAAGCTGATACAAATGGCACTGAAAAATTAAAAGGATAATATGATAGTATTATGACCCTCAATGTATGTTTCATCCTTTTTCAGTCTTCTAAACAAATCATTTTACTATTTCCCATTTTAGTAACTAAAATAAATAATTTTAGCATCGTGATGATATTACGAATCATTTGTGATCAACCTGATGATTCAACCAGTGACCCATGACCTAGTCCTTTGAAAAGTTCAACAAACAATCTGATTTCTAAAACCTTAATGGACATCTACCATATAAACCAAGAGTACAGAAGGACATAAGGAACACCATGATTTTGGAGGAATATAGCTCTTCAGATAAGGATATAAAATGAAAATATATTCACACATAAAACACATTTATGTATGCAAAGCAGCAGTATATTTTGTCCAATCAGTGCGCAGAGAGATAGCAAAAGCAAAAACAAAACAATCAGGAAAGGTTTGGCAAGTCTACCTCAAGAACTTCCAAGTTGGGACAACACTGAATTAATTGACAATGGTCCACAGTGTCAAGCAGTCCATAGAGAAGATCCAACTTTTTCAGCATGGATGCAAAAGGGTAGACTATCGACAAGTCATTCTTCCTCATGTAGGATATACCCAAACGGCATACTTTTGGGGGGAATGATAGAGAAGAGTATTTGTCTGGTGGGTGCTTGATGGAGCCCCCACAAAATTCCTCTAAAGCAATGGCAGCTTGAAAGAAATTAGCAAGGTCCAAGAGTTCGCAGTCATTAATTTTTACAGAAACTAAGGATCGACAATTTCGGGCTATGAGTTCAAGGTCTTCAAAGTTAATTTTGACAAGAAAAGTCATATAGAAATTTAATGTCTCAAGAACTGCATTATTTAAAGCAAGCTCATGAAGCCAGTCACCATCATTCTCAATAATTGAGCTCTCCTCCAAAAACAAGGTTCTTAATTGCCTGCAGAGATGCGCAACAAAAAGCAATAAAACATAAATCAACTGCATCTTTCTAGATTAAAACCCCAAAATATATGGGAGAGTTATCTGTCACAAAATAGCGGAACACACGTCCCATGGCCAAATCAAGAAAAAGAGAGGAAAAGAACCAAAACAAATGTATAGTACACCATATAAGCAGAAAATTATGACTTTGATAGTACTATTATCACGAACGCATGACCTCATTAATATCAGAAATGACCCACACAAACAGAAATCATCAATCCCTCAAACGAGATCATCTAGCAAAGTCAAGAAATCACATAAATCAATTAATACAAGTCAACTCCAAAAAATCAGTAGTCAAAATATCTTGAGTGAATAAAACTATAATCGTCAACATCAATCCTGCAGCAAAAATAAACTAACATGTGAAGATGAATATTTTTTACTCTTCTTGTTTTCAGCCTGTCAACTAATCGCTTAATATTCACACTGATGTTGTGCCAATATCCCAATTTCCCCTCACTGTACTAATTTGGTTCTCAAACCTTCCCCATGCCTTCTGACAAACTCCCAGAAATGACAATAGGGTCAAGTATGATCTAGCCAAATCTATAGAGCTGCAATTTTGCTACTCAAGAAATAATAGAGCCAAGAAAGATATTCAAGAAAACCATCTTACACACTATCATATTATCAAAAAGCGCTCTGATGTACTTAATTAACAAGAGACCTCTCATTGCCTTGCAGTTTCAATTCAAGCAAAATAATGCAAAAGATACCATTTGAGAGAAATTTATAAATCTTGTTTGTTCTTACCAAAAATATTACTTTCTTTGATAAACATTTGAATGCATATGCAATCAATATTTGTGACCATAATCAGCCTGTTTTGGAGATTTTTAATAACTTCAGTACTTATTAATCTCCACCATGCACAGAGTAGTCACGGTATAAAAGGCAGCATAAACAAAATTCAATAATTGTAACTATCATGAATATTTGCAGGTCCTACAATATGCAAATTAGGCCCTAGCCATTGACAGACACAACCAATGGAAGAATTAACTAAGCCTACCACAAAATCAGATCTATCAAGAAAAAAGCAACCAGCTTTTTTAACAAAATCAAGAAAAACTCTGAAAAGAATAAGAGACAAAAACATCACAATAGTATAACTGTTCACTTCCCCCCATCAAGTGAGCAATCTATTCATAAACACAAATTTCATTGAATTTTTAATCACTATGAAGCTTCCCAAACTTTACTGAGGAAAAATTGGAGGAAAATAAAAACAGAACTCACAGAGGAAACTGAATGAATCATGCTTTGATTACAGCTCACAATCCATATCAAACAATACCAAGACAAAAATCAGAAGCTTCAAATAGGCAAGAAAATGTCTGGCATTCCAAATAAAAACAAAAACTCAGGCACATCATATGGTAGAGTAAATTATCTTCTTCCTTTCTCCCCCTCGTGCCTGCATTACTGAATTATATTCTTTATTCAGTAAAAGATGATTGCTTACATAATACACAGCTAAGAGTAATATTAGACAGAAATAAAAACGAAATAGGGGAAAATACACAACTCTCTGAGAAGTTCCAATATAAAGGCTACTAATTCTAAACCCATATTAAATCAAAACTTGAACTAACTAGGAATCAGCAGAACTCAACCAAACATTAAACGGAGCACCAGATATCAACCAAACTAAAAGAAGCTAATAATAATTAACCAACGGGTCTCTTTTCGACACACCTTGTAATAAAGAAGGTTTTCTTTTTTTTTTTTTAATTAACGATTCGTAATGAAATCGGCGCTAAAGTAAAGACTGAGATCACAATAGAGACTAACAACACTCGGCAAATCCAGAAAATTTTATATCACCAATCCAGAAAAAAGCAAATATTCAATATAGAAAAAGTAGGCACCTGCACGAACGACTCACGTGCAGAAGCCCGTCGGTAGAGAAGCCAGAACACTTATCAAGCTTTAAAACCTGAAGATTCTTCCCTCTCGCCCTTGCCAAAAGCTCCAGATCCGAGTCTCCCACAATCATCCTCCTAAAATGAACCGACTTCAAACAATTAAACGAGGTGGAAATTGCATTAACCCACGGCGTCACGTACCCGCCCCAGTCCTCCGGAATTAAATTAAACATCGCCGCCCTAGGCTTCCCCTTCAACTTCAACGACTCTAAGTGCCGGAAACGACGTCGTAATCGCTCTGGCGTCGCCGAGTAACATAAAGCGATCGTTATGTGCTTACGAGTCAACGCATCCAGCTCGCACCATCGACGGCACACCAGCGACACCGCTTCTCGGTCCTTCGGATCGTCTATATACGGTATCACGCATCCCAGCACTGTGTCTGACATCCCACAGCTCATTTTATTTACTTTTCTATCCTCCTCCATAACTGGACAGCTCACTCTTACTTATAACTTGACAAAAAAAAAAAATTATTTTCACTCCTCAAACTTTTCGCAAAACAGAAAACTAATAATACTCAAAAATTTGTAAAACCAATATGTTGTGGATCAGCCGAGAAGCTGAAAAACGGAATAACAGATTATCAAAACAGTTACAGATAGAAACAAAAAGATTATGCGAATCGAGATAAGACAGAGAACTGAAACTCCAGCGGGATCTATTACTAGAACTGTCGAACAATCGGCGGTTTTCGCCGGGAAAACAACGGAATCAGATCGGGCCAGGTGGAGAATGACGGATCATAACTAAGCGCGTAGCCTTAGCAGTGAGTGGATAATAGCACAGAAAAACTGAGGAAGAGGAGTGTGAAGCTAAGAAGTTGAGAAGGAAATGGAGGGTGGATATGATCGGAAATGGAATAAACAGACGGCGACAGTTTAAACAGTTTGTTGGAAGAAAGAGAGAGAATGCGGGCTTGTTGGATCAGACCCTAGTTCGGGGTCTTTCGTCTAATATGCGCCCCAAAAGCGCAAGGAGGAAACGACAAAAATATACTGGTGCAGCCAAGCAAGGGGCATCTAAAGTTTTGAAGCAAAAATGAAAGAAAATGACAATTTAGTACTAAAATTTCTCCTGGATTGTGGTGGTGACGTGTCGATATATGAATAGTTATGGGGGCAGAGACAACCTGGTACTTACCGCTGTCAGTTTAGTTTGGAGTATTGGGGTTATCTCTCGTACGTCCATGCTTTACTGTATATATTTAATTTAATTTTAATATTAATATTTTAAATTTTTTATTTATATTTTAAATTTTTTATTTATATTTTTAAATTTTTTATTTATATTTTTTAAAAAAATTAAATATAAAAATATATAAATATATCTAAATAATTTTCTTACTTTATAATCGTAATTAATTTGTGTGTAAATAGTAAATGCACCCTATGATTATTGGACTCGCTTTGATAATAAATTTAAATTTTTATAATAAATTTTAAAAAAAATAAATTCAAAAATATTCTCCAATTAATATAGCACTCCCTTACAAATTCCTCCACTAAAAAAGAAATTGTTTATTTTTTATTATTTAAATTTTATTTAAAATTAAAACATATTCTCTTTTATTTTATTTTTTTTAAATAAATTGTAAAAGCAGCGGGGGTATTCTGTCATATCAATTCGGGACGCGTGGCACGAATCATGCAGGGTGTGGACAGTTATCCGGCCACATATGAACGACAACTGGATGACTAAGAGCAGCCGTGCTAAAAGTCATACTAGGGGACCTGCAAAATGACGTGGTGGAAACCAGAAGAAACAGACTCTGACGTATCCGTTAAAACTAATGATGGCAAGGCTAAACTCCACCGTCAAGACATTATCGGCTTAGCTTTGGAAATAGTACGGACGTCACATTCTTGAGAATCCTATAATATAAAATTGACAGTAGAAACATAGTGATTGCTTATTGGGCGGATGATTGGGTCCAATGTGGACCACAAAACATGTGAAATTTGAACATCACATCACATCGCTATCTAATTGAGAGAGAAAGAGAGAGAGAAAGAGAGAGAGAATTGCACTCGTTCTGCTTGCCATGACACAATTGACAACCCTCTTTTTTGCCTCCTCCTTTGGCCGATCAATTTCTCATTGATTTTCTTTGAGGTTTTACCAGATAATAATATGCATAAGCCATGCCTTTTCTAAAGCACATGATTTTGATTATATTCTTTGTAATAAAGCAAGAGTACGTTTATAAAGAAGGAATTATTAAAAAAATTTATTTAAATACTTTTCTTGAAAACAATATAATTTAAAAATACTTTTTATAAAGTAGATTTATGATTTTATTTACAACTATTAATGATGTTGTTAAATATTTAACATATTTATTTTTGTATAATTTAAAATTATAAAAATATTTATATGATAATAAAAAAAATTTTAATAATACCAAATTTTAAATATAACAACTAAATAATGTATAACACGATATATACGATATAAATAATATTAAATTTATTACACCATAAAACGTAAATAATATTGATTTCATTACTTAATGCAATATAATACAACATTAGTAATATTAAACTAATGAAACATAATAAGTCAATTTTATAAAATAAGATATCGTACTAATCTAATATACGATATAGATAAATTTTTATTTTTTAAATCTAATTGATATGATACAATTAATGCATCACTTCGGTATAACATAAAAAGTAAAAGATCTCACAATCGTGACTCAAAATATTAATGAATTTAATATTTTGAGTTAGACTTGCACGACACAATTAACACATCTACTCAAATATCATTTTCCTTTTTATTATTTTCTTCTTCTATTATTATGCTAAGAAGGAATTGCTTTCCATGTATTTACACTTAATGCTAGATATCAACAATTTATTGGATATAAATAAATAAATTATTTCTAAATATATAAAACATGATGATTTAGGGACCCAAATGTAATTATCAACTTTCTTTTTCTACTTAATTCAATAGAAAACAAATAAACATATAATATATGCCTTAGCTAGGTAGGCAGTGGTGGCAAGTATCCACCTTTACTATTGAAGCAACTTGCAAATATAATATACGCTAGTAGATAACATACATATGCATTTAATTATTGTCCACCACTCATATTAATGCGTCGCGTATTTTTATCAAATCATACGAGTCTTTGACATTAGTAAAATTTATTTTATGTTTAATAATTTATTTAAAATAATATAATTAATTTTCTTTTTTTGTTGTTGCGATCAATCAAGAACTTTATGATTTTATTATTTTTTTAATTAAAAATTAATTTTAAATTAATAATTTAATCTTTTAAAAATTTAAAACTTAAATTATTATGTGATTGCTATTTAATCAAAACAGTCCTCGAATCTAAATTTGGACTGCTTTAGATGATGTAGTCCTGAGCGGTCCTCCGATTTGATCACACCAAGGCCCCTCGAACCCACGACAATATAATATTTCCAAACTAACTCGAATCATAATCAGGCTAAAAAGTTAGCTCAATCGAAAGCCCTGGACAGTACAAATAATGGAATGTGGGACTGGTTTCTGTTTCCTGGAACACGTGCTTTAGACAATGAAACGAATCAATTTCCCTGTCATGACGTAGACACACCAACGAATTTGCTGCACCGTGGTGAAAAATACAGATCATGCGGTCAGGTTTCAGTGTCATGTTGGTTTATCGTTGTTATGTTCGCTTAATTCTTACGATTTTTGTGAATAAAAGCATAAACCAAAAGCCATTTTCTTTGCGAAAAGGAAGTCGGCTTTATAAAGTTGCTTACTATTTCTCCCAAGTGCTGTTTCGAAGGCTTCGAGTGGTCTTTTATTCCTGTAGCAAGAGCCCAAAGAACAAGCAAGGGCTAGACATGTGGTGAGAGCGAATGAGTTATCTGGTGTTAAGTGCACAGTATGGAAATCTAATCTCCCTGACAGCCACGCTTACCACCTGCTCCCTCATTCATACTTCACATCCGATGGAAAGCTACAACATCATGATCCCAAGCAAATACAGCTTTTAATAGATTATATTGAAGAGTAAAACAAATACAAACTCTAATTTTGGATTAATATTACAAGTTCAATGCAGGTTTGTTAGCGGGCTAAAGCGGAGGAAGTTGGGGTAGTGAAGAAAAGAGGGGTGAGGGAAGCAAAATATTATTGTAGGATATGGTTCTCATTTGCTAAATAAACAACATGATGTTTCTACAATCTGGTACTAGTAGGGTCGATATCTTCTGCCACGGTTGCCATCATCACTGCCACTACCTCCGCCTCTTCCCCCTTGTCCACCTGGACCGTTGCCCCGATCAACTCTCCGTGGTCGAGGAGGAGGCATCTGTACTCCAGGCTGCTGACTGCACAATCCCCCAATAGCAAAAAGTAATGTCGACATGATTTCAAGTATACATATATTTTTTGATACATACTACTAAATCCAAAAGAAACTTACAGAACATAACCAATTCGACCATCTGGCAAGACCATTGGCACCATATGCATTCCTGCTGGCATTGGACCCCTACCATATATCATGGGCTGTTCACGTGCAGATTTAGGAGATCAATTTTTAATGATCAAGGACCTTGTTCAAAGCCAAAAAGATTCACCGATATACTCAAGTACCTGCTGGAAACTAGCAGCAACCCCAAATCCAGCACCCACGGAGCCGTATGGTGCCCCAGCAAAACCACCATACCCAGCATGTGGTAAATGGATTGGAGGAGTTCCCACAGCATACGGATAAACCCCTTCAGGTTTTTTATCGGTCTGAGGCTTTGCAAGAACAACTTCCAATACTTGGCCTGCAGTTCAAGTCGAACATATTATTTCAGGATTTATTGCATGTCAGACAAAATTTACAGTATACAAATGCATTCCTCTGAGAAAAAATATGAAGTGGAAGAAAACGCAGCACTAGTTTTCCTGTTGGCACCTGGAAAAGCTGCATGAATGCAAATTAGCAAATAGCAAATATACAACTTGAGTTTTGTTTTAAATTAGAATAAGAACCAACAATTAATCAACATAAAATGCAGGAGTAAGATCTAACAGTTTTGTCTTCACATTTCCTCAGTTTTCCAAAATAAAACCTGGGATATGTGTAAGAGACTTACCATCAATTTCATATTTCTCAGTATCTTTGACAGCCTTTAATGCACTTGATCTTTCAGCATAATGAATGAACCCAAAATCACGTTTCCCAGATTTTCCAGGAGGCATAACCACTTTCGTCACTTCCCCATGACGCTGGAATAGTTCTTTTAGTTGCTCGGTAGAAGTGTTATTGGGTATATTTTTCACATAAAGAGCCTTCACCTGGAATCTCGAAATAATACATACCATTAGACCAACATCATACATTCAGCAGCAAAACAGGAAGTAAAAACAAAATATGGTCTCATCAATGTTTACACAAATGGATAGGCAAATATTTTTTCCAAAAGCGTGTACAAAACAACCATTAACTCTAGAACTTTCCTTTCAAGTTTGCCATCAACCATAAGCAGTCCAAAGCTGCCCTTAGATATTGATGCATCAAAGGAATTATCCCCGACCCGAGGTGTCAGGGGTCTTACATCTGGCCTTGTAGTCTGAAGAAGTTGGAGATGGGTATTTCTTCAACCTCCAAATAAGAAAGGGAAAAAGAAATAGAAAAAGAAAGTACAATAACCTCCATGTTGTATTTGCATGTGTGACCTATCAACTACCTCATAATATGCATATGTGTACCAACTGATTCACTTCTTAAGTCAAACCATTTGCTAGGCTCTCTTGAAACTCTTAATTTTCTTAAAGTATACTCAACTATCAGTATGAAAGACATTTCTCCAGTTTTCTAAGATACCAAGAACAAAGAAAAAGAAAACAGATATGCAATCCTTACAAAAGCAGCTTCAAATAAACTTGAAAGACAGAATGTTCTAATCCTTATAAAAACAACTTTACCTGGGAAGAAGCAGCAGAATGATCAGGTGTACTCTTTGGATCAGCCCATGTAACAGTTGGGGTATTCTCATCCAGCTTAAAGTATGCACTGGTCATTTTCTGCCTTGAATAATCAGCACAGGCATTGTTGTAATACAAAACAAAGGCAAAACCACGATTACGAGAAGGATTTTGAGGATCCTGTAATTACAAGAAAACAATGGAAAAAATAGCAGTGTAAATAGTTACAACTCTACCTGTGTAAGATAAAAGCATTACCTAATCTAAAATGTTACCTTTATGAGCTCAATGGTTTCAACTCCAGGACCAACATCCTCAATGACTTTTCTGAGCTCATCCTCTGTCCAGCTCTTTGGAACATTACCAATAAACAATCTGTTTTTAGTTTCTGATAGCGAACATCTTATTGTTTTACCCTGCAAAGATTGTATGATCAAGATGAAAATACCAATCAAGATTGTGCAAAAGAGGCAAGGAAAAACATCCCTAGAGTCACCAATTTCCCAACGACTACGAACATTTTGTGAGAGGCATCTTGATCACCTTAAATTCTTTACTGTGCAACTTGTCAGTGGCCTTTTTTGCTACTTCTTTTGATCTGAATGCTACAAAAGCAAAACCCTTGCTTTCTCCACTGTCCTTGTCTTTCATAAACCTCACCTGCCAAAATAATTTAAAATAACAACAATTGTGTATAAAACAGTTAAAAGAGAGTGATTAAATGTTATAAGCATAGATTGTTCAATGCTAACCTCAAAAACTTTGCCTATTGGTTCACACAGATCCCTCAAGTCTTCTTCCGATGCATCCTTAGGAAGTCCACCAATGAAAACTTCAGAACCATTAGGAGGAAGGGCAAGAAGCTGGGCATTCTTCTCTTTCTCAACTTCGCTGATGGAAGCAGTGGGCTTTTGTTCATCCTCCACTTGTTCAATATCATGGCAATTTCTATTTGCTTCAGGTGGTTGATCTTTCTCATTTGCCCCAGCTTTTGAGTATCCATATTCTTCCTCTTCATCATTTTCTTCAACATTTCCCTCCCCACCTCCTCCATCCTCATCTAGTTGCTCTTCGACATCATCATCCATCTCTTCCATGTAATTGTCCTCATCAAGATCCACCCGCTCCTCAACTTCTGTGCTCTCTGCCATGACTGTTTCAAGTTTGGGAACTTATCGTCCAATAACAGTACTTGAACGGCATCAAAGTCACCCTCAAGCTTCAATTAAAAAATATCAAAAATGAAAACTACCCACTAGAATGTGATGATGCACAACGATAGAACTTTCTATGCTCTGTTTTGAGGCATGCATCAAGAATGGATACCCAACCGCAACCTCGGATATTCATTCTCATATCAACGATGAATAAACAACTAAAAGTATCAACTCATTTCTAAAATTTCCTAACAAACCAGAAATTACCAACAGCTAATCTATACACTAAAAAACCCTAAATTTATAAAACCCAAAACTTTTAACATTTAAATTGGTAAACCCAGAAGGGACAGTAGAAAGCGAAAAATCAGACAACATTCAAACCCCAAACCGAATTCAAAGGAACCTGGGTGTAGCCAGTCAGTAGAGATAAAATCAATATTAAATCGTTCGTTTAGTTACAGGAACTGTATTGCACGCATTGATTCTAATCAAATGAGCTGAGCTGCAACTTAGCTTAGGACTTACCTCAAGAAACGGGACCATAATTTTTGTGGGCAGAATAGAATTAGAAACAGAAAAATATAGCTGATAACAGCAGTAAATAAGGGAAATATTTGGCATACCGTTGAATGTATTTGTGTTTTGTGGGTTGTTGTTTTTGCTTTCTCTATTTCTGTTTTCTTCGGTATAATATCAAAGTGTAGACTCACTGAGATTTTTTAATCCGACCAAACTCGAACGAGGGTTTCTTTCTTTCCATTCAGAAGAATCTATTCGGGAAGTATGAATATAGTGTATTGACGGATGCATGCTTGTGAGAAACTATACCGAATTAAATACAGCCACGTCGTATCCCACCCCTCAACTCTCCAATGTAGAATGACTGAAGCACCCTTGTGTTACCAAAAGCACGCAATGAATAAATTAACAACTTATGTCTTGCAATGCAATGTTTACATTGTGAATTTGTCGTGGATAATTTCAATTAAGCCCTCATAAATTTTGTTAATTAAAAACATTGAAACTGATTAATATAATAAAAACACAATTGACTGGATCTCACAACATATGTTTCTTGGAACTCGTACGAGTGCAGACTCTTGCGTCCTTGTAAACTTTGCCTGGTCGACAGAAATAGCCTCTTTTGGGTGCACAATGAATGTCCTTTGAACAAATACACAGTCCTTCTAATGCACAACCCTCCTTCACGATATTCACCCCGTCTTTCAATCCAAGAACTTGGTCTGTCCACTCACTAGAAAATAGCCCCAGTGGATCATACTTGTCTTTGACTTTCAAGAATTTTCCTGCATTTTTGTATTTCTTGATTGCTCCATCAAACACCAAGTTTCTATTCTTCCCCCAGTGGGGTAATCCTCCGTATTTGAACACTGCGAGTTGTTCTATTTCTTCGAGTATGTCTTCATATAGTCTAGGAGTCATTGGATATTTGCTTCTGTAATATGTGATATCGAAATCTAATGAATCTTCTTGTTTGCCTAAGTAAGCAGTTGAAGCTTTAACATAACGCATGAGAATTCCGTCGTAGAGTTCTAGACCACATAATGCTTTAGGTTCTAATTCAATTAGTTGTTGGATATCTTCTATGAAATTTTTCACGACAGGTAATCTGATACTGAATGTCGTTTGGTGAAAGAACTCGCCCTTCATTCTGGGACCCCAGGCACACCCTGTGATCATTGAATCTTCAGGACTATCTAGACAAGTTCCAGATGATTGAAGACGATTGTGATGTCCAATTACAGGATAGCCAGTAAAGATCACACCTGTCAGTACTCCACAGTTATTACAGAACAAAATTTGTTAAATATAAACAGACAGACATGGTTATTAATGTCAGAGGTGGGAACTTTGTGCAAAAGTTGAAGGCAATAATACCATTGTTTGTTAAACCAAATGCAGAAGTTGCGAGCGTTGATGTAATAAGCTTTGCACCGATGCACTTCCCATTAGCATCATTTGTAGATTCTTGATTCTCCTCTGATAAAAAGAAACAAAATAAAACTCATCGTTTAAGCTCTCTGAGAAGAATTTAACACGTTGTTAAACTTTCTAAGAAGATATTAAAGGCTAACCTGCAGTTCTGATGACGGCCAAAGTGACTGAAAGCGTGGAGCGGAACGGAATGTAATCATATAAACCATTGCCGGAAGTATTTGAGGAAACGCGATCATCAATTCGATAGACTGCCTTGCGTTGACTGGGGTACCAAGTTATGTCCGCAAACTCGTGTTGATTGCCAAAACTAGTTGCTTGATCTCCTAAATCCGAATCATTCTTAATCTGGTATGTGATTGATCGCTTGAATAGGGGTTGCAACTTCAGAGTAACCTACACCAAAAGATTCAATATTCTTTACTGTTATCGCTGGAACAGGGGTTTTGTCTTATTTCCCTTCACATACACAATTGATTCAGATTTCACAAAAGTTCGAAGTTCAAATCTCTCTTATTCGGAGAAGACAAAACTGTTATTGAAACAAATTAATAACCATACCTGAGAAATAACTCCAAGAACACCAAGTGAAACTTTAGCTGCGGCAAAATCTGGATCCTTCTCATCAAGCACTCTGACCTTAGCACATCCATCTTCAGGTTTTCCTGGACTTACAATTCTTAATTCAACAACATAATCATGAACTGAACTACCTCTACCCCACAGTGAACTCCCATGCGCACCCGTGCCAATCAGGCCGCCGATCGTCAAGCCCCACCAATACGGTGCATACGGCAACGCCAGCCCGGCCGTAGCGGACTCGCTGATTATCTGCCGCAATGTTACGCCACTCTCCACAATCATTGTCATTGATTGAACATCGACTTTTAACGTACGGTTAAGATATTTTGTGCTGATAAGCAATCCATCTTGGCCATCTGGGCATACAAGCTTGGTAATGCTGTGAGAGAAACGTGTCGCCACCTTCATTTTTCTTTTGGCCATGGTTGCCGCTGATACTACCGAAATTAACTCTTGTTCTGAAGTTGGGTACGATACATTAGCTGCTTTACACACGGTTCGATCGGGAAACATGCCATAGGAGTTTGTGATCGTGCAGCTGGGATTTTTCGATGAACACTTGATCGGATCCTCCGGAGGAGTGCAACTCCCGATAAAGACTAAAAGGAGAACACATACTGATCCGATTAAAGTATTTTTGGAACACAGAACTGACATGTTTGAGAAAGTTGGTGACGATAAATCAAATTCTTCTTCGTTTAATTAGAAATAGTCGGCAGCTCCTACATGCAATGATGATGTTACACATATTTATAGTTGGGTAGCGTACAAGATTTCATACAAAGGTTTATCACTCAAAATCCAGGTCACAGCTGGATGCTTTGAAGTCAAGATCTCTAATGGCTATCATCATTTTCCCGGTCACATATTTTCGTTTAAGCTTTATATTGAAATCACGGGGTTTTCTCTCATACGTGAGACTTTTAACCTAGTTCATCGCCCGACGTGTCAGAATCTTGCGGCCTTTGACTCCGAATTGAAGCTTCTTGATACAGAAGAGAGATAAAGAGTGGAGGAAGTGAGATGTGCATATATGCGATATTGAATGTATATTATCGAGTGCGTGACATGTGTTGGATTCCACACTGAAATTTTTGCAGAAGTTTAAGTCAGTGCAGCATGCCGCATTTAAAGAATTTTAAGTCAGTGGAGAGATTATAATTATACTTATCCCCATGTTTCACTTGTGGCAAGACTGTAATGGAACTCCAGTGGCTACATGTTCTTCATTTTCTTCCGCCATTTTGCTCATTCTGAAGTTTCCACTTTCGATGATTAGAATGTGGGTTCAAAGAGTAAGCGATAAACATTCATGAATATTTTGTCCATTAATTAGTTGGTCGGTGAGTTTGGTCGACAGATAAATTATAATGGAAGCAAGCACGGACTTCCAGTAGTATGAAATTACATGTATCAACGAATTTATAAATAAAATTAAAAACCCTTTTAATTCCTAGTTAATTTATTATAGAGAAAAATATGTAATTGCTTGATAACTACCCTACTATATGTGGCAGTCGATCATCAGCCACGGCACTGAAATTTGGATCGAATTATTATTCTCTCAGCGGGGCTTTAAACCTACCACCACACTGTACGAAGAAAATATATATTATATGTCGTTGCCCGCTGGATTTTGCTTGATCTCCTTATCTTTGAAATCACTGCTATATCTGATATTTGGATCATATATATATATATATATATATATATATATATATATATATATAATTCCTTGTCTTCTAGCTCTTTCTTTCTTCTAATTGGGTAGCTTGCTTGAATGCAAACATTCAAGCAAATGACAGAAGACATCCTAACACATGAGACATGATCGACTAGAAATATGGTTAGAATTTTATAATCTTTTTAATTGACTTCTTTTACAAGGGTTTTCTTTCTGGTATTATCTTTTTTTCATGCAAGAATCCAGCAACCCGCAATGCAAATAGCTATTCTATGACGTTGCTTAGACTGTCAGGTTTTTGACTCTGAGTGCCAATTAACCATGATGTTTGAAGAGGCGCAGTACTGTGAGTTAGCTATCCATTTATGTTTTAGCAGTCGAAATTAATCATCAACGAAACTCTCTACTCGCTGATTGGAATTTTTTTTTTTGTTCATTTAAGATCCTTACATTGGAATTAAAGAACACGGCGACCATCCCAATCCCACTGGCCCCCTTGATTGAATATTCATTCCGCCATTGTTATAAATGTTGTATGAAATGTCCTTTTCAATAATTCTATAAATTGATGCCAAGCTTATAAATATCTTGATGGTCCAAAACTAGGAAAGCAGTAGGTTTTCGTTCCTTATTACGAAGGACACAATTTGATTGCTACACGACATTCCTTATTCTTATGATCTAACCATCCGTGGAATACTGTGGCTTAATTTCACCGAAAATGCACGTGGCACTCTCCCTCTGTGGACAGAGAATTACTTCGTGCTAACGGAGTCCTAGTGATGACTATTCAGTGGGGGCCTGATATTGTTTTTTACTTTAGTAATTACCATATTTCAGGCTTTATTTTGAAATCAAGATCCATACATAACTATGGATTACTTCCACGGATGGATTCACGCCTTAAATGTCCTCAACCTGGTTTCAAAGTTTTGGAGAAAGTACTCTTCAGGTTCCTGATCATGAGCTCTGTAGGCGCTGCGTTCATCATTCGGAAATTCAAGTCCGTTCTTATCGTCCACTTCAAATGGTTTTCCCGAGGAAGATGCTAGAAGACCAATTAAATATTGGAAGCAGATTTCTCAACCTTTACCATACGGAGCTTATCCGCATAAATATCTTACTTAATAATTATCAAATGTCTTAAAACACACCAAAAAAAAACCCCACGGAGTTATTCGCATTCTAAACAAAACCTTAAACAATTGTGAGGCAACAAGTGACAAAATGGCAGGATTTCCACTAATTACAATTCGAATGTCACAGCTGCCGCCATACACATATCTACATTTGGGAACAAAACGCAAACACATCTACAAAAGAAAGAAAACAATTAGTGAGAGGCACCCTATTAATCCGTCCTTTCTTCCTTCAAATCTGTCGCAAGGCTACCCTCCTCGTCCGAACCACGACCACTGAGAGCATTTGAATCCTCTGGCTGTGCGCCCAGCTTCTTGAGGCTATCGCATCTCTTTACAACAGTGGAACTACCGGACAATGAAACTAAAGCAACGCTGTTCCTGATTGCATCAACATGGCTGGTTCCACAATAGAGACCCCGGCTTCCAGTAACAAGCATACTTTGAGTCTCATTGGCACTGGTTAAAACAGCAGGGAGTACATCCATCAACGGCGGGTTGGTCTGGCTTGAACTACTGATAAGCAGTCTCAGGGTCTCTCTTGCACCATTTTCTAGCACAGAATCGCTCTCAGGAATCAAAGGGTTCACGAGTTTCGAGTGCAAAGGAGGAATGGTTGTTGAAATGGCAGGACCAGCACTTACCAGGTAGCCTTGACCAGAAGAGCAAACATCAATGACCGGAACATGAACAATTGGGTCACAAATTAAAGGTGTAAAAGTTGGGATCTGCTGAGAACTTGGCACTTGCAATCGAACCAATGGATCAGGCAGGAATGCTGGGAAATCCAACGAAGGAATATCAGCAAGATTGAGAGGTGGAATTGGCTTCAACACACTGGAGGACCCATTGACTGATAATGAGGAATATAGTGGTGGGACCAAAGGCAATGTGCTAGCTGAGCTTAGTGGCAGTTGTGGAGGTGGTACTGGATATTGCAGTGATGACGAACCTACGGGACACCAACAATAGTAAGGAGAGGAAACAGACGAGCCCATGGAAGGAACTTGAGTTGCTAGGCTTGAAATTGGAGGAACAGCCAACTTGCCAAGTGATTCTATGATACTAGGGGACAATTCGCAACTTTTGGCTTTGGGAATATTTTCAGTTTCAGATTGATTGGAACATGATGCACCAGTGGTAACTGGTGTAGTTACTATCAGGCTGTCAACAGCTGACAAATAACCATCCCCCCTTCGTCTTAACTTTTCTCTAGCAGCACTTCTTAAGGAGGACAAGTTTCTGGAAGGACCCTCTTTAAAGGAACTTGATCTTGTACTGAGACTTCCCTGGTAGAGTGAATTGGCCTTTAATGCTTGACTGCCTGAGTGCCGAGACCGCAGGGATCTTAGTGATGCAGACGAACATTGAGCATTTTGAGTTGAATCAGACAAATCAGATGTGGTACCAAAGGAATGAGCAAGCAAACTCGGACAACTTGCTCGGGCATTGGTCAGAGATGATCCCACCAGATAGGCTTGGAGGTGAGTTGCTAGATACCCAAGGCGTTCCACACTGATTCCGGTTAATTCAGCAATTGATGGTTTCCTCATGATTAAATCCCTCATCTGTTGCCCGAAACAAAAGCAAGGAAAAATTTATCCCATACCAATCATATTAACATGGACAACACAATTTATTATTAAATACCATATCTTGTGCGTTCACATGCACTCATAATTCTAAAAAGCATACACACCTTTGAAATCAATTCAATTCCCAAAAGCTTAGACTTTTCTGAGCACCAGAAGTAAGCAGCTCTGCCTTCTGGACTCTTTATAAGAAATGATCGACCAGACTGGTCTGCTGGGATCTCATCAATTACAACAGCAGAGCACTCTGATTTACTACTTAAAGTAAGTAGTCTCTCTGTATGACCATTATCCCCAACGAATGAGAGGCGCAAATCAGATGTAGGCAAGATTGCAAGACTTAAATTCCCTCTGCACAAATATGATACAGATAAAAATAGTTGAGAAAGAGAAGATCAGGAAAATTACAAAGAATGGGGAAGAAGAAAAACAGATAATGCAGGGAAGTATCCCAGATTTACACCATAGATAAGAGTTTTATCAAAAGCAAACAAGCTACTATACAAACAGTACGAATGTAAGAACTGATAAATCATATAAATAAACTACAAGGAGCACCTAAATAGAATAAGTCCTACATCAAATTTCAAGTTTACACAGATTTAGAAGACTGATCTTAAATTTTAGATAAGGTCAAATTCAGAAAATCTGAACTACGGAGCATCCGGTCCAGAAGGCACCAAAGTTCTTATGATTTCATTTTTGTTTATAAACTCAAATAAACAAAAATAAAATATAAATTGCTGGATCTGATAATGCAATTGTTAACCAGTCATTACACACACATATATTAGGTACATCTACATAATGTATGATGATAAGAGATCCTTCCATACAATGATTAAGGTTTCAATTAGAAAAATAAACATAATAAAAGGGACAAAAAAACTCACGTATCAAAAAAAAAACTGCAAATTTCTAGACAAAAACAATGCAAAAAAAATGAACATTTCGGGGCCAACAAATTTCATAACATCAAATGCAGAATACATTCATTAATTTGGCATCACAAGCATATTAAAGTCAAGGGCGTATCACTCAATTTCATTGTAATTAATATATTGACCCTATATACAGAAAAAACAACAACAAACCGCATAATATAGGAGATGAAACTACCTTTACTTTCCCTTAATTCAGAGATCATTATAGAATACGCCCACTTTACCTACAAGTCAAAAGATATATTTATTTGCAAGCATGAACATTATCACCATCAATAAACTAAATACAGAATCCTAAAATTACTACCATCAACCACCACCACCGGATATACTTTCCAACAATATTATTTGAAAGACAGACAGTCATCAATGCTAGAGGACATTAACCAATAAATACATTCTTAAAAAGAATCTACGGACACAACATAGAGAAAATTGGAAATAATGTATATTTCACTAAAATCAGTTTGATTTAAAAACTAACACATTGGCATGCCATAATATTGTATACACCACCAAACTTATAATGACTTAATTTAACAGGAAAATCTTTTTAAAATTTGAAAATACTTCAAGTCAAGAGCACCATCAGGAGAATGTAAGTTCGTTTCAAAAACAGTGATCATACATTTTCTATGACAATAATTGTGTCAAAAACCACAATTTATTAATTTATTTATTTTTTGGCAAGACAAGTATGATTTCACCATTAAATAGCAAAACAAGAGGAAGCCATAAGCCATACACATCTCAAGAAATGAACAAGTACATGTGCATCTGATATACTAATGTACAAACTTACAGGATATTAACATTCTTGTCATACTGCAAAATATCATAATATTTTATCATGTATATTTTAAACAGCTGCCAGCATGTGATAGCTGCAAAATGTTACTGCTTATTACAGAACAATATAATTGCCATCGGATAGCTGCAAAAAGCACCAGCACATCCATAAAGACAGCTTTGCATACAGCACAACTAAATTTGTTAAATCATATCGTAAGTATAACAATAATTTTAAAAAAAATGCGGCTTCCTGGTACAACACAACAATAACTTTCACATTTTAAATGGATTCATTGTGATGGAACAAAACTATGACAAGAATTACAATAGTAAAATCACCGCACATCCAAATATCTCAAAAATAAATGATAAGGACCTATTCTTAGAGGAGGAATCCAAGGATGTTAACAATTTCCATCAAAGATTTAAAAAAAAAAAATCTTATGATTAATCATGTAAGAATCAACTTACATCCATGTTCTTTTAGTCATTTGTTATTTAGCAAGAATAAATTTTCACCGATCATTATAAAATCAAATATCCCTTCGACAGTTTAACTCCCACATTTTTTCTAAACTGATTAATTACACTTGTAGCCAGAAACGAAAAGGCAAAATTATCAAACCAAAATGAACAATCACGCTTCAATCACATACACGGGCAAATAGAGAGATCCGATATCACCATATATCCAATTACCTTACAGAAGTCGGGCATAATAGAGTCCCCTGCTTGTTGATTTTCCCTACTCGAATCGAAACAAGCGGTATGCAAAAGCATCTCGCCAGCATACAAACTTCCGACGGCTCAAAGTGCTGTTATTTTATAAAATCAAATCATAAACGTAAAAAGGAACCAATCGTTAGCACAATCGAAACAAACTACCAAAAAGATAGAAATAACCAAATTTAATAACAACCAAACAGTCTTGACGAGTGTACCTGACTTAGATGAGCTAACAACCGATCTTCAGCGATGCCACTAGACGCGTTTGACTTCAACAATGGCTTCAACCTCTCATCGGCACGACAAGCTCCCATAACCTGCATATCCAGAGCCTGAAGCCACTGCAAAACTCTATCTTCGCGATCGCTCTGCTGTAGCAACAAATCTCCGTCTACTTGATCTACGAATATATCCGTCAATCGCTCCGTCAACCCGATCTCCCGCAATCCGACGGTCGATGCCTCAACGCCGGTCGATGATACCGATGACGCATCGGTGTAATCATCGCCGTTTGATTGATCCGCGCCATCGTCGATCGTTTCTTGCTTCTTAGTGTTCGACATCGCAAACTCGTTACGGATTTTTTAATCAAACACGAATTCGAAACCCTAGATTCCAACCTAACCCGCAAAATCGGGACTGAAATGCTAAGAATATTTAGGATTAAAATTAAAACTAATTTACAGAGAGACAAAGAGAGAATTTGTGATTAGTTATGTTTGCGTGGCTGCAGAAATGCCAAGATGTGAGTGGTTGGCCTATGATACGACATATATACAACTACAAGAACGGCACCAGCCGGATTCCAAAGGAAGGATATCGTTTATTAAATTGATTTTGTTATCGGATTGAGATCCGGGACGTCAGCGGTTGCCTTTCTTGGGGTCCACAATGAGTTTGTTGTTGACGGAGCTCCACGTCAGCTCGAGCTTTTGTTTGTTCGTTGGTTTGGTTAGCTGAGGCGGCGAAGCCGAGAGAGAGGGTCAAAGTTAACGAGGACGAACAACAAAGGTAGGTGTGCTTGTGAAATGTGCTAAAGCTTTTTTTTTTTTTTTTATTCAGTAAATTAACTAATTGATTAATATGTAATTAGGTTTTCTTAATCGGAAAATTATGGGGAGTGAAAGGGATTGATTAATTTATTAATTTGCGAGCCAAGTTTGTGGTGAGTGTGACCAAGAAGTCAAGAACTCAAAAGTTTGTGACCACTTTGACTGTACTCGACAATTGGATTTTCTCGGAACATAAACAGCATGAACAGTAACAATTTGTCTTAACAATTTAAAATTATTAACATAAAATTAAAAATAATTTAAAAATAACTAAAAATAAAAAAAAATTTAAGACTTATAATAAAAATATTTAAAATATAAATTAAATTTTAAAATAATTAATAAATATTTTTAAAAATTAAATATTATATTATATTTAATATACAATAAATAATTTTATTTATTTTTATTGATAATTAATTATTATTAACATCACATCACCTTACGTATGAAAACCCACTCAATTGACGTTGGTGAAATATGAAGTTCACAAAATATTAATACATTAAACTGTAATTGATGGAAATAAAATGTTCCAATCTCAATCAGTATGGGACAATCGCTGATCGACAGCGAGAGATGAGGACGGAGGAGAATCTACAGAGGAGGATCAAAGGAGGGAATATTCTTTTTACCATAAAAATAATTGAACGCCCAATTGACTTCCACTATGAATTTTAGGCACTACAGCACAGAACAGCCGCGCATTTGGCAACTCAATTTCCAGCAACAACCCATCACGCGAATGGAGGAGTAACTCTGAGCGTGGACGCCAACCACGTTAATGTATTGACCATAAAAATTTGCATGCTATGATGAGAGTCAAATTCCCCTAGCCAAATTTGGCAAGGATCTTACTTGGTCCAAGGATGGACAGGGTGGGCACCAGTTGGGTTATCCAACCTAACCCAACCATAATTCGAGATCGGCAGTCATAAATCCCCGAACGCCACATTGGACTTGTTTACCCAAAAGATACAAATCAATCAGACAAGTCGACAAACTGAAAATGGAAATTAAGCCTCAAATCTATATCATAAAAGACTCAAGGGAATCAGATAACCTGACTGTCCCGTGCAAGGACAAAATCAAGAAAGAAAAACCCATAAAAGGAGGAGTAGTTCAAATATCAATCATCGATTCATAACTCTTTGTCAAACCGACCAAAAACTAATCGGGTAGATCAGATTGGGACTATTAATAATCATAGGAAATATATTCAGAAGTTCTAGCATCAGCCACTGACAGGTAATAAAACTAGCCAACAAGGCCTGAGCTTGCAGCAGCAGATTTAGAAATAGCAGTAGCAAAACTATGTCCAAGGTACCATATAAGCATCATACAGGAAATATCAATCAAGGATATCTAAAAGTCTGACACTTCAATTTAATTAGAGGAATCATTCTGATTTTAAGGTGTAAAACTGTAGTTTGAAAGTTTATGCGAAAGTCAATTCATTTAGTTCGCTTCAAAATTTTCCAATGCCAGATTCCTCATGATGAAAAGCATCTGTATTGAATCAAAATGTTATTGCATATTTTGTCTAACAAATAGCCTATGGCAGGAGATCTGAAACTTTAGATCACTTCTTCTTCTTCTTTGGTTCTTCAGCATACTCAACAATAAGTGCTTGAACGTCTTTCCAGAACAGGCCCTCCACCAAAATTCCATCTTTTGTGAACCTGAAACAGTTACAGAGTGCAGAAATGTAGAGTTATATATAAATCAATGCAGCTCCTAACTCCAAAAACCTATAATAATGAATGTGGACATGTACGCTCCCAAGTGGGTGAGTGTGTGTATGTGTAGAGAGAGAGAGAGAGAGAGAGAGAGAGAGAGACCACTGGGTAACACTTTTAGTAAACTTTACTGGTTTCCCAGCAGAAATTGATTTTGGATCTGCGCTCACAATTCTCAGTGTGTAGAGATCAGAAAATCTAGGCAATTTGGAAGAAACCATCAACCCAGTGCCAGTGAAGGAACCCTGTCCAACAAAGTTGCTCCTTAGATGGTGAACAACATACACAGTAAAAATTACATATGCTCAACAGGAAAAAAGCATTGCATTGTCCATGCGAATGATGCCAAATTTTCACACTACTAGAAAAATTGGAAAAAAAAAAAAGAAACAACCAATGTGTGTGCACAAGGAAAAACACACAGAGCTAAAAACATTAAAGGTTATTCATCAGGTAGTTGAGGAAAAACCTACAGCAGCACCATCAAAGTTGACCCTTGGGTCCTTGCTTCCAGGTTCCCTCACAAACCTAGGCATAACCTACACCAACCAAATCTAATAAACTAAACTAAGATCCCAAAACTCCCCAAATTTGAGATTGCAAAAAAGGCTGCAACGAGACAAAACTTACAAGCATAACCCCTACTTAGAATTACCCAACATCAACTAACCCAGTTCATCAAAACAAAAACCAAAAGGACATGAATAACAGCATGCAACAGCTTTCATGGAATTAATGAAGTTCATTTTCATGATTTATAGAAAACTTCTATAAAAAATTTGTGCATCAGACAATTCAGCATGTAACATTCATATCTTCCATGTTTGCCTATTGCCATTACAGTTATATAGAAATCCACTTTTGTTTGCCCTAAAAAGTATGTATAATACAATCTCATAATTGTATCACATTCCATAATTTACACAGATACTTGTAAAGTTTATTATAACTGTTTTAACATTTTGAACTGACATTACCATTTATCCATTTAAATTAGGAGAGTTGTCATAGTTTTCTATGCCAGTTTAATAACTGACGATTAGACATTACTGAATTAAGCATTGAGGCATGCTATCAATCCAAGATCCCTCTCAATGAAATGAGGCTTTACCAGCCATTCAGTGGGATCTTCAGAAGAAAGAGCAATCAGCCAAGTATTGAGATAATTTCAACATAGTTACAGATTCATGAATATCGACATTATATTCATCACATCAAAAGATCAATTTAGGTTAAACTTTCAACACTTCACACAATATAGACACTAGACACCATATGTTTGTGAAAACATAAGTATATGCGTGTTATCTAACAAAGTACCTACCATGACAAAACATTAAATTTGAAAATAGGTACTTACCTCAGGAGGATAAGTAAATAGGATCGCATTCTTTTCCTTTGTGTATATGAGTAGCTGCAATATCCCATTGAAAACTATATACTTGCCAGTGTCAAGGATCAGATACACTTGAAAGTGACATCAATACAGATATAATCATGTCCCATAAAATGTGTTATTCCCATTTGGTTGCCAAGACAACTATCAAATCAAAAAGGGTAAAAATCTAAATTCGACTGCATAACACTGTTTCTCTCCAATAACACATACGCTCCAGCTAAACCAAATAAATTTGATATATTTAGTTAATTGTAGTTAATTATATCATCAGACCAAATAATAACATTAGGCATTGAAATGGCTAGAAGTTCGTTCCACCAAGTTCCAAACGATAAAAATTTCAATATAGATAGCTTAAAGCTGAAAATATGTTTTAACAGTAAACTGGTAATTGAAGAAAAAATATTCTTAATTTCCAATTCAATTAAAATCCGTCTTCACTTGGTGGGCAATATTCAGAACACATCCAAGCAAACAGACACTTAATTTCTCCAGTTCCAGAACTCTCAAACCAATCAAGCAGACTACTAATCTCTTCCATTTCCTCCAATATCTCAGCAACCAAATAGAATTCAATGACTATCGAGCCAGAATTAGCTAAATTTAACGGAACAAACAACAGAAGGATATAATACGATGCAGCCGATTAAAAAGTCTCGATTCTCGGGGAATTTTTTTTTGTAAAATTGAGCAACCAAAGCAATAACAATAATAATTGTCCCCATCAACAACCTCACATTGCTCATTCTCACGTCTTCCACGTATCCACGGCTCCTCGCAATCTATTCAACCACATATAAAAAAAAAAAAAAAAAACTCATCACAAATTTAAGAGAATTAAGAAAGCTCAATCAATCCATTTAGTCGACGGATCGAGAGATTACTGATTTACCTCCGAGACAGACTCGTCGAGGATGTGTTTGATGCTGTGGTGATCTAATAGATTAGCCTTCTTAGGGTTTTTGTTCGCCATCTCTGATGATTTCTTTTCCTGCATTTTTTGCTCTCTTTGTCTGTAAACGGCTCTGTAAATTTCAGAGCAGCGGGCAGTCAGCAGAGCTTTATAAAATGCGGATGCGTTTTGGACGATGAGCATTGACGTCGGGATCATGAACGACGTCGTTTATCCGTTTATAAAATTTCAAACAGTTAATTTTCTCTCCTTCAATAACTTGAGTTTTTATGTTTTTAATTTGGTTATTTGTATTTTGATAATCTGGTATCTATTTAGTATACAGTCATTTCTATTTATAATTATTTTTAATAACTTGGCTATGAGTAATTTAATTATTATTTTTTAATTAATTCGGTCATTTATAACGATATGGTGTAATAATGTAATGATTAGGGGCAACAACTTATGAAGCAAATGAACTGATTCTTCTAAAATAAATTTGAATCAGAGGGGCAGAGATTCAAAATCTGGCAAAAATAGGCAAAATAAATCATGCATTGTAGAAAGAAATCGTACAAATTTTTAAAGCCAGGCCAATGATACACATCCAATGAATCTTGCACTGTATAAGAATTGCATCATCTTGTTTCCACAATAAATCCATAAATTATAAAGCACTGCCCCAAAAAATTGGGTATAATACTAATGACGTTATTCCTAATCCTTTCTATTTCCCCTCTTGTTTGAAAGTACAAATTATTGATGCTCACAATCCCATTTCATCTTAACGATTTAACTAGCAACATTCAGCTAGTGTCGAAGATGCAAGGGAGGATGGAGAGAGCGGTGCGGAGGGACGAAGCCACAGTCAAGGAGGCTTTGATTTCATTGTATTGACACTTCCCTCGTTAAGCAAAATCCGCACACCCCTGACAAGCTCTTCCTTAACCATTAACAATATTGCAGATGCAAGAACACTCTGAAAGATTTTTGTGCCCATACCTTTGTAAAAGCAGTAGAACCCTTCATACCGGATCATCTTCAGGATGGCATCCAATGTGCCTATGTAGTAGTGTAGGAAAATAAGACATCACCATAAATGAAATTTTAGAGACTAAGAAAGGCAGGATGGAATGAGATCAGATTCTTGGCCGGATTACATTTTCATATAATTTTGACAAGATTTTCATACCAAATTATGGTTAAGACCAAGCTCAGTTCAAGGATCTAGTTGATGGTATTGGATTTCATCACACGAGAAATAAAATCATAAAGATTCTAACCTTTATAGTGGTGCCTTTTATCTCCTGATGCAACTTGCTTTGCTTGAAGTCTTGACTACAAAGACAAAAGAGACAACTTGCGAATTAGAAGTAATTAAACTAGAAGAGTAAAAAATATTATCATTTTAACAATTATTCTCCTATTTACACATGCCATGTCTTATAATCAGATTGACATAAAGACTATGGAAATCTTGGTCATCAAGAATCATTTTCTCAGGATTTAAATATAGGATACTTTCTCAAATAAAATTACAACCCATACACACTCATTTCATCTACCTTTACAACAACAAGTGGATATGTGACAACCGTAGCTCCAAGTTTTGCCAAAGCTCCAAGAAGAAATATCTAGCAAAATCAACCAGTTGATTAAGCTTAAAAAATCATTAAAATAATTTGAAAGGGGCAGCAAACACTATGCAAACGTTGAAACACTGAGTTCAAGAATAATGGGTTTAAAGAAAAGGTGGTTGATGGAAAAGTAAAGAGAAAGCTAACCTCCATAGCAGTGACCCCATTATTATTCTTCTTGCTCAAGGAGCGTCTTTCCTTTCTCTTCTTTAACATGGTTTCATATAGCATAAATTGTATGGAAGGATTGCTTACCTGTGGGCCATAGTATGAAAATTTAGCAACACTTCTTTGGAACCTATGAGAATTAGTTCTTACATACCATTATCAACATTGGGAATACACCTTTCCAAAAGCCCCAAAGTCCAGCTTCACCATAGACTTCTTGAATCTGTAAATATTCCACTTCAAAAACAAATCAGAAAAATTCTTTCCAATGATTCACATCAACATGATAATATAAAACAAACTGCAAACATAAATCTAGTCCTACATAAAAGTTATCCAAAATTCTGAAATTCTAGTATTAATGAAACCCAAGACTTTCACACAGCATACACATTGAAACTATCTACCCAATCCAAGATTTAGATACATATTATCCACAGATACCACAAATCTGGCAATAGAAAAACTTTTAGCAGCATTCTGATGTTACAACCCATCTTCAGATGGCAGGATGTGCTGTTATATTTTTACCCCCTTACTTTCAGTCCTCTCAAGCAATCACCTCTCATTCTTATTGAACAGGAATTTCTGCATGTATACAACTGATTTGATTTCAGATTTCAAGCACTGACATTTGACTTTTAATTTTCTAGAAGTCCCAACAGTTTTCCCTTTTAAATCTGAATCACTGTCTCAGAACACCCAGATTAAGTCTAACATTCATTTAAATCATCAACTCTAAACAACAATGAAAAAAATTCCCATGCCTTGGCCTGTACTTAAAGCCAATTAAAATGACAAGACATCTGGACATGGACGTTCCACCACTGCAACATAAACAATTTATTGTTGGGAGATAGGTGAAGTATGAAGCAATAATTTCATACATCCAGCAAAGTCATCCTAACTAAAGATTGCAAAATGGACTGATGCATGAAACTGAATCTTTAAATTTGTGCAACTGAGTGACAAGGGAATTTTTTCTGAGCTTAAGTATCGTGAGCAAACAAATTGAACGAGTGATATACCCACCACATGGCTAGTACCATAAGGAGGAGGCTCAATTGCAGCATAAATCTTTTCATCCGAAGAAATGGACTCGGAGGTCTTCTTTGATATTTTGGTATGAGTCTGCAGGGCAAGAATAGTTTGAAACACGAAACAAAGTGGAAGTACAGAAAGAGAGGGTGGGATGCTTATATTTCAGTTGAATATAAATTACCTGCATGTGGGTAACAACTACCCAAATTGGGTTTGTCAACAACACATTCACACACCTACAAAAGGAGAGCATCAAGCATATTGTGTGTATCAAATTGCATTAGCATGAAAAAAGCAAAGAAATCAATAATAGATGATAAAGTCATTGCCAGAGATATCTGTTCTCACTTGATTCTCAATTTATTAAAAGACTGAATACTGAGTTAATTAAAATATTAAGTTCTGGGGAGACATCCATGAAAGAATTGATCTTCTTGATAAGTCAAAGCCAATAACTCTTTTAGGAACAAAGTATTTTGTCCTGGAATGATCTACATACTGAAATTAGGGCTGAATATATAAACAATACATATCAAATATACCGTACCTGTGACTGAAGGGGGTGAGTATAATGAGAAATGAAAACAACAAACATGGCTCCCAAGTGTTCTATGAAACTTAGGGATTTTCATCGCAGATTTCAAATTTTGTATGGACATCTCAACTTTTGTGTTAGGCATCTCAGCTTTTGTGGTTTCAACTTTTGTTTTGGCGTTATAAGTCAAAATCAACTTTTTTATTATACTTTTCAAGTTTTGAATTTTCAAATTAGGATTTGAACTTTTGCATTAAAATTTTAAGTCAGAATTATAATTTTCGTGTCAGGGTTTTCAAGTTTACACAAAAGGGTTCAAATCTTATGTTTTTGCTGTAACATCACATAGCCAGGTTGTAAAATTGAAAGATATACAATAAACCAAATCAGTAGAACTTGATAAAAATTACCCAGCTAATGCGGCCACCACTAGTGATGAAAACATCCCAACTGATCCATCACCAATGCCTTTCCTCTTACGAGCAAGTGCAGTAGCTTCAGCTTTGCTCCTGAATATTTGATAGAGATAATAGTAAACACCCTGTATCATAAAAATGACAAGTATATAAGAAATTGAAAGATCAAATAAAGTGGTGCATCACAAGGTGAAAACAGAAACCTATTCATCCAAGCAAAGAGCATATAACTTTTAACAAGTCTCAAAATATTTAACTAACCTTCCAGGACAATCTCTGGGTTAACTTCTAATCCAAATTTTATGACAAAGCAGGCTTAATAACCTTCAAGAAAAATTAGTGGATTAGCTGTAAATGTAAATCTAAGCTTGCTATTTAGGCAGTCACCATTATAGTTAATGCTGAGACATGCTCCAGAAACTCAAAATTGGCAACTCATATTTACCCTCCCTCGTAAGAAGAACCATAACAGGAAAAGGAATACAGATAATATTTCAAAGAACTGAATGCAACAGTGGCACATCTTTCAGCACCATAGGATCACATATCCATAAAATTTGAAAATCACAATGTATCTATCCATGTCATGTCAGCACTCAGCCATTATGCTGCGATTTGTTACGTCATATTCAGAAACTAACAATTTAACAAATAGCTCAGCAACCTCCTAATTTTTTCCACTTTCCAAATTATATCTAAATTAAGTCACTCTCCAATAGTTCCAGAGTTCCAACAATTCATTTGTTCTTTCGTACATTCTTGGCAACCAAACAAGCATCAACAACTCAACATACCCTATCTTCTCAAAGACACTAAAGACAAACCTACAGCCTTCAAATCAAAAATCAAAACTAACAAGCAGATTTTAAGTGGCATCCAAGAGAATAAACTCCTAGTAAATCTTAAAGAACAAAAACAAAAAGGAGCTCTCCATCACCTGAGATGCAGCTGAACCGAAAAGAGATGGTGCTAAACCTCCGTACAACCGCTCCCATCCTTCATGTTTTACAACCTACGCATAAACCAATCAAAAAAATATCCAAAGTTAACACAGAACTAAAAGTTACAGCTTACATTCTCGTTATTTCCACACTGAAACCCCCACTCAGCTTCCAATAAGCTAAATTGCTTCCATTAACGTCAGTTAAAACATAAAAATTTAAAACCAGTTGTGAAAATTTTTGTTCATCTGCTTTTCCTCGGTTTCTCATGATCGAACAGAATAAACAAAATTTGGAAATGAAATCAGAAAAACTAAAAGAGAAGTCAAAAAGATAAATAACCTGATAGTTCAAAGGTTCCCGGCTTCCTCTTCTCTTTCTTCACATCACGCTCGGTTTGTTGCCGAGTATTTACCTACTCAGATCCGCAAGAAAACTCAAGCACAAGTTACAAAAAAAAAAAAAAAAAAAAATTGAAAAACAAAAGAACAGGAACTAATCGTACAGTTTGAAGAGGATAAGTGATGAGCTGAGCGATAATCCCTCCACCGGATCCAGCTAGTCCATTGATCAAAGCGTCCGACATAGTAAGCACAAATTTCCCAACAAAACTTCCGATGCGTTATTTGCTCGGAAAAATTATTGGTAAAAGATAAAAATACGAGAGCGATCTAAGTTCTCAAACAGAGAGAGAAGACTGTCTCTGAGCTTAGCTGGAGCGAAGTAGTAATGTGAACATAAGCATTGCTTTCTGCATCTGCTACCATTTGATCGGACACGGAATCGTCAAGCCTTTGTTTCGTTTGTTTCGTCGAATCAAGAACAGACGTAGGTTGGTGGCTGAGCTGATGTTATATGACCACTTTACCCCTGCATGAAATGTTGACTACTGTATCTAGTTTTCTTTTGTCCTCGTTGAATTATTTTTGGTATTTCTTGTTGTTTTCTCATTTTTTTTAACAATTAAATTAAATTTATTCTGACTCACA
>CP135555.1:8028982-8077727 GCA_032402905.1 Khaya senegalensis | reverse complement strand
AGAATATGAATTTCTTATTAATTATAAAATAATATAATTCATATTCCTTCACTTTAGAGAAAAAAGTATTCCTTTTTTTCTTTTTTCATATATTTTTTGTAAAAATAAATAAAATAATTTAAATTACCCTATATTTTTCTTTCTTTTTCTCTTTTTAAAAAAAAAAAAAAAAAACAGACAAACACACTATAAGTTTAGTGAGTAATGCTAGAAGCACCTTAGTGGAGTTCTGATTACAACTCTCTTCTTTTTTAATTTTGCATCGGAGTGTATGCATTTGGATCCATCGAGTGTAAGGATTCCATTTTAAGTAATTATATAGTATTTGTGTTATATCAAAAGAAATTAACTTGAATCTAATTCATTTAATAATAGTGTAAGAACTAAAAATTTTACTCAACATGATTATCAAACAATTAAATAAGTTGTAATAGTATCGTCTCTTAATATATTTTAAAAATATTTATAGTAATATTTTCTCAAATACTAATTGCTTTTATTCTAAATATAACTAAATACATTTAAAAAAAGATAAATATAATTTTTTAAAATATAAAACTATAAAATAGATTTATTAAATCACAAATTAATTAATATGATATAATTATTTAAATAGTGAATTATATCGTAAATTTGTTACGTGTCAAAATTTTTAAATTCAAACCTAACATGTCTTATATGGCAAATTTTATATCCAATCATACGTTAAAAACTACCTTCCATTCAAATAATTGGATAAAATCCGATTTAACCGGTCCAATTGACACGTCTAAATAGTATTTACTCTTCAATAAATGTTCGTATCCATTCATTTTATATGCATTATTACATTCAATAAATTTGTTGAAAAATATTTATGGTTAACTATATATATATGTATAAATTTATCATTCATGAATTTTCGTTAATTTATTTGATTTGTTATTTTAAATAAATAAAATAGAATAAATAATTCTATGAAAAAATATGAAATAAAAATATTATTAGATAGAGTCTACCGTATTGGCATGGGATAAACTTTTTTCATTCAGTTGGTTAACAAGCCAACGCTGTATAAATAAAAAATTTGACAATTTGAACTCAACAAGGATACTATCACTTCATTATTTATCAACATAAACTACAAAATTAAAATATATTTGTTTATTTAATTTTTATTTTTTAAAAGTCAAATTTTTTAAAATATAAAATTAATAACATAAGGAAAATTTTTAGACCCTATTTTTAAAAATAAAAAATAAAAATAAAATAACCCCCCGAATCCATCCGTCCGAAAAGACTTTCTTCCGTCATTAAATTCCTTATTAATAAGCTTTCCATACTAGCAAACGTCCAATAATTATTAATTACACTACATGTTAATCCTTCCATTGTCTCTCAACTTCTTATATTTCTTCTTCCTCAGCACCACAGACTGATCAACATCACCGTCATGAATCGCAATGGCCTAGCAAGTTTCTCTCCGATCATTTTTCTGCAAAAGTAGGATTTTTTATTTTTATTTTTCTCTGATTAATTTCTTGATTCTTTTCATGATTTTGCACACAGGCAGACGTGGGAACGGTTTTAACTAGTCGCAACAGCAGTAGAAAACAAGATTTTCCGAGAAGAACGAGGAGGAGAATGGACTACAACGTTGTTTTGAATTGCGGAATCTACTACGCACAAGGCATAGATGATCCAGGCTGCTACCCTTCTGTAACCGAAAGAAATTACTGCGCTATTCTCTGGGCCGAACCTGGAAGAGAATTCAGCACTCATGTCGCCATAGGATTACCAGACCCTGTTTGGAAAGAGAATGTTCGGATGCTTTTACAGGAGCCGTCGGATTGCAGATTCCTGAACCTGGAGATTGTGAGACTTAATTCAAAGTGTGATCCTGGAACTTCCACCGGCTTGGTCACGGTGGGCAGAGCTCGGATTCCTTTACCGAATTTTTTCTCGAAGAAGATATCAGGGAGATATGGGCTGGTGAGATTTGAAGACGAGGGGATCAAGGCTGAAGGCCACGTTATACTCTCCTTGGAATTGCACATGATTAATCGCTCATCTCATGGTTAGTGCCGTCATGCAGCTGTTAGATTTCCCATTCAGGGCAAATTCCGATAATTACATCGTGTTAGATTTTCTTGCTTTTTTTCTGGGCGAATAACATCTTTCAAGCTTATAGACCTTGTAGTGGTTCGAACATCTTCTATGACTTGAATTCTGTATGAATTTAGTTTCTATTAGACATTAAATTTTAAAATTTTTATTAAACTATTTAAGTTCAAATCGACCAATTTCTTTAAATTTAGAACAAAAGGAGAAAAATGTAGTCAATATTATCCAGTATTTGTACGGACATTTTTAGGCCCGAGCCCAATCACAGGTCCAAAGTCCATTTCCATTTCTAAAGGCGAGAGATAAAGGGCGAATCGTCTTTCAAATCGTTTTTCTACTGATATTCATTGATTCATTTGTTCCCTTTAAATAATCATTTTTCTTCCTTCAACGCTATTGCAATTCAATAATGGCTTCAGTTCGACCTCCGACTGCAAGACACTCAGAGCTGGTCCTCACTATAGTCTCTGCCAAACATCTCAAAAACGTCAACTGGAAAAATGGTGTCTTGAAGCCCTACTGTGTGTTCTGGGTCGACCCGACCAACCGCATCGCCACTAGGTCGGACAATTACGGGGGTACCCGGCCCGTTTGGAACGAGAAATTTACGCTTCCCTTTAGATTGCCCCTACACGATTCCGTCTTTGCCTTGGGTATTTTCCATTCCATACCCTCTGAAACCCCGAAACCGTTGGTCGCCACTCTCCGGATCTCGCTCAATAACCTGACCGATCCGGATGACCTATCTCGGATCCGGACTTTCGAGCTCACCCGTCCTTCTGGACGTCCCCAGGGTAAGATCCGGCTGAAGATGGGAGTCCGTGAACGTCCACTTCCAGTGTTAGAAAATTTCCATTTTGCTCTTCCGCCAAGCCATTATTACCCTTCTGCCCCTCCACCGTTTTACCAAACGCGCGATTACAGAGAATGCTCTCCCGCGCCATGCCCTCCTTTTCCGCCGTCTCCCTCCCCGTCTCGGTCACCGTCATTAGCTCACTGCGCGTTTCCGGAACCGTACAGTCCGTATTCCTCGGGATGTTATTATTCGTTAGCTCCGCCTCCGCCGCTCCCACCAAGACCGGTTTGCGATCGGACAGCTAGTGGGTATGGTGGGCCCTCGGCAACGGTTGATTTCATGCAGTTTGATCAGAAGGCGACAAGCAGTGAAAAAAAGGAGTTAGGAACGGCATTGGGCGTTGGCGCGATGGCTGGGGCTCTTGGTGGACTCTCATTGGGCGACGGGGAGAAAATTGCAGAGAAGAGGGCTAAAATTAACCCGGCTGTACCTGATGATTGCAGCGATTATCGCGTTGATTATTAAGGTTTACTTGTACTAGTTGGTTAGTTCATGTTTTCACGGTATATAAATGCATGTTGGTGTATATTTTGCTTTTGCTGAATTTTGTTTCAATGCATGATGAGTGATGATAAACGGAGTTTCTTGGATGAGAAGCTCTTTTATGAATTTATGCAATTTTAAGTTTAAAGAATGAGAAAATGTGCTTGCTGTTGTCATCTTCATGATCTTGGCTAACAATGGCATTATACTTTGTGCCCGTGTAAAATTTGTGTGTGGGGGAAATTGTATGTGCTGTGCTAACATTTTATGGCCTCACAGTCACGAATGTGATTGCCGTGATAATGGAAATATAGTATTTGAATGTTGGAGAAGGATGCTGGTTGACATGAAGCTATCTATCTAAGCATGGAAGGAGAGGGTTGAACGGGACACTAATTTCCTGAGGGCTGATATCTCTAATTGTATGCCAATAGACATTTTCCTTTGTGTGGTGCATTTTCAAGCCTCTCAGATTGAATTGAAAATGGAGGAAATCATTGATGGTGGGTTACTGTATTTACTGGCATTTCCTTGGACGACTTTGATTTCCGCTGAGTTTCAAATGATTGCATTGATAGTATGATAAAAGAAGTCTCTTTGAAGCGATCTTTGTTCCCGCACTTCGTGCTTGTTTGCCTATGCCTTTCAAAAAGTGCCCATTTCGGTGGAGTGAATTATTCATTGATGGCCTTTTTGAGTCAGTTTGTAACTATTCTCCAACTGTGTCGACCATCGAGTTCCTTTATTTTATTCACAGACTGAAGTTTATTTTGGTCTATTGGATGTTTGATTTTGGACTTGAATTACTTCAGCGTCTCACACACATAGCTAAATTGACTACCTATTGGAAGAGAAGATTAATTAGAAAAAAGATGTACTGCATTCCATTATTATTTAGCACTGAGATATCTCAGTGTTTTGCTGAACATTTGCAACTCAGCCACATGATGAAACATTTAGCTACTGAGATAATTCTGTTCTAGTTTTTGAGCTCTCCAGCTTGTCAAATAGCGACGGATTTTGTGCTATATGTGTTACACCGAAATTCTGAGGAATCTTCTATTTTTGATGGACTGTGATCAGGATATTTTCATCATTGTCTCAAGGGAGGCATTCTGGTGCTTCACCATGAAAGCAGTAACTACTGTTTCGGCCTTGTATCCTATGGGGTGAAGTGTCAAACGTTGAGTTGAGCCAGTTTTTAGGCTTCTAAGTCCATTTCCTTTAGTTAAGCCCAAAAAATTCCAAGAAAATTGCTCTTAAGATACATCCAGTTCCTGAGACCGGGCTCCATTAGGTCAGCAATATCCAAGTATAACGAGACAATAATTTGGTGTACTTAGAAGATTTCTACTGGATAAGAAATATCAGCCCGCTGTAAGCGACATGGGTCTTTGTTATTGATGGAGACTCTAATTCATATACGAGACTAGCTATATAACCCTCGGCTTCTTCTTTTTACACTCCTATCCGTCGTCGCTCATGGTCTTGACAAACGGTCCACAAGATTAGAGTGGAGTTACTCATAAATACACCTCGCTTCGTCCTTTTAAATCTCCATTACTGCTGTCTCGCCTTTGAACTCCGTTTGAAATTACCGTGCTTAATAAACACTTAATGCAGATTGTCTATTTTTCATTCACATTTAATTTTGATTAATTCTTCCCAATAATAATTGTAGACGCGTAATTTACTAAACAAAATCTTAATCACTAGAATTATGATAATATATACTTGGAAGTGGGGTCTAATGAGGTAAGATATGGGATTGGGTTGTACCACACAAATAATATTTGTAATTGAAATGCATAGATTTTAATTGTTTTAGAATGACTAATAAATATTGAATTAAATTTGTATTAATAAAAAATAAAAAAAGAGATAACAATTGATAGGATTTAATGGCCAAAATTTCATCCACAGCATACCAAACCAATAAACTATTTTAAAATTTTGTACCAAATGTCATAGCCGACCGATGAAGATGAGATAAGATAGTAATTCTCCACAGTGGTACTTTCACCAAAACAAGTCTGAATTCAGAGTTTGTGTTTGTTGGGTCCCGGGCAAAATTTTAAAAAGTAACACCAATTCTTGTTGGATTCATTTGTTAAGATATGATAGGCATAGCCCATCGTCTGGAAATGGACTGAAACTTGAATCCATGGACGTTCCTGTCAATGTCATTGAGGAGGATGGGCAACGAGTCAAGACTCTTTACGGATCTTTATTCTTATAAATTTGCAATTTGGCTTGTCAAAAAAATATTTTATATCTATTCCCGTCCCATCCTATCCCATCCCATCCCATCCCATCTACCCCAAGTTTGTCCTGTTTGTTTGACTCCCATTTTCATAAATCATAAAGGGGATGACAAGCATATCACTTTTGCCTTAAATCTTCAATAAAATATATTTACTGTATTTGCTTTCGGAGTGAAGGGATTTGGCCCTGCTAATAGTAACTGAAATCCTGATCAATACTTTTGATCCCAGTTTTTGTCGTTTATCCCAATTTAGATAATAATTTAATGGAATGAGCCAAAACCCTCAGAATTCTTACGTCAGAGAAGCAAACTTCTTCTTCCTTATCCAGCAGGAGCAGAAGAAATGGCCAACTTTGCCAAGTTTAAAAAGGGCGCAACACAACAACAATTTAAATTTAACAATTAAAATAAAATACATGGAAATTATTTCACAGAACATCGTCCCCTCCTTCCTTATCTTTCTACATCCAATCACAACCCTTGAAATCCCTTTTTTACCCTACCATCCCCAACGCTAATCGAACGGCCCAAAACAAATCACACATGGAATTCGTTGTCGATTAGTTTGATACATACTGCATAAAGTCGTAATCGGGTTCAATACCAGCCATTGTTTCTGGCGCCAAAACGACCTCCAGATCGACGCTGCCTCCGCTTTCTCTCCCTGGAAAAGCGGAGATCTTGCCGTCAAACTTATTTGCCTTACCGCTTCTAACCGCCAAAGGCCGGCCCCACCCGAAATCGTTATCGTACATCGGAAATCTCGGGGAGCTACCCATCGTCATTGATGCACCGTCGAAGTTCCCTAGCGGAAATACCCGCGGATTACTCTCCCAATCCTCCACAAAACGACGCACCGTTTTATCGTCATGAGCATTTACATTCTTGTTCAGCTGCTCTGCACACCAGCGCAGATCTTTAGACAACACGTCACCTGCTGACGCGTAAGTGGGTGTGCTTTGAATTGCGTTGCCGAAATAATACGGATCCAGCTTCGGGTTCAACCTGTGACGGCAGTTCACTGCCATTCTAAACGTCGTTATTTTAGTCACGTGTAGTTTTCTCGCACGTGTCACTGCCCGCCACAGAAGCGCGCACAAGGACTGAAACGATGATATCTCGACATTTGATATTGACTCTGTTTTTTTCAACAGGGTATTAACGTACATGTCATTACTTTGTTTGCCGAGTAATTCAACAGCGTCAATATCGCCGTTGCTGATCCATACTTGGTTGTTAACTCTTGCCTTCAGTTTTAAAATAGATTCCCTGCTGAAACTGAAGATTCTTTCACTCAATGGTTGGTTTTCATCAAACATCACCTTGAGTCCGCTGTCAGGGATTCTTAAAACCGCCGGCGAAATTAACACTGAGTCACGACAAAAATCGGGCTGTTTTGTGGTTTTCTTGACTCCTCTGGAGAGTTCAGCGAACGTGTTAAAGAAATTCCAAAACGATGTGCCGTCTGTGACCGCGTGGTTCAAAGAGCAGCCAATGAACACACCGTCAGCCAGTTCGGTTACTTGGACAGTCAGAATTGGTCTATAGTGGCCCTCGTAGCTGACGGCTCTATCAAGAGCAAAGAAACTCTGGACCATGTCAGGGACGTGAATTGGACTAAGAACATCTCTAACGGACCAGACGGTGGCGTTTTTATGAATGAAATCGACGCCTGCGTCGTTGCAGGCGATGTAGATATAGCCGTTGGAATCAGTCTTCAAACGACCAGCAAGAGGAGGGAACTGAGAGAGCGTTTGAGATAAAGCCCGCTTCAAAAGAGAAATCAAAGCGGCAATAGGTAAAGGCGGGAGAGTGAAAAGACCACCCTTTTGGATATAATGACAAGAAAGCATGGGAAGGTCGCATACTGAGAGTTTCAGGTCTCCAAAAGTGGATTTTTGGTCTGGGAAAACGATGCATTTTGAGACCAGAGTTGGAGAAGATGAAAACGAAGCAACCATTTTTGATTTCTTCACAACTATCAAACTCTGATTCTCTTTCTTTTCTTTTTTTACAATCTCTCAGTCTTGCCCGCAAGTTTTGCCTAATGTGCGAGTGAATGAGGATGGGAGAAACGCAGAGATGGTGAAGCTATTTATAATGGTGGCAAGAGTGGTCGGGTGCATGAACATGCTGAGGTGGTCACTGCTGTTTTCCCCTTTTATTATATTTTTACATTTTGTAATGGTTATTATTATTATTATTATTTTTTTAATTCTTTATTAATTTATTTATTTTATTTGCCCTTCCGTTTTAGTGTTTATTACCTCGAGCCATGATTAATCACCACGTGTGCACGTTCCTGCTGTTAATTTTCCAATTAAGCACTGTCACAAATCCCATCACTTGGATAAGAATGAAAGTTACAAAAATTCATAAGAGCAGGGTAGTGCACATTTTTATAGATATATTTTTTAAAGAGAGGGTGGGTAATAAGTGATATTAGAGACAAATTTATTCTGATTTTGATATTTTAGTAAAATATTTACGCGTAATAAATGCATCTACAAAGAGTTTATAAATTTCAAAATAGAATAAAATAGATATACAAAAAATTTTACTATGACAAAAATATTATAAAATTAAATAGAAAAGAATATCATAAATTTTACATTAAATAAAAATGAAGTTATAAAAATTTATAAAAATAAAATACTGTATATTTTAGTAAACATATTTTTTAGAATGAAAATAATGACATGACCTGTAATAACACACTCTTTTTTAGAAAACTAATTAATTTTCCAGGCCATTATTAGTTCTCCCTAAAATAAAATCATTCATATCTGAATTCAGATTAATTAGTTCGTTTTGCTGCCAATGAGGTCCGGCCGTCTCTTGAGAGGCAATGAATTAGCTAAGATAATGGTGTGATTATCAGAAAATTAGGGACTGTCATTAGTGGGATAATGACACGTGTTCATTTAAGAATAAAATGAGAAGTCGGAAATCTAGGCTATGGATAATTAATGAAATTAAGCAAAAATTGGGAGAGTATTATTGACCAATTAAATGAGAGATTAACTAAGAGGCGCCCCTACGTGGCACTCGTGCACCACCACCCAGCTGATTATTAGTGAAGAGACTACCAAATTTAATGCAATTCGCCATTTCTAGCGTCTACGACTTCTCTTCGCTCTCTCAATTGCTTTTCTCAGGATTCCGTGACCAAATCTACGTAATTCTCATGCAGGAAAATGTACTTGAAATCCAAATCCAAATCCAATAAGAATAATAATAATGATTAATACTGTTAATTCATGTGTATGATTATGAACTGCGCCGACTGCTTACGTTCTGGAAGTTGGCTGTCATTCTGTCAATCCCTAGAAAAGTCGGCCACAATCTTAACACTTTTTGGCTTTCTTCAGCTTAATAATCCCAACTTGGGATATTTATCTATGTATCGTGTCTGAGATTTTATGCAAGCGAAACGATGGTCGGTTCCATTATGTAATATCAGAATCTCCCTTAAACCGTCGTTTACGATTTGTCGGTTTGTGAGAATATTTTAAAACTGTAGAGAAATGGCTTTGCCTTTGCCTTATTATAAGCACATTTTGGTTTTAATAATATTTGTATTTAGTTTAATTTATTTGTTTGACTTGGTTGGTCCTTGTTTTATAATTAAAATATGTTGTTTTTATCATTTAGGTCCTTCCTTTCTCAAATAATGATAACACTTATCTATTTATACAAATGAGTCAACTCTTATTAAAGATACATAATTTTATGTTCGAAATTAGGGACTTAAACGATCAAACGGAAACATTTAGGGATCTAGGTGAGACTTTACCATAAAATATCGATATAACGGAGAAGCAGCAGCAGCAGCAGCAGTTGCAGAGTACCTTGGCAATTCCCACTCGTATGACAGTTCAAAACCAACTACGACCATGGGAATTAATTAATTAATAGTTTACTTAGAGCTTAATACATGGAAATTCATCGATTCCACGGTGTATAAGTACTAGGACACAGTGTATGCACACTGAACCTTGGCATCTGCAAACCTGAGTGACAGTTCAAAACCAGCCATGCAGATTCAGCTCCTTCAATTCTGGACTGAATTTGTAAAGAAATTTATTGATCTTGTTTAGTTTAGTGCCTTAAAGGTCAAGGTCGTTGTCTTGTTTGCTATGTTTAACTTGATCGGCGATACGTCCCGTCACATTAGAATCATGAAAATTCAATGAACATACAGTGAAAACTTTATAAATCAAGACAATTCTACAACAGTTACGATTATCCCAAATCAGGTTGCAGTGCCCAAACAATAACAATCCATGAAAACGACGTCACATAGAAGAAGAGATTCTTTGCTTCTCGATGAGCTGACATAGTAATGGACCCATGAACCTTTTTAATAAATGACAAAAACAAATTAATAAAAAATATGTTATCTCATTGTTCACCGTTTCTACCCACTGCTTGTCTGAGGTTGATTGCTCAATTAATTTAATTATTCTCGCTAACCTCTGTTTTGATTCACTGCACGAGTCAAATCCACTTTTGTGGGTTAATTACATCTGGGTTCTAAAAGTTTATGTTTATGACAATTAAAGATATAAGTTTCACATTTATATCAAATCAATCCCTGTATCATGCATCCTATTCGGGGAAGCGAGTGAAACATTTTTTAAGGCGTACTTGGACAGATTGAAGGTAAAAAAATTCAATACAATAAGCATGAGTTGGTAATCTTAATAGGAAGTCAGGTCAAGGATGGATTTGATACAAATGTGAAAAGTATTGCTTTATTTGTCAAATTATAAAAAGACTAAGGATTTAGACATTATTATCTCATTTGCTTTTAATTAATTATTAGGGTTAGGTTTTGCATTCATGCACCTACGTTTGAACTCTGCATGGATGGGATTCTCATTTGCGTTCTTTGAATTAGAACTTTTAGCCGGCAACTGATGCTTTCTTCTACCTGATAGGTTTAGGTCACCAAACTCCACGGCCTGAAACCAACATAAATGCCATTACTACTTCTTCACTCTTTCCCTTTTTAAAACCCGATTTCATTTTCTTCTATTTTGTCTTTCTATGTGTTTTAGGTCATTCTGAAAGTGACTTGCCATTTCTGAATTCTATAGTGTATAAAATTTGACTGGTCGATTACTGTTATCCCACTCAATTGAACCATATTTCGTGTATACATTTCCAATTTGACTATCTGCAGTCAAATATTTAATGAAAATTGAGGGAATCAATCGTTTTTAGGTATTATTGTCCAAAATCATCTGATGTCGATACGAATTCCAATCAGTTCCGAAGCCAAATACGAAAGCAAAGTTCATTGTAACTTACACCGCGTATGTATTTTGATTGGCAGGGAGAGTTTCAATTTACTAAGGCTAGCCGTTCTCTGTCTGTGTAGTTTCATTGTCAAAAATGTTGTACGTTTGAAGTCGGCAAAAGGCCAAGAAAGGCATGGCGCTGCGAGAAGTTTACGCGTTTGAAACGAAAGCTCGTAATTTTAGACAGTGAATTGAAGACTGGATGAACACTACACAAGATGATACGAACTTTGTCTTGTTTTGTCATCTGTCCCTGCTGAAATTCGTCTTGGATCGATGTGGTACACGGGGACGAATTTGATATGAATCTTAATGGGTTTAAAACTGGATTTAAAAAAAAAAAATTAAAATTCATAATGAGTTTGAAAAGGATACGAGTATAAATAAATATTCGTAAATATCTGTAATAGGTAATCGTAAACTTACTACCATAAAATAAAATAAAATGTTCATTTCGCACATTCTATTTTATTATTTCATAATTATAAATTTATTGTAATTGATATTAATGAAGGCTTCTTTAAAGTTTTTTAAATTTGATGGCTGTAATTTTAATATTTTACTTACGATATTTTATAAATATTTTATCTTTCTCATATTCTTAAAATTTAATAGTTTTTATGATCCTTTTAATTTTGTTATCTTCATATGTTCTTAAATTTGTCATTAGAAAAAATTAATAAAAAGTAAATTAATTGAATATACATGATTATATAACTAGTGTATATATACTTTGAATAACTCCATTATATCCTTGTGATAGTTAAACAAAAAACTTGATAATGGAAACTATCATTTCACTTGTAGTGCTCTATGTAAAAAGTATTAAACTCATTATCTTGTTTGCAAGATTAGGTTCAAAAATATTTTCACTGTCCTTTATTTTTAGATTTATGAGTTTGAAAATTTTTATTTTGAATTTATAATATTTTATGTATGAATTTATAAAAAAATTTATTTATTTTTTAATGAAATTGTGATTAATTTTATTTAATATTGAATTTATTTGATGTTTTATGTGAATTATATATTTTATTTTGAATTAATATTAAATATTTATAATTTTAGTTAAATAATTTATAAATTTCAATTTGATATTTAATAATAGTATAAGTATAATTTAAAAATACAAAAAAATTCACTAATAATCTATAAATATCTATGCAAATTTGGTAATTGTTAAAAATTTGTTTAAGTAAGTTTGGCAATGAAATGTTAAACGCCGTAAAAGATTTGGTATTGGTTTGTTATTAAATTTTCTTAGTATATGTGGTTATGAATTTAAAGGTATTCGTCTCAAATTTGCACCACTACAATCTCTAATTATATCTCGCACTCAAAGTGATTTAAACTCCAAGCATACTATTTTTGCACTAATATTTATCAGTCACTAATCCATAATGATTAGTGATACAGTTGTTTATAAGTGTTATTTATTTTTGAAATATAATAATTAAATTATTTAATAAATAATTGATAATTTATATTATTGGCTTTGTGCATGTTTAATTATACTCTACTTGAGAGTTAGTAATTGTATTTTAAAAACCTTAATGATATAAATATACTTTAATGACATAGCTAAACAAAAATTGCATGGCTATAAGGGAGAGCAAGGAATCTTAGTATAAACAAGCTAGTTACCAAAACAAAAGCAAACAATTACAATGACATATATAGCATAAATTAATTGTTGACTATCAAAAAGAGAGAGGAAAAAATTAAATTAATAAGAAAAATTGAAACGCGATGATTTTTAATAAATAAAATTAAATATTTATATGATGTAAAATGATAAAAAATAATTTTATAATTAAGAATGAATTAATATTTAAAAAATAAACAATCAATGTCGTCCAACGTCTCACTATTTTAAAAATAAAATAAAATTAAAAAAATATCAATAAAAAAAATTAAAATTCTTTCTTATTTCATAGCTTTATAGTAAAAAAAATATTTTAAATAATATATCAAATCACTGATAATTAAATTTATAATTAGTAAAGAAAACAATAATATTTGATCTTTTAAAATTAGAATCACTCCACATGGTCAATTTCAGATTTTGGATCCAAAAAAATTGATCGTTAAAGACAAGCTTTCCAACCATATATTTAAATAACTTAGGGTACACTAATCAAGAAAGGTACAAATGTATCATCATCGATCTTAATTTCATTTTCTATAGTCCAATATATTAACCAGGAAACCAACCTATTCGTCCAATATGGTTTACTCGTGATCAATGAACTTGTGATAAATGTGTAGAATCTTAGGGAAGATTACACTGCATTTGCTGTCTGAATTCAGTCACAAATAAGAAACAGACAGCAATCTAATTATTGACAATTTGACTGCAAATCTTCTTAGGGGCATGTCTCTATCATCATCATTCAATCGGGGAAGAAGATAAAGAAGTACCGAAAAGACAAGAGAGTCGAAGATCTTTGAAAATCTTTAGGCTGTAGCTCCAGGATTTGAAGGAAATCCAGTAAGATATCATGTTATTCTATATTTTCATGATCTGGGGTCTATTGTTTTCTATAGGTTTCACCCAAAATAGAGGAAAAACCACTGAAAATAGGTAAGGTGAGCCATGTTGTGATGTAATATTGTGCACTTTTAGGTACAATAATAATATGTTAATTGTGGTACGGCATTAATAATTGGCCAAATGGCATGCATACTTTGAAGAAATCGACATCTGTGGTAGAAGATTTAGGCCAGAGATTTTCAAAATGTTTAGAGCATTTAGCTGCAGATGTCGTTTGATTCACACCAGTGGTCATGCCGGTTTCGAATGAATGGAATTGTGGTCGACATCATCCTTCCAAGATAGTTGTCTACTTGTGTTCTTATTCAAGAGCGTAGGCGTGGCCAATAATTCACACCTGACCTCAGCGAAGGAGAGAGGTAGGACGGAATCACTAGGTTACAACGAACGAAGGTTAACAAATTGGCTTAGGTTCCGTTTAGAACGAATACTCTAACTGACGCAGAAATAAAACCCTGTCAAACCCACCAACAGAAGTGTTCTTTTTTTTCCCGCAAAACAATGCGTGAAAAGAAGCAAAAGAAACGAAAGAACATGTGATATATGCTATGTTCGATCCGCAGAGGTGATAATGGGATAGGCCTACAAACTAACAGTAAGAGTTGAGTTTAAAATAAATTATATATTATAATTAATTTTTTAATTTAATATTAAATTTAATAAATATTTTTTTAAAAAAATCGTTTAAAATTTTAAAATTTTAAAAAATATAGATTCCCTCTACCAGAGTAAAAACTTATAATTACTGTAAGAATTTGATTACACCACCTCAATAATAACCACGAAATTCAACTGATATATATCATTGATCAGAACTCAGGTCGAAGTATATGCATGAACCAAGAAATATATAATGAAACAATTTGAGCTATTCATGGAGTTAAATAATTATGTTAATTAATATGATCTCATTAAAAGCACTTTGGCTTGGTGCATTGTTTGAAGTTCATCCGTTGGCTGTTTTCAAACATCAACTCCAGCTTTGTTCTTCTTCTTTATGCTTGGGGATTTGCAAGTTGTTCGAAGCTTTCATTACATAATTTTATAAGCAGATTTGTTAGTAAAAGTTGTTGATTACATAGGGTTTTTTAAGTTATAAATTTGGAAGAAATGGTCTTTTAACCATTTAAATTAACAGTTATACCACTCAAATGATGACAGCAAGAAATCCATCAGTGGATCACTGTCTTACAATATTGTGGCTACTTTTCATCTAACACTCAATTTCAGTCAAAGGGAGGGGAACTCTTTCTTGCACGTTATACATTGAAACAAGTAAGATCATTTCTCATCCCACTTTCAATGTAGATAAGCCAACTTTAATGGCAATTAATAGGCCTTTCCACTGTTGGGAATTCATTCAATTCATTGTAGTCAAACATCAAATATATGTTAAATCCCATAGAAAAGGAGATAAGACCCTTTGAATAATTGAAATAAAAAGGCCACGGTGGTTTGTCGAATGTTCGATTCTAAGACAAAATAATTCATTTTCTTGATACAAATACATTGGACGCAATCATTTGTGCTTCCACAATGATTTTCTAAATTCAAAGAAAACACCATACAAAATGTTTGGTTGTGCTATCACAAACGTTAAAACACATATGTAAAGACATATTAAGTGATGTGTACAAATGATGTGAGAATCCACTTCTTTTTAATAGAATTTTTGTTGCCTGTAGTCAAATTAAGTCTCATTTGAAAATTCCCATTTGTCCTTTTCTTCGATATTTTTCCAAGATTCATGTGGGGTATTTGTTCCATTACCTTCCATTAGTGGTAAATGAAAAATCTTGATAGTCATGTGGTTCAATTATGTTTGTAATCTTAGACTAATTTATTTCCTATTCTACAGTTTCAATATGTTGATAATAAAATATAGTTAAGATACTAGTGACAGCTAAGTTTATTGGAATTAAAATAATTTTATATAAAAACCACTCATACGTTATTTTATTATATTTTCTAAAATAACATGTAAACCGGTCATCTCAATATTTATGATTGTTAGTTAACGATAAAATTAAATTATTAAAAAAATTAAAAATATTATTAATGATTAAAATGTTATATTTTCTAATTCACAACTGTTGTTAGATAAATAATTGCTTATTAAATATAAGTGAATGAGTAATAATTAGTAAATATTAGCCACTCAGTACTTTAATTAATTTGTTTTAAAAAATTAAGTAAAATTAACAATTACAAAAATGAACTGCTGAAAAATTATAGTATAATGTTGAGCTACTCAACCATCTTACACTGTTGGACCCCAAAAGTAAGCCCAAACCCATGTAATTTCTTCTGTAGGGGACTGGATACAATATGAGCCAGGCCCAAATATTGCTCTGTATATTTTCTATCTCCAGTTTGACCCAGATGATATTTTATTTCCACATGTATCCCCCAAGATCTTGCAAGACTGCTCAATTGAATCCCTAACCTTCGCCCTCACGCTCACCCTCACCTTAAGTTTAAGATTCGAGATACTCCTATTATGCTGGAATCAGTTCCAACTTTTTCAGCAATTTACTTGAGGAATCACGAGGAACAGAGGCGAAATACTCAAATAACTTAAATTTCCGCCATCAATGTGATACAGAAAATCTCTATTGAGGCAATATTATGTTCTATGGTTCATTTAGATCCTTGATTTCTCTCGTCTGGTGGGGGACAACGTACTCTTTCTTCAGTTAAAGTTCCTTTCAGCGAAGTGATTTCTTTCGATTCATTATCCGAGTGAGCAATTTTCATTTTCACCCGGAGAATGTTGCATTACTAATGGGTAATATAGAGGTCCTGTGATTTTTGGTAACAGATGTAGTAAACACGTTCTTAGTTCAGCATGCTACGTATTAAAATTTGTTTAGAATGGTGTGCTATAATTAATGTTAATCCTATTCTATAATTTGGCAGGCTGATGAAACAAATAGACAGAAGAAAGAAGAAACATCTGAGAATTGCCACACTAACATTTGAGTACCCAAGAATGAGCATAAAATTGCCAGTCCACCAAACTTGCGGTTTTTGACATACCGTGCAGAAAATAGGGCACGTTAGTGCCCCGAACTTAGATCCCGGCTGCAGTGGGTACCGCTACAGGTTTTGAATCTTCTGCCTTCTCATGCTCTTTGTTGAGCATCTGGAAATTGGACCAAGTAAATTCAGCAAGGTGAATGACCATAAACTATAAAGCAAATAATAGATTTATGATAGGACAAAAATAGAGTGAAGTTGAGAAAATATCTCACCTTGTTATTTATCAAATTGTGGAGAGCAACAACACTTCGGATGAGGGAAGAAAGATAAATAACCAACATCATATCATTAGTTTTCACTGTACATAGGGGAAATATATCAACAATCCAAGCAATGAAGCAGTGAAGAAAAGTTGATAATATACATGACTATCTTGGATCCCTTACCTGAAAAAGCCTTGATAAGCTCGGAGACATTAAGGTTTGGAAGAAGGTTGAACACATTCTACGGAATTTTTAAAAGATGAGAATGTAAGATGACAAATAACTGAGACAGTTAAGGGTAACAGAGATTGTACTTACGGACCAAAAAAAAAGATTATAAAACGACAGATGCCACCTGTTAGACCTATATACAGCATTACTTGGATCAGAAACATGCAAACATGACATAATCAATCAATAGATTATTCTACCTCAAGAGAGAGTTCATAAAGTTATAGTACATTGACAAATGATAAGAGGCTAAACCTGCCAATATTGTTTGCATAAATGGAAAAAGGCAATAGTAACAGTTATAAATAACAATGCTAAAAGTAGCAAGTGTAGGTGGGAAAATTCCAGAAAACAACATCATTGCGATGTCATTTTGAAGATTCCATTTTCATCTGCATAACAAGGTTCCAAAATGGATGTCCAATCAACAAGGACAGAGAGTAGATAGCTTACAACAAAAAGCTAGTCACTGGACACAATCATGACGGGGAAAGAAATTATTAAGAAAATACACTATTAACTCACAAAACCATATTAGCACTGACAAACACCAGAGAAAATTCTAGGTCTGATTGGATTTTGTTTGAAAAGTAAGCTCAAGGTGTTCACTGAGACTTTAAAAAAATCACTTAAATATCTAATCATTCTTTGCTATACATTCTATTAGTATGTTCAAAATTGACTGAAAATAGAAACAAAGGGGCAGCCCAAAAATAAACCTGTAAATGGTACAGAATCTCATGGTTCAATGGGAGTTTTTCATCGATAACAAGATCAAGATAACACCGTATCTCTCGAAGTCGTGCATCCAAACCTTTCAGAGCTGTAAGTTTCCCAGTAACCTGCACAAAATAAACAAAAACACAAGTTTTGTGCACTCTGAAACAAGAGTCAGAAAAAAAATTTTTTTTTTAAAAAATCAAAAGATGGTAAGATATAAATGTCAACTTGTATAAGCAATGGTGCTTCCAAACTTCAGCCTAGAGCTAAAGGTCCACTGAGGTTTAAATGGGATATGGTAGGGCAAAATTGAAATGTTAACAAACAAGACCTCTGTTGCAAGAGTGCTAATGGTTGCATCCTTTACATCTCTCAGCAAGTGTTCAACACCTGTAAAAGGTCAAAAGGGAAGGTATATCAAAACCATAAAGTGATGATCAAATTAATCCAATAAAAAGCACCCAGGAAATTCTTCATATACAAATCAAGAAAATGACTTCTTATTTATTACACTTCGATTCCTTGTCAAGAGCATACCAATTTCTTCAACTTCATGAGCAGCAATTTCTGAGGGCACATGCAAAAACACCTTCTGGCTTTTCTGAGTGGCATTCTGTAATCATACACACATCAAATAAGTTTCAGGACCGGATGGCAGCAGATTGTAGGAAAGGGCTCATAAACATGCATTCTTTGGCTGCAGTATGTTGTCCAGCTTTGACACAACAATCAAACAAACATTGTCGTCATAATGGAGAACTTAATTTTCTTACCTCTTTAACCTCTTCAACAGCATAGTAAGCTTTTGTGGGTATTCCTAGCTCCTTAGGTTGGACATCAATTATGACTAAGATAGGATTTGGTACATATCTGCAGTAAAAGCAGAATGGGGAAAGATCACAACACAATTAAACAATAAACCAGACTGGTCAAAGCAAATGAAGGGTAACCAGTAGAGTGCAAATTATCTGCACCATGAAAATTCTCTCTCATTATAGCTTTCATGGTTGGTAATCTTACTTATTAAATAATCCATGGATATCCAGGTCATTTTCCCTCAATTTTGGACCTGTGCTGTACCACCCCACAACATGCTCCTTTGCTGCAAAATGAAATTTTTTAATAGCATAATATAAGATTCTTCGTAAAAATATACACGAATTTAAGAGATGTGCATTGGAGTAATACCATTTATTCTCTTGAACATGGAAAACATTGATTCATGGAAATTGTGGTCAAGAAACCAGATGCTTGGGTCCTTATCATCTTCTTCAAATGGCACTGAAAATCACAGAATCATAAATAGCATGAATAATATATTTCGTACCAATCCATCAGTAGCCAAAGCCCAACTACCACTGGAAACCAACTTAGAAGACAGTCCAATTTTTCAGGCCAAAGTAGAGATAGTAGTACCTCACTATGATCTTCCTGGAAATCAACTAATAAGTGCAACATTGTAGGAGCATCCAGAAAACAGATTCAAGCATGGACCATATATAAAATCGTTCAAGCAGCTCTTTGTAATTATTTTTGAGTGATATTCAAATCTCAGTAGATGGTTAACATATATTAATTCAGCTTCTCAAATAAGCTCATTTAACAGCAGTCAGCTTGTAATAAAAAGCTTAAATTTGCCAAAAATGCCATAGTCTAAACTGTTTGCATCGAACACAATCAATATTACGCTCATCTATTTGGATAATAAAGTTAAACGTGATCCATTTAAAGCTTCAATCAAGCTCAATTTACAATGTTATTTTAAGCGAAACCAATATTAACTTAAAATTAAACTAATTTATAAAAATATACTCTACAGCGACATCAACCAAAAATCAATATTCCATAAAGCATAACGAAAATTCATACACTGAAAATTTCAACAAAAAGATCTACGCGGAATTGATAAAATGAAGAGCAACAAAGCCAGCGTATACTCGCCTGCATAGCTGTTAGTGACGTCAATGGTTCCTTTAAAAGACGAACCGAGAAGAACGCCGACAACTCGTTTGCGAGTGTCTTTGGCGACTCTACTGTAGTTATCAACGATACTGAGAAGAACCAAGGGGTGCACTATCACCTTCTCGACTTGTTTCACCGATATTTGCTTCGTTTTGATCACGTCCATCTCGCGATATTTCGGTTTTGTTTCCCTTTCCGATTTTGTTCTCCTACTACCGTTTTATTTTGCTTCTAGTCTTCCTGTGAATCTACAGAAGTGTTCGTTGCTTGTTCTCGAGGAAAGCTCGTATTCATTCAACATTTCCTTTGAACGGAGGATTCAATTATTTGGACGTGGCGGGCCGGTTGCGGTCCGAATTAGCCCGAAATGCGAATAATGGCCCAGATTGTTGGATATGAGCCAAGCCCGTTAGAAATTTAAAACCTGTACAGGGGTTTTATTTATTCGTTTGTATTCTTGAGATGACAAGAGTCAAGGAATGAGTATGACTAATTAGGCATGAAATTCAAAGATGGAAGCAGAGCCAATGTACGATTCAGTAATTTAAACCTGTAGATTTTTATGAACTTCAAGAAGACATTTCTCGTGAGAGGAAGCAAATTCCAATTTCCAAGCATTCATGTTAACGAAAATCCAACAGAGTAAACTCAGAGAGATAAAACAATCAATGTTTTATCCTTCATGTGCAGGCGGGGGAGAATGTCTGACCATAATTTTCAATATTTTAAACAGAAACAAACTGTCGGTACTACAATTTTTCAACTACAACTTGCAAATTTTATCCCTTCTTCCCCACCCTTGATTCTAAATTCTAAACCTAAATATTTTGTTTCATTGTTAGGCAATGATCAATTCAAAGGTTGTTTTACAGAAAGCTTAAACGCAGATCCAGTGGTGGATGATCCATTTCTGTTCCGAATGTGCAAGAGAATGTTGTAGTTTGTTCCCTGCATTCATTTCCATGGATTCTCAGCTTCTCTGGTTCTTGTTCACCAAGGGAATTCAATGGGAAAAGTTGTAAAGTTTCAACCACTCTTTCAGGCTGATCATTGGTTGCTACATGCATATGATTAGCCTCTAGAAAATCTGCAGAAATGAACCATTTAATTACCAGTATGTAACAATGTTTGGTTCTCAGGAAAAACAAACAAAAGAAAAGAAAAGAACTATATGCAAGAAAGAAACTTCGTTTTTAGATTCATGTTAACGTACGTTTTGGAGTTGATATCTTTTCCATTCGACGAATCACATCCTTCTGATCATCAACAGATACTTTGCGACGCTTCTGTCTTTCCCTAGCTTTATGATTTTGAAACCAGTAAAAAACATTCTTACTCTCAATCTTACCATAAAAGCTCAACTGGGTAGAGATTTTCTGGATCTGATCGGTGCTCGGTGTTCGGAGCCCCGACCTGAACAAGTCAGTCAAAACTTTAACTTGTTCCGTTGTAGGATTCCACCGCCCGCACTTTGTTCCACTATTACCATTACTCTCCCCGCCGCCGCCATTACCGGCGCGAACATGTCCAGCTTTAACGTAAAAGCCTGACATGCCCTCGTCCATATCTGAGTTTCAGAAGCCTTTGATTGTGAAAATGGAAGTATCTGTGAATTAACTTTCTCTCTGAGCTTTCTCTGAGCACAAAAGATTATGAGTTCGTGTGCAAATATATAATAACAATACACGAATAAACAATTATTTTTTCATTTGGGTTTAATTTGTTTCATTGAATCGGTAAGGAAATGGTGGGAGAATCAGACCATTGTTTATACCCACCTGCTGCTTTGATTTTAGGGATTGTGAGATTGAGTTATGCGGATATGATCATCTTGGTGTTGTTTGCCCGGTTTTTGTGCAAAGATATTGTAGAGAGACATGCGCAAAAGCTGCCACTGTTGAACGTTTTGGTCGGCGAGCAGACAAGAAGTAAGTTAATATTAAACTATATATGCACCTTTGTATTAAATTTCTGTCTCTTTTGAGTCGATCTACATAGATAGAGATTAGGGTTTTTGTGTTTTTCAGTAAAGTTTATATGCACTTCACTTGCTGCTAAATAATTTATAATTTCTTAGGGTTTTGTCATGCATCTGCTGCCTTTTTAAGACCATAGATTATTCTAGTGAGTGAGTCCAAAATCACCACGACATGTGAGTAATCCAAGCTTTGTTTTTAAACTAGTGCATATCTTGCTAAAGAACATAATAATGGAAACAATAGTTACATATTATTATAATATTACTTCTTATCTGGGGTTGATGCAAGTGAAAGTCAAAGTGATCACATTGTCTGATCATTGTTGGACGGTTGTGATCTACACATTCTGACAAAGATATGCAGGTAAGTTGACCAAATAGCTAGAATTCAGCCAAATAAAGTTAGGGTTAAATTACCTTCTTTTAAGGGCGTGTGGGAACGCAAACTAGAAGACAGTAAAGCCACCAAATTGAAATTTGGGAGACAACTCATGACCAGGCAAAAGGTAAGAAAACTAAGATTATTTTTTTGTCATGCGGCTCTTGGCTTATGAAACTACATGTCGTACGTCCATTTTTTTTTTTTTTCACTCATCTGGTTGTTTCAAATCATCAAAACTGTCGATTGTATGTGAGTAGCTATAGGTGAATGATCTCGAAAGTAAGTGATTGCTTTTGTACTTTAGGGTTTGTCCAGAAACTAGAAACTTGAGCATAAGCGTGAGTAGAACGTCAAACTTCGGGATTTGCCAGCTTTCATGAGATAAGAGATTTGCCGAAGCCTGCATGATGCCAGAAGCTAAATATCATAATTTCACGACTTCCTGTTGGCACTATAGAGGAAGTTCAAACTAACTAGCTAGATTCAGCACGTTTAATTAGAACAAATACATAGAACTGTCAACGATACACCAAAAGTGAAACAACACTCCAGTTATACTTCAGTAACAATCCTTTAGGAGAATGTTATACTAATCCATACATATTATTCACCAAACAAACAAAGCATCGGTCTTGAATTCGATTGTGGCTGTTTGCAGGTACAGCAATGCAATTCGATTGTTAATACCAGAAGCTGAATTTATTCCAAGCAAGATTTGTTGTTCTGTGACTTGAGCCTGTTGCAATTTCTCCACCTTCTTGGCTTCTCTTCCCACTTCTTTATATCCATCAATAATTATTGGTTCCACTGGGACCATATTTTAAAAATATTTGTGTAGAAAACTGGGTTAATTTGCAGTATTCTTCTCTTAGTCAAGGATGCTGCAGTGTCAAATATTGTTTTGAGCGCTCAGTTGCCGCAATTCCCAAGGATGTTCTCTCCATTATTAGAATATTAAATGAAGTTTGTCTTGAGCACTTGGCAGATTGGCATCAAGATTGCTGCTGTTTTGTAAGTTCTAACTCCTAGGTATATTACTTGCCTACCGAGTAAAATATTCTTTGTTTCTGTCTTTATCTATTTGTTATTTTATTATTCTATTTCTATGTGATAGAAAGCAACACGATTAGGATGCCTTTTCCTTTTTAAGTATTAAGATTCTAACCGGATGAATGTTCGCACTCTAAGTTTGAAGAAAAATTGTGTTCATAGTACTGTTTTCCTTCTCGCATGACCTTATCAATTTCTTTTTTTAAAAAAAATTAAAAATAAAATAAAATTTAATTACAATATATTTATATATTTAATTTTTTTTAATTTTTATATTAATTATTTAAAAATTTTTATTTAAAATTTCATTTTATATTTTAAATTTTACGGTTAATACAAACGTAAAATACATAAAATATACATCAGTCAAATTTAAAAAAATAAAACTTGCTCAATCATCTATAACCCAAATAATGGATTGAAAATTTCATGTTATTGTGAATGAAATTATACATTTACAAAACTAATTGAGTAAAAAATTAAGATTTTCCCATAATTCATGTTCTCTTAAATTATGTTTGTGGCACATGTTCATTAAGAATCACATTGAGATAGAATCTTGTTCTTAACTGAACAATAATTAGCTTTGTTCGGGAATTAATGACCTAAATACGAAGGAAATTATGAAATTAATATACAAACAAACAAAAGCAAGAAGTTACTTTATGGATTTAAGTCCGAGATTGAAAAAAGAGCCATCACTGTCTTTTTGCTTGTCGTTTCTCTTTGTCCAGGTAGATCCTTCAACACATGCAAGCAAGTAATAAGAAAGGCCCGACATGCAGAAACAATGAAAATGTTAAAATTTGAGCGAGAAACGAGAAGGCCTAGCTAGGGCTAGGGCTAGAACACTATATATAGGGCACGCGTGAAATTGAGGCCGCCCCAAATTTGCGTCGCTTTTCTCTTGTCTCCGCCATGTCTGTCTGGTTATGCAGTGGATGAGTGGGAGGAATACTGGAAGCCCAGTAACAACAATGGAGACAGAAAAGTCGTACAAGCACTAGTAATAGTATTGCACTGCTTGAATTGCGAATGGCGACATCAGGGCAAAACATTCTAGACGGCAGCCAATTATAGAAGCAGTAACACTGCAATCTCCGCAAATGCTAAATGGGATTCTTGGCTTTTGCCCTGTGTTAGAGAGGACAGTGTGAGAGTAATGGGGTGATTATGTTGACCAATCAGTGGACGATATTTATCCCAAAAGCTGGAGGGTGAATGCTAATAAAGTTCTTCCCACAAAGAAAATTAAAGAAAGTAACTTTATGTAATGGCTTAGGATATTCTAATTTAAATAGAAAAATAGATTCATAATAATCCAACAATCTTAATTCTAGCACTTCAGATTAGAGCTCATTAAAGTTAAAATATTAAATTTTATTGTGGTAAGTTAGCATCTTGCCACGTAATCAAGATTAAAACAAGTTAAATGACATTTGAAAAAAAAAAAAATTTATAATTAATAAAAGAATTTAAATCAACACAAAATATCATAAAATAAATTAATATTATATTACATGAAAAGATCGAAATAAGATAAATTATACTTAAAATATAAATAATAAAAATTAATATCTTATTATGTAATAAAAGTCGAAATAATAAAATAAATCACACTTAAAATATAAAATTAGATACGTGATATATTAAACTTTACTAATAAAATAGAGTAAAATTAGTCAAATTTTATTACAAAAAGTAAACACAAATCTAACTAAGATTAGGAGTCTATTTAACTTTTGATCAGGTATGAAATACTAAGTCCAATAAAATTTTTAAAGTATTTATTTATTTTATTATAATATCATATTAATTGTATCTCAATAATTTACACCAATATCATGTCATTTAGTCTATTAGTGTTAATTGCAAATATTCAGGTTAAGTGCAAGTCAAATGCTCAAATTAGGTGTGAACTAGTTTTCAATCAAAGTACGTTTCAACGTATCGATTACATTTTGTTTAGCTCTTTAAGAAAACGAGTGGATGGCTAGCCGTACCTTGGTATACTGTCAAAAACAGTAATGCCATACTTAAACAGTAATGTCATATTTGTTTATACAAGGCGAAGACATCCATCCGTCCAGCGGGACGACAGATAGTAACTATACATATATATGTACGTACAGAATACGCGAAGAGTAGTGATCACTGCTCCCCATCTTGCGTTTACATTATGTTTCAATTCCTGATATGTTGTTAAACTCCAGCTAAAAGCATTGACAATGGTAAGTTGGAGAAAAAATTAATGCTCAATCCGACCAGAATGAATAGTGCTTCTCAATAGTAACTGAACCACAACAAAGCATTCTTGTTAACATTGTCACCACCTAATCAAGCACAAAAAATATAAGCTTTTTCAGAATTTATAAATACGCACATCCCATCCCTTCGATGTTTTCCACATAAAACTTCTTTATAAAAGAAATCATCTCTGGCCACGAATTCATCTGCCAAGATAGAAATTATGGCATCTGAGCGGCTGTGTTCAACTTTTCTGCTAAGCTGAGCTGGGTCCTGGTGATACTCGACAAATATAGCAAGAGTAACTGATCCTGGAAGATCCGAGATAAAAGAATTACAGTCAGATAAATTCGCTCAACACTTGTATATTCTAGGAAGGAAATTGTTATTTAAGGATGAAGAAAAAAAAAAAAAATTGCACAGAACGATAAATGGGTAGTGCAGGAAGGCATAAGACAACAACTTGAATCATCTAAACTTAAACATATTAACAAACAAGATTCATCATCATAGATATCAATTCTAACTACCATAAACATATTCTGAACCAGATTAACACACTAGATTTGTCATCATAGATTAACTGCTGTAAAACTTTATCTTACCTGCAAGTTGTCATTTACAAGCCTGTCAAAATCTGGAGGTGACAATTTAGGAAGGGAGGATACAGCCTCTGATAGGATACGCCCTATGTTATTATCAGGCTCAACACGCCCTTCCTGAGAAGTAAACCAACTGTTAAATCAGATTAAAACCATCTGAGGATAAAATAAGATAAGTCAAAATAATCATACTAACCACAACATCATCCACATATTTGTAGACATCATTGATGAGAGTTAATAGTCGTTCCATCAAGACTTCCATTCCTTCCAAATCACTAGGAAGTTTGTCAACCATTGTTGTCTTCAGGATATCAACTGCCACCATGACAAATATTTTGTAATTAGATTGCGTGGTGACGATGAAACCAGCTTAAATTAGTTTATCAGGAAGCTTCAATTTACCAACAATTAGAGGTACATAAAACATAGCATTGACATTAATTATATTAGCAAGGAAAGAAAGAAAAGAAGGAAATGACATAAGCATGCAGCACATGAGGATTATAGAACATGTTTCAACATAAATTCTGCAGAAGAAATAAGATTAATCCTAGTTATATGATAAGTAACAAACATCATTCTATACATTATAATCCTCCTGAACATATTTGATATGGACTGAAAAATGGAAAGTATAAACATACATCCAACTCGCTCAGCTTCAACCATTCGATGATCAAGAGGGATTTCTTGAAATTGTGCAGCAAGTTGCCGGTCTCCAAGGGACAAATTGACAGAAACGTAAGCTTTTATGGTGCCCTCTCCATTGATGAATCCTGTATCTACAGTCAGGTGAACAGGATTGGAAACTTCTGTTGAATAGAATTCATGGATCAAGGCACTGCCTCCAGTGACTCCCAACCCAGTTGAAAACCTACACACATTAATAGAAAGATATTAATATAAGACCTTGATAACTCATATGGATAAACAACTTTCCAAGAGACCTCCTGTAAAATTACAAAAAAAACATATAACAATAAAAAAGAAGTTAAAAAATCAAGCGGCAACTACTGAGCCATAGCTCAGGTGGTATCAAAAGCTTCATAACTTCAGGTTTAGGGTGAAGTTTCACATCATGACACCAATGAAATTTACAAAATAAAGGGCACAGTTGTAACTTGCAAACACAACTGGATTTCATGAACTCGAGCAAGACAAAATTCCGAGTAAAACTTAAGAAAAAATAGGTACTGAGAGAAAAGGAAAATTATAGTGAGATGAAAAGTACCATCCAACAATTCCTTCTTGAGGATTCACCTTTAGGTGGGATTTCAACATTGTATGGTGATATTCAATGTCCAAAGCAACCTGCAAAAGCAACAAAAGCATATGCGTAAGCTACCCAGTTCGGGCAAAACAAAAACACAATTTCTTTCACTTTATCACGTGAGATTTGGAAAAACATCATTCATATACATAATTGTGAAACCATAACAAGTTAGGCATGATTACATATTGCATAAATAAGCAATGTACGAACATTTCCAAAACCTTACGCCAAAATCTAGTAATTTTGTGGTTCAGAGTCCATATAACCGAATTTTACACTCTATTCCTAACTCTTAATTAACACTTTTGTATCCATTTAAAAGTTATACAACTTTTCCTCAGCAAATTGGTTGTTGTTGTTGTTATTTTACTTTCTTTTGGTAATTTTCTCTGCATCCCAATAGATCGTAAGCAAAACCAAGCAACTCAAAACAATGCTGAGAATAACATACAAACAGATAACGGTTTCATTATTTTAAGTTTAGCATCTTCTTCTTCTGTTTGGCAAAATACTAAATAGACAATAAGAAGTGAAAAAAATGAATACAAGGACCTGATCAGAGAACTCGTTGTGAGGAACGACATAGGAGTTACGGATATCAACGGTACCATCCGCCAAGACAGAGCCAAGTAGCGTGCCAATAACACGTTCAGCTTGGTCGGGGCGTCTCACATAACAATCGCAAATGTTGAAGATCACCAGCGGGTGTACCTTAGCTGTTATATTCGCCGATGCGGCTGATGAAGTTCCGAATTGCAACACCGTGCGGTCGCTCGCCGCCATCCCTCTCTCCTCTCCTCTTCTCTTCACCGATCTCGATTCAGAGTCACAGCGCGAGAGCTAGGGTTTTAGGAGCACGAATTAGACAGTCACAGATTCAATACACGGCGTTCTAATCCTTCGTTTCATAGGATTCAATTGGGCCTTTACATATAAGCTTATTTCGATACTTCAAGCACCGACTCGTATTCTGAATACCCTTTTCAAGGATAGAGGCACAAGCCCACATGATTGGGACGGATTTCAGACGGCCCATAATCAACTCCTTTTTGCATCACTCATACGTACGTACATACATTATATATAGATATATATAATTTACGAAGGCAGATTTGAAGCTCAGTTCATTCTTATCAACTAATAAAGTCATAATCAATGACCTCAGAATATGTAATTGTCATCATTTTGAAACCTAATCGTGGCATAAAAAATGCAAGTTTTTCTCCGCCATTAAAGGAGATTGTAATAATGTGTTTAAAAAGAAATATAAAACCTTGCAAAATCAATGTTAATATTTTAAAGCAGTGGCCTTTGCGAAAAGACATTGCAGGTCAACAGAGGTGGGTGCCAGTTAATAAGCTGTAAAGCCTCATCCAGTGGTACAAGAGACCAACAGAGGTGGGTGCCGGTTAATAAGCGGACAAAGCCTCATCCAGTGGCACAAGAGATCCGGGAGATGGAGGCGAAGGAAGTTATTTTCATGAGCAAAGGAGAAGGAGAAAATAGCTTTGCTCAGAACTCTTTCATTACGGTCCGTTTTCTTTTTTCCTTTTCTTTTGTTTCCGTGCATTCACAGATCCAATTAACTTACCAATTCAATGCAGCAAAAAGTGGTCGAGTTATCGAAGCCTTCATTGCAACGCACAGTTCAATCTCTCATCACAGAAGATTTCCCGACAAACAAAGTATTGAACGTGGTAGATTTGGGTTGTTCTTCAGGTCCAACCTCATTTTCGGTGATGTCAACTGTCATACAGAATGTTAAGAACAAATGCGCAGAATTGAATTGCCAAATCCCGGAATTTCAGTTCTACTTGAATGATCTTCCAGGCAACGATTTTAACACACTCTTTAAGGGTTTGTCTAACTTTAGTGAAAGGTATCGTAACGATGTTTCATGCTTTTTTATGGGTGTTCCTGGTTCTTTCCATGGCCGACTTTTCCCAAGCAACAGTGTGCATCTCTTTCATTCCTCCTATGGTGTCCACTGGCTCTCTAAGGTGCGTTTACTTCGGATAAGACCTGTGTGTTTTTTAGATACCTGTGTGTTTTTTAGATATAAATATATGTTATTGCTAGCTTAGGTCTAATTAATTATGCTACATATAGAACTAATAAAATGAACTGACTAAAAGATTCCAAGTCTGAGAGACGAAGCAGGGTTACCATTAAACAAGGGAAAGATTTACATATCAACGACAAGCCCTCCTGCTGTAAAAGAAGCATACCTCGCTCACTTTCAAGAAGACTTCGCCTTGTTTCTGAAATCACGCTCAGAAGAGATGGTACGAAACGGCCGTGTTTTCTTGGTAATCAATGGAAGACAATTTGCAGATTTCACAAGAAATACCCTCTATCCATGGGAACCTTTAGCCCAGTCTATAGCTTCCTTGGTCTCTGAGGTATTTACACATTTTCTCCCAAACTAGTGCAGAACCTCCAATTAAAATCTTACCCCATACACATATAACATACGATGACTTCATGCTAGAGGAGCTGTAACTTCGTAGTCACAATACCAATCTCAAACGTGGCCTGAATTTATTAATTTTTTGTCCTATAGGGAGTGATTGAAGAAGAGAAGTTAGACTCATTTGATATACCGTTCTATACACCATCGCAACAGGAGGTGAGAGATCTCGTGGAAAAGGAAGGATCCTTTACCATGGAGGTGCTGGATACATTTTCAATTGAGATTGGAGACAAGAATGTCTGGCAAAATGTGGAAAAAGTTTCTAAAAACGTCAGATCTTTCACAGAGTCCATGATTTCACACCATTTTGGAATGAGAATAATTGACCAAGTGTATGACAAATTCACTCACATTTCAATCCAAGATTTGGCTACAGGCAAGGAACCATACAAGGTCATAAGCTTGGTTATTATGCTAAGGAGAAACTAATTAGCGCAACCTTAATCATGTCGTTTGTAAAGTAATTAAGCTAAGCTGGCCATTGAATTTTATTTAAGGCGAAGTAATGTGGCCCGTCAGAAGCAAGAATAATTGTGAAAATTGCTTTTGTATTTTTGAGTTACTGTGGCTCTTGATGCCGATATTGGGTTGCTTGTTTTTTGATGATAAGAGACTTATTATATATGCTTCTGACGTTTCTTAATATCAAGAAAGGTACTTACTGTACAAATTCTTAATAATTCTTTTAACAAATGCTAGTCTACATGCACCCTTCAAAGATTTGAAAGCTGAAATGTTCGAAGGTTTATGACGTATGAGACATAAAGCTTCAAGTTCATCATCTTGATCCAGTCCCATTGTTAACAAGCTCATCAGCAATGTCACTTCGATCTTCTCTATTATTCGAGATGCGCCCAAGCAACGTCTCTATGTTTTGATAAGATTGAGTAAACACATTACACATGCACCATTGTTGAAGAAATCTCTTTAAAACCGGCTGTCAGGATGCCTTAGAGTTCTTGTCTTCTTCTAGTCGAAGTTTCAGAGCTAGTTCCATTAATTTGATGGGCACTTGAAGGTTGGTGCACTGACATGGGAGAGCCCGGTGCTTCAACCGCAATTTTATCAGCACCATTTACTTCCTCTCGACTCTGCTCGATTTATTTCCTCAATCATATCAGCTGGTGCCTCTGTCCATTGTCTAGTTGCATGCTCCATTCTATAGATATTAGTGTTGGGATTTAATGCCAGCTATATCCCTCAAGGAACTCGTTGTCACATGGAATTTACAGGGCCATACATGGCATGGCATCGGTGTTTGACAGTTTATCTCAGCGGTATGATTTGTGGAGGTCACATTGTGAAACCTTCAAGACTGTCCACAGCACATATAGATATAGATGTAAAATTATGTATTATTATATAAAAATATATTTAAATTTTCGCTATTTTTTAAATACCCTAAATGTCATTAGTGAAAATTTGTTAAGATTTAATATTAACGGCATTTCTTAAAAATTCATTGTCACAAAAAATTTATAAAAATTACATGTGACATCAATATTTAATTTATATTATCAATATAATTTATAAAATTTGCAGTACAGAACTCCTCAAATTCATTCATAACACGTATAAATATAAGATTCTAAACTATTATAAAAAAAAATACAGTTACACCTAATCTATTAACTGTAATTTTTCAGTGGATGATGGAGCTTAATCTTAACAATTGGCAAGCCTTTCATAGGGTGGAAATGGCTTGTCTCTCCAACCTTTCGCCTTTACTTAATAACGCTTCTACTTCATTCTTGGTCCAACTGCGTCTAAAAGTCCTTTATTCCTAGCATCCATGCCAATTTTTCTACTGTTATCCAAGGATTCTTCTTCATTCTTGATCCATCTAGGTCCAAGTCCTTTCCTTTTAGTATCTATTCCTCTCTTTCACCATCAATTCCTGTTGAGTACGTGCACACATTTACGAATATGTATTCGTGACAAAAAATCCAAAAGACTTTACAGACAAACTCAACCACTTGCCATGGTCATGTGAGCAACCAATCCCAAGCATACACACACAGTACAGTTACTCAATAATTCACTTACTTTACAGCGACACCTGGCCTTCAATTGGATTTGAGGTCAGATTAAAAATCAAGAGGACCCACTCAGCTGATTTGAATCAAATTAATTAAACTACTCTAATTTATTCAAACACTTTGGCCCGCACGAAACCATTCACGCTCAACTCATCAAGCCATTGATTTTGAAATACAAGCCCTGATATGATCAGCCCCGAGCGTAATCAAGAAAAATGTATATTATATTTTTATGTGACCGTCTCTTGTTGTCATTATTGGCCTGCTTGCATCTTGTTGATAAGAATATTCTGATGCTCCTGATGATTCCTAGTTATCAAGACACAAATAAATATAAAATGGAGCAGTTAGGTCTACACAAATTTTTAATCACATCGTAGATAACGATTAATAAAAAGATGACTCTAAACCAATACCCTACAAGTTTACACTGAATTTGTTAACATGTTAACACCGTCAAAGGTAAATCATCGATAACTCACGTGCATTTGTTAAATTTGATTGAATTCAGCACATTAAATGAGTTGAAATTGAGTTGTGAAATTTCATTTTCATAATTAATTATTTCTACCAGGTTACTTTTTTGGTATAGGACCAACGTAGCTCTGCCTAACAATTTATACCAAACATTTACGTATGTTATAGAAACCGGCCCACCAGAATAGGAAAGGACAAATTACAGCAATTATTGGACATAATTTAAGACAGTAGTGGATGACTTCGAGTTATGGAACTGGGTTGGATGGTGTCATTACGAAAATGACATTTCACTTTCACAATCCACAGCCATACAAATGTACAAAGAGATAGTGCCCACTCACTTAACACGGGGCCCATCTTCGTCATCATGATCACCATCAACACCCCTTTAGACCAGAAAACGAAAAGGAAAAGAAAACACGGTCCGAAATTACATAATTTCTTACGTACTAATAAATAATGCTCACAAGCAAACGAACAGAAACCCAACCAACCGAAACTGCATGCGCTTCGGATAACTTAAGACTAAATATATCATAAAACACCAACAGCGAAGTAGTATATGCATCTGCAATCGTAATCGTTGATCATTGAATAGATCACTTTGATTTAAAAGGGATGGCTCTGATCACCACCTGGTGGTATAAAGCTGCAAGTGCTGCTCCAATGAATGGTCCCACCCAGAAAATCCACTGCAATATAGAAGGAAAAGATCCTGATTATTTATCATGATTCTATAGACTACAAAAATCATTAGTGGGTTAACAAAGTAAAAGGCAATGGTAACTTACGTGGTCATGCCAAGCGTGGTCCTTGTTGTAGATGATTGCAGCGCCAAGACTCCTGGCCGGGTTGATACCAGTTCCAGTGATCGGAATAGTAGCCAAATGAACCAAGAATACAGCGAACCCGATTGGCAAGGGAGCCAAAATCTAATCCATACAAACAAACGTGTTAATTAAAACTTAATGATAGAATTACGAGCGATTATAATTTTTTTACAGGAAAAAGAGGAACTTACAGGAACATGGGAGTCTCTTGCGCTACGTTTGGCATCGGTTGCAGAGAAAACAGTGTAGACAAGAACGAAAGTGCCAACAATCTCAGCACCAAGACCATCGCCCTTGGTGTAACCATGCGCAACAACGTTAGCACCGCCGCCTAGTTGCCCGAATTGGCCTTTACCCATGAAACCCTTTACAACGCCAGCGCCACAGATTGCACCAAGACACTGCATCACCATGTAGAAAACTGCGCGTGTCAAAGACAGTTTCCTGGCCAAAAACAGACCGAATGTCACCGCCGGGTTTATGTGACCCCCTGCACCAAAAACAATAAAGAAATCGTGTCAAAAAACTGAAGAAAAGGATTTTTAAGAAAAGAAAATATAGGACGAACAAAAGAAATCTAGAGTGATGACCTGAAATGCCAGCAGTACAGTAGACGAGAGCGAAGATCATGCCACCGAAGGCCCATGCTATTCCTTGAATTCCAACAGTCGAACACTTAGTGTTGGACTTGACGACGCCCATGACAGTCAAAACAGAGATGTACAAGAAAAGAAAAGTGGCTATGAACTCGGCGATTCCGGCTCTGTAGAACGACCAAGAATAAAGCTCGCCTTCCTCGAACAGCGGCGCCGGTGGCGGCTCAGTGTAGTCCTTACCATCCTGGCTCTGAGCCGCCGTTCCAATCGGCTGCCTCTCAGTGAACTTGTTGGCTCCCAACCTAACATCCTCTTCTTTGTCCTCCATTTCTGCTTTTCTTCTTCTTCTCTTTGCTTAGCAACTTCTGTTCTCTTTGTGACCGCTTGATCTCGTTGTGAGAGTGAGAAATAGTTGTTGATGTGGGAGTGATTATATAGTCAAGATGATAAACTGACGAGGGAAAGTGGTGGGGCCCTAGTGAGAGCGTAGAATATTGAATTTATTTGCTTACCTTGTGACCGACCAATCATTTTCGAGGGATTATTCAAAATGACTTAAATACCCTTCCATCTTGATGAAAACGACAATGTGTGGGGTATCCTAGTTGGCTCCACTTGATCCACGCAATGTATGATGTTGTGGGCGTGGCCACCGTCCATCGAGAGTCAAGCAAAACCAACCAAGTGCATAGAAAAGCATGATCGCAGGATTTGTTTCGTAATTTCCTCTCTCCTGCAAGGGCAAATTATACAAATCAAAACAAATACGTCCTCTTACTTTTTAATATTAATACGAACTAAATTCAAAATTCTATCACTTAAATCAATTAATAATTTTTTAAAAAAAATATTTGAATTACTTAATTTGATATAAACAGTATTATTTTAGGGATCATTTAAGCACATAATCTTACCATCTTCAATTGTTGATGTTCTCTTAATAAATACAAAAGGAAATTACAGAAAATTGATGCTGGCAGGTAACATTTTTTAAAAATGACATGACAATTAATGGGGTATTTATGGAATTATATTATATTAACAATGTCTAACTAATACCTTATTTATCGCGTATTATAATTGCAGTGACTTGTCTGGATAACATTGAATAATCTCCATGATGTGTGCAATCAATAGCTTGGAATCTGGACTTCGTATAATCAATTACACAGTGACTGAGTCCATGTATGGTATACACAGTGACTGAGTTACACGTGCATAACATTTGTCTAAACGACAGCTATTCCAAGCCAAAACGCAATAAATAAAAGACGCAAAGTCATATGATAGTGAGAGCGCATAGCATATTGTTTAAATGTACAGAATGATTGTTCTTCTACCACCGCCCCTTCAATTAAAGCCAGTACTTTTTTCGCTGGTCTGGCACTTTCCTTTGTCCCAATTAGACTTATCTAAACTATTCAGAATTATGAACAAATTCACCTGTATTTAGTGAATTAACACCCTTAAACAACATTATTTTCATTATTTTTTGGTACAGGGCCACGTCAGACTGAGAGTGGGTTCGCCGCCGCCGCCGCCCCTCTACTCGGACGACTGTATGTCGATTGCGTAAAGGGGCAGCTGGACTTGTACCTGCAATGATGTAATTCCTGGTGCTATTGCTACCGACTTTCTTCGCCGTCCAGCTATTATAATTGTTCTCTAGGCGTGCATGATTGATTTATCAAATCAGTTGTCTTTGTCCAATGCTTTCATTCAGATGGGCCTGTAAGTTCACAAGGCAGCCCAATCCGAGAACTAGTGGTAATTTTCCACCAGCTTCACCAATGAAACTCCCGGCCCGGTTCAATTTCGAGATTTTGGTTGGGCTAAAAAAGATAATTTGGTTAATTTCTATTATTTTAAAGTTTGTTTATCGACAAAAGTACTTTTTTATTTAAAAAATAATAATTATTTTTTACGTATGATTTTAAAACAAGATAATAACATTCAAGCCCTTAAATTTTAATAAAATAACAAATAAAAACATAATTAATAATATTTTTGGCATGAATCTTGTCATATTATGTCATGTGCTTATAACCCGGAAAGCTATTACTCCAAGTTGGAATTTGTTGTTGATTCTCACCTGTATTAATACAAATTATTAGTTAAACAAAATAAAAGTAAAATTATTAGCAAATTATTCATGCTAATTTATAATTAAGACAAGATTAATTAATTTCAAATCATTTAAATAATGGTAACACCCCTGCAGATTCAGGAACCTCTAGCTATCGCCAATTGGTTCAATTCAATTACTGTACTGAACTAACTTTCCATTTTAATCAAAACGCAAAATATCAAAGCGTTTCCCTATCGAGTGGTTCCCGGACTTGGGAAAGCTCTTCTAACTAACCGTTAATCTCGCCAAGTCTACATCATCCGACGGCGGAGACAACGACTTCGATTTTTCGTTGTTTCACACACTAAACGAGTCTCTGTTTTCCCATTCCGTGGAGAATCTGATCTGAAACAGCGTAAGAACAGACACCGCCTCAACGAGGAGAGTCTACATTAACCAATTACATTACGACACGTCTCAGTCAATACTTTCCATCACGTGGGCGTAATTGCTCTTTAGTTTTCCCATTCGCTACACCATGATATCTCCCTCTCCCTCCCCGACGACGAGAGTAGAACCGAAGTAACGGTATTTATGCAGTGACGACGGGACGGATCTCAACTTGGCTCGGCTCGGCTCGGCTTTGGCGAGTCGTTTAAGTGAAAAAGGTTGATGGTGATTAGAGGGAGCCTGTTGTTCAATACTAACCGTCGAACGGTGCAGAGATTCAGGCAACTGGTGATCACAGCGGTGGGACCCGTCAAGATCAAGATTCTACTATGTTTGCTCATCGCCTGCTCGGCGTTTCTACTCCTGAGCCGCGGTTCTTCTTTAACCGGATGGACGGACGAGAGCACTGATCCACTGGATCGGTTATCTTCCCCGCGGTTAGTACAGTTATAGATTCGTTTCTATTTTTAGCATCCACCCGAAGATACAGTGATTTCATTTACTTCACCTATAGTTTACTAATTAGGAAAGTTTTTCTACTTTTGTTTTGAATCGATCATATGAACACGGAGTTTAATTAGGGAACAAATTACATCGTTTATGGTTAAATTAAAGTTTAAATGGTCTATTTATCGTTATTTGGCACAATATTGGAAACTTGTTACAGTGAGTAAATAATTAGTGTTTATTGGGATGATTAACTTTAATTAATTGCTAATCAAAGAAAAAATGCATGACCTGATAAGGTTATTGTTGTATGCAAAAAGTTTGTCTTTTCAGAGTTTTGTGTTTAGAAAAATACTAGAATCTGAACTGGGGATCCTGTGCCAATTGCAATAATTGGGTTCATTGGTGGTTTTAGTAAAGTAGATGCTTTCACAAACCCAAGCATGCTCAATTCCATGGAACTGATTGTTTGATCTTATAAGGGATCAACTCTCATTTTTCACTTTTGTCCAGTCATCAATATTTGAGTTGGTAATTGTTTGTAGAATTTTGATATTTTTAGATTGACTTTTGTAACTCTGTTGACCTTTTATTTAATGTGTGTTTGAATTTCCATATCCAATTTAATTTTATATTCTTGACTGAACGGCTGTTATATAGTTGTTTTCTGTATTGCCCAATATATTTCAGATACATTCTTAAGCTGGATTATAAATATTGTCCACAGGAAAGGATATGCTATTTTAATGAACACATGGAAGCGATATGATCTCTTGAAGCAGTCCATTTCCCACTATGCATCATGCCCTGGGCTTGATTCTATACACGTAGTGTGGAGTGAGCCCGATCCTCCTTCAGATTCCCTTAAAAAGTTTTTACACCAGATTGTACAGAAGAAATCAAGAGATGGGCGACAAGTTGAACTGAAATTTGATGTTAATAATGAAGACAGTTTGAACAATAGATTCAAAGAGATTAAGGATTTGAAGGCAGAAGCTGTTTTTTCAATTGATGATGATATCATATTTCCTTGCTCTTCAGTGAAGTTTGCCTTCGATGTTTGGCAAAGCGCTCCAGATACAATGGTGGGATTTGTCCCCCGCAAACTTTGGGTTGAATTGGTATGTTTTTATACTCTATTATTTGCTTTGCTGGAATTTCTACTTCTTATAATTACTTAACATGTTATATATTAACTTAAAAATATAAGAGTTAGGAGATGGACTGTGTCTGGCTGAAATAGTCTTGTGAGATTTGTATGGAAAAATGCCTTTGTTATACATTATAATACTTGGAACACTATCGAGTGAACTTTTTCCCCCTGTAGGAACTCTATCAAGTAATTTGCATGCTTGCAATGCTTTGTGAACTGAATATGGTTTCTTTGTCTAATATGTGTCCTTAACCATTTGTATAAGATGGTTCTAAGTTCAGGAATCAGAAAACCATATAATCTTTATGCAGAAAGGTGGTAAGCATTATTATACATATGGCGGGTGGTGGTCTGTTTGGTGGACTGGCACATACAGCATGGTACTCTCAAAAGCTGCCTTTTTCCACAAAAAATATCTGCGTATATACACAAATGAGATGCCAGCATCAATTAAAGAATTTGTGACCAATAACAGGTTCTTCTTTTACTAAACTAATGCATTACTTGGTCTTTAATTTAATGTTTTGTTTGAAAGTTTAATTGCTCCTAACTATTTGATTGGTTCACTAGGAACTGTGAAGATATTGCAATGTCATTTCTTGTTGCCAATGTGACCGGTGCTCCCCCTATATGGGTGAAAGGTTAATTCTGCATTGATATGAATCATACACATTTAACTAATTATGCAATATCTTCCTCATTCCCTCCTTGTCTACTGGAGCTGTCATTTTTCTCATAACCATTTCTCCTAAGTGTTTGGTTTTGGCTTTGAAGGATTTCTTTCTTTGCATTTTTCAACAATTCTACTTAATCCTATGGACTATCTGCATGTAGAGAAAAAGTGTTCAGAAACTCACTTGAATTTTTTTTATTAGATAAATTTAAAGGAAAAGATATATAGTTGCATTGCTTCCAAAGAACCATAAAACCAATCCTTCAAGGCATCAACTAAGTGCAAACTAGCATGAGCGAGTTTGGTGAATTGGGAGAATGTTAACTAGTGAAATGAGGATTAGTTGGTGGTTGTTGTTGTACATCATGATATAGTTGTACCTTATATTATGCATACAACTCATCTCTGTTATTTTCATACTCATGAGCTGAAAACCTTAAACCTTTGAAACTTAGAGGTGCATTTTTTATGCAGCCTGAGACCTTCGAAACCTAATCCACTTTCCACCTTTACATCCATTGGAGCAGAGTTGGATGTAAATATTAACAAGTGATAGCACCAGTGCTTGATCGGTGTTGGTGATTTCTGTTGTCAACAGAGGGATATCATTGCAACCAAAAAAATCGAACCATATTATTTTCGCAAAACTTTGATTTGCATCTATTAATCAGAAAGACCTTTTATTTTCCCTTTTTCTTTATAAATCACTACCTTGTTATGATGTTATATCTGCGTTCAAATCTGTGTCATTTTCTCTTTTTTTTTTTAACCATCTCATTGAATATACATATGAACTGATATATGTATGTATTTTTTATAAGTACCATTTATTTAAAATATTGGTGTTGTCACTGTAGGTAAAATATATGAGATTGGTTCAACTGGAATTAGTACCTTGGGAGGGCACAGTGAAAAAAGAACCCAGTGCGTTAACAGATTTGCTGCTGAGTTTGGGCGAATGCCCTTACTATCTACTTCTGTGAAGGCTGTTGATAGTCGCCAGACGTGGTTTTGGTGATGCTGTAGTTTACCAACTCCTTTTTAAATGCTAAACTTTCCTCTTAAATTGGTTGCATGATTTTGTTTCTCTTGTGGTCTCTTAGTTTTTGAGATGTATAAAATGGATTTCTTAGATAATTTTTGTAATTTGGAGATAGAGGCTAAATCGACATGTCCTTGGACTTTTCCTGCATTATTATCCCCGTGTAACCAGAGATGCAGTTGCAATCTTGAGATTTTGGCTTATTTGGTCCTGAAAAGTACTTTCTTCCTCATTGGCTAAATGCTCCTCCCATCTGTTACTCTGATTTCTACATTATTTTGAACTTAGGTTTTAGCTGGAGAAACTACCAGAGCTTGTCCAAAATCATAGTGAAAAAAAATTCTTGTATGGGTTAAATTCTGTGAGGTCTTTCACGGTCTTTGGAGTAACATCGTCTTTTGTCAAAAGATTAGTAAATCTCCTAATTTCTCTTATTAAATATCCGAATTTCTAGTAATCTTGATCAATAATGTGCTGTCTGATAACGGGGGAATCATTGATTATGCTTGAAAATTGTACGGAAGTACGTTTGCCGTACTAGTTTCAATGGGTTTGCATTTGGGATTCGACAAGATCTTAATCCGTGTAAGAAATCCTGGTACGCACTGTGCAACAAAGAACGAAATTTTATTGACCATTTCTGGCCGTGTCAAAGGAGAAACTGAAGAGAATGAGCTAAGCAAATTTTAACCGAAATGGCATCTCATCAGCTGTTTTTGCAGGGCCCGATAAACTAACAGATCAAACAGCAAATAGAAACAAAAAACCAGGATCTTCCCCGGTGGTTAATGCAGTACAATGGTAACATATGTTCCTTTTTTTTTATGGTGGTTGTATCAGCTGAGGGGAAAACATGTATCTTCGCCACCGGTACTCCAGAGAAAACTTGCATATTTAGAAGCATAAGAAGAATTATTTGGCTCTGCTGCCATTGCTTGCTGGTATGTCTCCTCTGCTGCCCAATGATCATTCCTTACTATCCACAAGAAGTCAGCATATCGACTCAACGCCTCGGCATCTGGCGGTTCTACTTGTATAGCTCTCTTGAAGCACTTTTCTGCCCTATAAAATGCAACAAATGCGCAACAACATACCTAATCAGCATCATTGTTCCAAAGAAACTACATATTGAAGCGAAGAAAACGTAGGTAGATGATTTTAAACATGATGTTTAAGAAGCAAAAATCTTCATCCTTACATTTAAAGCTAATAAGTATTCGAACAAGAATAAACTAATTTGAACAAGGAACCACATGTATGCTGAATGTCTTAAGCATAACAAACTATAGAAGATAACCCGAAAATACCTGTCATAGTCTCTAGCAACGAGATGAAGAAACTGTGCGTAATTTGAGAGCAGAAGTGGATTATTTGGTTCCTCAGCTACACCCATTTGGTAAAGAAGATCGGTCCTAAAATAGTCCGCGTAATTATCTGGTTCAAGCTTCACAGTTACCGGAGTCACAAGATGCTGCATGGTTACATGATCAAGAATCCTATACCCCGATTCCTCTTGCATTCTTGAAGCTTCTTCCACTACTGAGGTCCACAAATCCACCTCCTCTTTAGTCATTTGACAGTTTTTAGCTGACGTCTCATACCTACTAGAAACTTGGCTCCCCGTTTTGCTAACATCAGAAATTGAGAATAATAACCTCTTAATTCTTGAAGAATCAACTTCTGATTGTTCTTGATTCTTCTCCTCTGTCAATGACAAAGTTTCTGTGATGGTATCTGATAATATTGATGATGAAGTAGCTGCGACAACAACGTTATTGCTCATTGAATGTACCGTGAAATTGGCCAAAAGAATCATTACATACACCATCAAAGTTGGTGTTCGTGAGAAAACTTGTTGAAAGAGCCAAACAAACGATGAATTCATTTCTCTTTGCATCTTATTTATAATCTCCTTCAAGTCTTCACAATAAAGACTCTCCCTTATATTCAAAGCATAGCTCTGAAGCTCTCTGATGATGAATACTAATGAAGAAAACGCCTTCTTCACTGAACAGTATACAAAATCCCCTGCATCTCCAATACCATCTTGCCATTTTAGCTTTCTTTTGAGCATCCTCAACGAAAGAGGAATACCAACGAAATTCGCTTTCTGTTCAATGTTCACTCTAACAATCTCTTCCCTCTCCGGCCAGTCTACCGGCTCTGGATGGATTCCCAGCAAACTATGCTCAAGCAATTCATTGTTAGAAGGCATAAATTGTTTTGAAAACCTCATATACACATCATCATCCTGTCGTTTAAGACTCGAGTCACAAGAAACTTCTGTTACCGTATAAGCGGTGTCCTTACAATTGTCATCACGATCACGATCATCAAGACCATCTTCAACCATATCTAACTTTTGTGTCAAATCTTCAGCTTGTTTAGCTGACTCATCATCCAAGAACTCATTAAAATTACCACGGCAAGATCGCTTAAGACTATTACCTCCAGAAACACACGCCCCAAAACTCCAATTTTTCAATCTATTTCGATAGACAAAATGCACATGAGTTGTAAACAAAGAAGAAGAAATGAAAGAGGTTGGTTTGAGAGAAGAAGAGGGTGCATGAGGAACTAAAAGCTGTACACTAGTCTGAAAACGCGTTGGTGCAAAATTTAGTCTCATTTCTAACAACGGAACCTCCCTTTTGAACAAGAAAACAACAAAACAATAAGAAAACAGACAAGAGAAAGAGAGCTGGCAAACGATGAGGAAGAGAATGAACAGAAAAGTATTTCAAATCACTGGAAACCCGTGTAAAGACGGTGACATGCCATTTGTTTATTATTTAAAATCTCAAGAAAAAGAAATCAGCTGTTAAAAAAGTCTAAAAGTTGATTATGCTTTCAATTCAATCCAACCTGAAAAACTGGATAAAGGGATCACAAAACCATGAAAGTCAAGGATCGTAATCTCAACATGTGACCACGAAACTGGAAAGAAAATCAACCCCAAATGAATTGAAAAACTAAAACAAATTCAAAAGCCAGGATTCAAAGAACAACCCAGTGAATGAAATCAAAATATGCAAAGAGGAGATTTAACATCTTACTTCTAATGTTTATAAGATGTTGTATAAAGAGAGAGCTAAAAAAAAGTGATCTTTCATTTTCAAACCCATCTTCTTGTACAATGAGATAGAGATAAATAGAAACCTTCTTTGAACGAAACAAGGCTTGAGAAAGCAGGACACATGGAGGTCTAATGTTGGAGATGCAGGACACGTCGCGTAATGAGATTTTGTAATTTGTTTTAGTTTTCCGGGTCACATGCCAGTGTTTAGGGTGGCTTCAACCCCGCTTTTATCTGAATCGTCTCGACAGGAAACGACGCCTCACTTTGTGGGTGGTCAGTGTTGATTTCGCTTTATGGACCAAAATTTACTTACTTGCATTAGACCTCAAATGGGCTGAATACTTTTGGGCCACCTTGTAGAAATTTGGACTTTCTGCACCCCTTTGAGATCTTAAACCCAATTTGTGGAAACAGTTTTGGGTATTGTCACATTCTTGGAACAAATTGTCAATGACATTCATTTCTTTGAGAATCAGTATACTCTTAATATCAACTAATGCTTTAACTGGCCATATGCTATCATGTCAATTACTCCAATATTTACACGGGGATCCAAATAATCGATGAATAAGATCAAAAGAATTGGTCAATTATTTTTATGTGTGTTAGAATTTCGGCCATTTCCTTTCCACTTTCTTATTCTGATTTGAGAATTTAGCTAAAGAACAATCGACCAAAAGCCATTTGAATTTTGACCTGCTCAAGGTGCAAAAAAAAATTACTGTTTTTATGTGTTGCAAAAGCATGCATAAAATCCCATCATAACTGTGCCAGGTGCACGCACTGCCATTGCTAGGTGCCAGCCCTGGTGTGTGTATCGTGATAACCCAGTTGTCAATTCCATCTGACAATTTACGCATGCATTTTATCAAGCTACCCGTATCCATATCCAACTCTGCCAACTTTACAAATTGGCACGAGCATTTTCTCAAACACATTGAATACGAATGACAATAGCGACAAAATTAATGCTAAGCCGCGTGATTCTCACTATTGACCAGAAAATTTCCCCACATCTCGTTAGTTAGCTGCTTTAAGAACAAAAACAGAATGGAAGAAAAATCCGCCAAGTAATTGGCCTCGTACTGCTTTTAACAATGACGAGGACCAGTTGGCATTGGCTATGAATGAGGGATATGGATAGATTTGACCGAGAGATGTGTTGCTAAGGACCACTCCAGAAGCAACAGATTTTTTTTTTTTGGGGGAATTTAATCAATAAAATCCTGAATGTCAACTACAAATCTTCCCAGGATTCTTTGGAGTGTGACTGATTGAATCATCGACTTGAGGTTGAGCCTCGATGTATTTCAACTGCTTTTCAGGAAGGTAGCGCTGAATAAACATACAAAGAGAATCAGGGAAAATAAATTGTAATGCCCCCTTATATTTGCTAAATGAAAATCTTACTCTTTAGCAAGTTCATTGTTTTTATTCTGTACTGTTGTAGGTATAAACAATCAAATATAAGTGAGACCGAGGTGCAAATTTACTGATCAATTTCGCAGAACAAGTAATCATTTCCTTTGGAATAGCAAGGAGATTGCTTTGAAGGATAAGCAAGAATGTATTGAAGATGAATCAATTGTACACAAAATTTTGGCAAAATTAATACAATGAATAATTTAAATCAGATTTTCTTTTTCTTTTTTCAAGTGTGCAAACTGTAGGAATAAAAAAACCTATAACTTAATGTTTCTTTTCATGGCTCCAAAACTCTCCCAAGAATGTCTTGGCTGCATCCAAACTCGGATAATATGTTGGCTCCAGGAATATCTGACTCAGCGAATCACACGACTCGGCATTCACCACGACTCGGTTCGCTTTAGCCTCTAAACTTCCCATCACGACGGCCAGTACCTGCTTATACGCATAAAAAAACCGTTTCAGCGCCGCTTCCACCGCTTGCAGACCTTGAAACAAGTGAACCTTCACGAAATCTTTTTTGTCACTGTACAGTCTCATCGCCGCTTCTTGAACTCTGGGTCCGCCGCTCGGATCCACCTCCACGCCCAAGATTGCGGGAACTTTGTGCTTCAAATCTTGTGAGGATTTCGTGATTGTGAATAACCCACGTGATCTGAAGCAAAACGGGTCGGATTCGTCTAGCGAGTTGATCGATAGCAGGTTTTTGAGTCTCAGAAAATCGTCGGGGTCCATTAACAGGTGAAGATCCTCAATTTCCGCCAGAAGCTTCCAGATTCTCTCCAGTAGATAGCAGTCGTCCGATGCTTCTTCGAATTCCTTGTTATCGATTCTTGAGACCATGCGTTTGAGCAGTTCTTGCGTTGTGAAAATCCAGGACTCCAGAATTTGGTGCGTTGTGTAAAGAGTTTGATTTTCGTAATTGTCTATGTGATCGTAGGGATTCTTTTTTAAAGCGTGGAGTTCGTTTGGTTTGCACACGGCGTCGTATTCGAGGTTTGATTTTCCGGCGAGGTTAGGCTCGCCTAAGCCGAGTGTGTATGGACACCGTCTCATCTCGCACTCGATGGTGTACATGATTTTCTCTGCTACGTCCTCAGATTTCTGCCACGCGGCGAGACGAGAAAGCAAGCTGTATTCACTGGTTCCGTTAACCAAAGTTGATTCTCCACCTGGAATTTTCCACACTTCAGCCGAGCTTCCTGTGCGAGGCAAAACGCCATTGGGCGTGGTCAGATCAACGATCGGAGCCGCGCCGACGCCGTCTCCCTCGCATAGAATCGCGATGAGCTGGATCTGACTCGTGGCCAGCGACTCCAAACGCCGCTTGAACTCTCGCCGATTCGCGTACGGCCGAGGATCAGATAGAACAATCGAGACAAGGCGGAACGTGATCTCCAAAGCCTGCAGAGCCGGTTTCAAAACGGCTTCGTTTTTCCAGTTCGGAAATTCCTTCGAGGTCCACAGCTTCCTAAGCTCCGGAAGCCGAAGATACTGCTCGTAAGCCGCGCAAGCAGCATCCGGACAAGAAATAGGCGATTTACTAGCTCCACGAATCGGCGTCGGAATAGAAACTCTGAGTTTGTTGGAGAGCCTTGGAGATTTGCTTGGCATCTTCGTTTTGCAATCCAAATCAACCATGGTTGGGTGAGAGAAATGAAATGAAACGCTGACGTTTCGCTTTCGTGACGCGAGTGTTTCTTGCTGGAACTTGAGAGATAAAGCCGGAGAGGGGGGATATATATAGAGGCGCGCTTCGGATAAGAAGAGGAAACAGGGAGAAAGGCGTGTGGAATGACGAACGAGGAATTTGAAAGTCGGGGTGGCGTGGAAATAATTTTAAATTTTGAAAATTATTATTTTGAATTTTTGTTTGGGTTTGGCACATGAAGCTTATCCATTTCACCTAACGAGAAGGGGTGGCTCTGCTTTGGTTTGCTTCGGTCTTGTCCAAACTAATGTAGAAGAAGGGAAGAAACTGGCCTTGTTGGAATCAAAGGGGTGGAACCGTTCAAGTTGGACTTCTTTTGTTTGAACGATGGGGATCTACTGCGGCGCTTCTTTTGTTTTTACGACGCAGTCACCAACCATATTGCGCCGCGTATAATTTTGAGATCATCCCATCTTCAAAAATATAAATGGGATGGAATATATGTGTGGTAACATGCTAATAATATAATTTTTTTTTTAATTATCAACATTATAATTATATTATTTTATCATTTATTTATTTATTTTTAAGTATTGATGCTTATCAATAAGAGATTTTATTCATATTCTTTTAAATTATATTATTTATAATTTAATTTAAAATTTTATTTTATCATTAAACGTATTTATAAAACATCCATATAAATTACATAAAATTGTAACTTTCATTCGTATAAATTACATTCATCTTTAAGATATCTTTAAGAAACCCATCCATATAAATTAGATTTTATTCAACACTGGTTTTTTTTTTTTTTTTTTTGGATTCTTGCTCAGCTGAGGGTCAAAACGTGTCAGCTCTGTTCCAATTATTAGAGCACAGAATTTACAAAATCCTGGGTTAAAGAAAACGACTGCGGCCGAACTGATTTCACCCAACATCTCTGGAAAATTCAGATTCAAAACGACTCCTGACCTTTTACCGAATTGCAGAACCAAACTCTCCGCTCTACTTCGTTACATACAATTTCATGCCTGCAAAATTGCAACTCTCCCTTCGACATTAGATGGAGATATCTTCTTGTTTGGGTTTACTTTCTCAATAAATTATTTTATTTAATTATTGTCTGTCACAATCTTTTTATGTAGCGATTTTTGAATTGTGATAAAAATGTATTTATTAATAATATTTTTTATATTTTAATAAAAGAAAAGTCTTGTCGACAATCTCTTGATGCATAATCCATTAAAAGATTGCAACTATTTTTATTCTTTTAAAAAACCCAATTCATGGGTGCTCTTTTCTTGGTCAAAAAATCAATAAAACTATAGGAACTTGTTCCGTATGGTTTCGGATAAGTCTCTTCTTTTGTGTGCTTGTCTCATTGCCACTCGCAAAATTCGGCTAAAAAGATCCTTCCCTTCCGATCTCCGCGTTTACCCCTTCAAGCTCACAAAGTCCCACTGTCATGATTGCTCCACTTTGCGGACGCTGATTGCTCCGATAGGCGTAGTGCTCGCCAACTCGACCATGGTCTTTCAGCCAACTAATCACACACGTGACCACGACCCCACACTCGACACGTGATCAACCCACTGTTTATCTGCCCCCACCTGCCCAATTATACACCGGCACATCACGTGGCTCCTGGCGGTGCCGAACTAGCACTTGGGTTTTCGCCACGTTGCTCGTACAGTCAGGATTGGTGGATCTTGGGTTGGCTTACACGTCTGGTTACAGGGCACGCGTCGGATCAGATAACGGTCGTTGATTTCGCGTGTATCGGCCGCCGAAGAATGAAAACAGGATAATTATTCTAATGTTATCCGAATCTAGACAATGTTTTCTTACATTTTTTGACTTGGAAGGGAGCCAATTGGGAGCCACCATTAACTATTTTCTCGTTAGGAAGCATGTTTTAGGGCTTATAACGGGGCAATTAATGCCATCAAAGACGTGAAGCGTGGGCCCATTGCATCACATCATGCGGTTGATTTTATATATTGGTGCATTCACAGTCAGTTTTTGCTTTCATCGTCCATTTATAGATTGGACAGAATAAGAATATCGGATTAGACAGGGAAAACGATCATAGTTGTCCCACGGCCAAACAGTTTTCATCAGACATAGACCAAATATTTAATATATCCGATTTGAAGGTGTTGAGGTATATCAAACGAACAAACTTAATCTCAAAAGACCATTCAAGGAAGATTTCCAGCTTAAGCGTTGCGGCAATGGCTGTTGCGTCACGACTTTTAAATTCCATCCAAGGACTTTTATAAGAATAATTCAAAATCATGTGGTGTAGTGCCGGTGCCTCCACCGCTGAGTGGGGACAGATTTTAAAGAAAGAACGACAATGTCGGTCTCTTTAACGGCCATATACTAATCACATCTTAATTTCTTTTAATAACAAATTAATTAAAATAAAATTACACCGACGACCAAGTTGCTTTCTTGCTTTACAAATATTCAAATGGCGGATAGACATTGCATGCCAGTGATGCCATCATTTTTGTTTAATTTTATTTTATTAATTAATTTTAAATTAATGACCACTCTTAAATACATAATTAATTTTAGAATTATTTATTTATTTATTTTGGGTCTTCTTCCATTTTTATTCTGTCTGTTAATTCGGTCGCTATCTTGGACGCATGCTAGAAGAAGGATAATGTTATGTTACCCAAAAGAAATGAAAAATTAATCGGCCTTGTCGGTTTTGCTAATCGGTAATTATAATTAATTAATTAAGGCTGTTGTTGTCTCTAATTACAATATAATTATGAGGATTAACCGTCTCCCAAGCAGACTAATTAATTTAAAATAATTGACCAATTAAAATCTAGGAGTGGATAAACATCACACGGGAAAGATACAGCAATTTGCCTCCTTATTGCAGGTCAAGAAATCGTGAAAGCAATTAAAATAAATCTCAAGTGGGGGACGAATTGTTATTAGAGAGTTAAGCAAACACGCATTAAAATTAGCCCCTCGATTGGGTTTCTTAACATTTTCTCAACCTTCTATCCTTTTTCATTTTCTTTCTCTCATGTCATTGTCTCAATTTATCTT